>JAOPSE010000661.1:0-366550 GCA_029449295.1 Zea luxurians | reverse complement strand
GGACCGCAAGCTCAATGAGTTTCTGGCACTCACTCAGGGGAACCGGACAGTGTTGCAGTATGCTCAGGCCTTCAATGACCTGTGCCAGTATGCCGGGTATCATGCAGACACCAATGAAAAGAAGAGGGATAGGTTCAGGAGGGGGCTCAGCACTAAGCTCCGCGACTGTCTCAACACCGTCAGGGCCAACAGTTACAATGAGTTAGTCAACATGGCCATTTCTCAGGAGGACTGCATTACAGCCCGCCAGGCAGAAAAGAAGAGGAAGACCCCTGTGGCAGGACCTTCAGCTTAGCCACAACGCTTCAGGATTGTATCTGACACCCAAAACAGGGGACCTCAGCAGCAGCAAGGACGTTGGGTGATTCGACCCCAACAGCAGCAGCAGGCACCCAACCGCTCTCAGCCCCCAGTGCAGAGGAACAATCAGCAGCAGCAGTACCGTTAGGCCAATGACAACGGGTTTCAGTGGTAACATATTATGCTAAGAATTGCCCCAGAAATCAGCAGAGGCAGGAGAATTCCAACCAGAATCAAAGCAAGAGGCAGAAGGTGCAAGTGAGACAAGGTAGGCTGAACTTCACCACCATGGCTGACATTCCAGAGGGAGCACCCGTCATGACTGGTATCTTTTCAGTTTTGAATTATCCTGCTATTATTCTTTTTGATTCTGGTGCTTCACATAGTTTTATCAGTGCAAAATTTAGTGCCAAATGTCAGCTACCCTTCCATCACACCAGTGGGGGTATTACAATTTCAACACCAGGAGGCAGGGTTGCCACCTATCAAATCAACAAGAATGTGCCTATAAAGTTTGGTAGTTTGATAATCAAAACCAACCTCCTCATTTTGGGTTTGGATAGCGTGGATATCATATTGGGAACTGACTGGTTAACAAGACATCAGGCAGTAATTGATAATGCAGCAAGGGCCATTGAGGTGCACTCGCCTACTTGGTGAAACCACATTATATTTGCTCGATCCGGGTTGTACCCGTTCCTGTGCCTTCGTTATGATAGAGTCCCGGTTGAGAGGATCCCAGTGGTTTGTGACTACCAGATGTTTTTCCAGATGAATTGCCAGGGATGCCACCCGATAGAGACATAGAGTTCGCAATTGAATTGCAACCCAGAACTGCACCTATATCCAAGAGGCCATATAGGATGCCTCCAGCAGAGTTAGCAGAGTTGAAAAGGCAGTTGCAAGAATTGTTGGACAAGGGATTCATTCGCCCAAGTACTTCACCCTGGGGATGTCCAGCCTTATTTGTGAAGAAGAAGGATGAGAGTTTGAGATTGTGTGTCGATTACCGCCCTCTCAATGCGGTGACCATCAAGAACAAATACCCACTGCCACTCATTGATGTTTTGTTTGATCAGTTGGTGGGAGCTAGAGTGTTCTCCAAGATAGACCTTCGCTCGGGCTACCATCAGATCAAGATCCGTGCCAGCGATATTCCCAAGACGGCTTTCTCTACCAGATATGGGCTCTATGAGTTTTTGGTGATGTCTTTTGGGCTGACCAATGCCCCGGCTTATTTCATGTATTTGATGAACTTGGTATTCATGCCAGAGCTGGACAAATTTGTGGTGGTTTTCATTGATGACATTCTGGTCTATTCCAAGAATGAAGACGAGCATACTGAGCATCTACACATCGTGCTTCAGCGCCTGCGTGATCATCGTCTATATGCTAAGTTGTCTAAATGTGATTTGGCTGAGGGAAATTAAATTTTTGGGTCACACAATTTCTCAGGATGGGATATCAGTTGATCTTGAGAAGGTACAAGAAGTGATGGATTGGAAACCTCCTACCACAGTACGGCAGATCTATAGTTTTCTGGGATTAGCAGGGTATTATCGACGATTCATTCCGGATTTCTCCAGAATTGCCAAGCCAATGACTGAATTGTTGAAGAAAGGAGTCAAGTATGAATGGAGCCAGAAGTGTGAGGATGCCTTTCATACACTAAGGCAACATTTGACAACAGCACCAGTGCTGGCTCAACCTGACAACACCAAGCCCTTTGAAGTTTATTGTGATGCTTTCGGTACTGGATTGGGATGTGTCTTAATGCAAGACAACAGAGTCATTGCTTATGCCTCCCGAGCACTCATACCCCATGAGCAGAACTACCCCACACATGATCTGGAGTTAGCAGTTGGTTCATGCTCTCAAGATTTGGAGACATTACTTGATGGGAGCTCACTGTAATATTTACACTGATCATAAGAGTCACAAATATCTTCACCTAGGCTGATCTTAATATGAGGCAGAGAAGATGGTTAGAGCTAATCAAGGACTATGATTTGGAGGTGAATTACCATCCTGGCAAAGCTAATGTTGTGGCAGATGCCTTGAGCAGGAAAGCCCAGTGCAATTGTATGACTATGGATGCAAGAACTACCACCCTATGTGATGAGTTGTGCAAGTTGAAAATAGAAGTCGTTTCCTCCTGTGCTTTACGTTATATTTCAGTGGAGCCCACATTACAAGAGCAAATAGTCATGGCACAGATTGGTGACAAGGGTGTTCAAGTTATTAAGGAAATGATCGGGCAGAAGGCGGAAAAATACAAATGCTTCCGTCAGGGACAGCAAAGGGATCCTATGGTTTGGGGACCGATTGGTTGTTCCCAAGAACCCAGAGCTCAAAAAGAAAATATTGGATGAAACTCACCTTTCAAAATTTTCCATGCACCCCGGCAGTAACAAGATGTATCATGATCTCAGATCTTTGTACTGGTGGACCAGAATGAAGAGGGAAATTGCTAAGTATATATCCGAATGCGACACCTGCCAGAGAGTCAAGGCCAGCCATCTGAAGGCAGCAGGCACCTTACAGGCCCCTTCCCCTACCATCTTGGAAATGGGAGGATATTTGCATGGATTTTATCGTAGGATTGCCTAATACCTCCCGACACCATGATTCTATTTGGGTCATTGTGGATAGGTTGACCAAAACAGCACATTTCTTGCCAGTGCATACCACCCACAAGACAGAGAAGTATGCAGAAATCTATATTGATCAGATAGTGCGTTTGCATGGAATTCCGAAGACCATTGTGTCTAACAGGGGAGCACTGTTTGTGGCACGCTTTTGGGAGCAGCTCCAAGAATCACTTGGGACCCGTGCAATAAGGAGCTCAGCATACCATCCACAGGACAGATGGTCAGACAGAAAGAGTGAACTAAATCCTCGAAGACATGTTGCGAGCCTGTGTACTACACTATGGTAAAAATTGGGACAAGTGCCTTTCCTTGGCAGAATTTTCTTATAATAACAGCTACTAGTCCAGTCTGCAGATGGCACCTTTTGAGGCCTTGTATGGAAGAAGGTGTAGACACCGCTAATTGGTCTCAAGCAGGAGAGAGGGGAATATTTGGACCAGACTTGGTACTTGAAGCAGAGGAAAAGGTCAGAGTTATTAGAGGAACCTAGAAGCTGCTCAGGCTAGGCAAAAGAGCTATCATGACAAGAGGAGGAAGCCTCTACAGTTTGAAGTGGAGATCATGTTTATCTTAAGGTGTCACCCACCAAAGGTGTTCAGAGATTTGGAATCAAGGGCAAGTTAGCTCCTCGCTACATTGGGCCCTATGAGATCAAAGCAAATTGTGGACCCGTAGCATATCAATTGGAGTTGCCACCCCACATGTCAGCATTTCATGATGTGTTCCATGTATCTCAGCTACGGAAATGTCTCCGCTTACCCACTGAAGTACTACCTGAACCGGAATTGAGATAGAACCAGACTTGTCTTATCAAGAGCACCCCGTCAAAGTATTGGATCAAAAGGAGAGATCAACGCGGGCAAAGTCGATCAGAATGTATAAGGTTCAGTGGAGTCACCATTCAGTAGAAGAAGCTACGTGGGAGACTGAGGATTTTCTACGTTCTCGCTTCCCCGACTTTCTAACTAAAGGAGTCGGTACGTAATCCAAAACCCCACCCCCACCTGCCCTTTGAATCTAAATATAAGAAAAACTTAAATGTTAAAGGAATTGTAAGCTTTAAAATGACTCAAAAAGGACTTCCTTCTGAAGTTGCAAAGAGAATGACATTCGAAGAGCAGTTAACTAGAGAACTTGGATAAAGGAAGGAGCAAAACACCAGCACGCCTTCATGGCACCCCCCCCAAGGACTCTACCTAAAATCTCGGGACGAGATTCCTTTAAGGGGGGAGGGCTGTAACACCCCAGGTGTTACTTAGGGTGTTCACCCAAGGACTACACTAATAAACCCATCATCACATGTGGTTTAATTTGAGCAAAGTACACCAAACTTGGAAATCAAGATCCTAAGTAAGTGCCAACCCATCTTAGAAGTCATGCTTTGCCTTTATCATGCACATATAGTGAGGAAATGCCCAAACCCTAATTCAAACCCCCTTTTGGACAATTGGAGCCCTAGAAGTGAGTATGGACCAAAAGGGCTATGAAAACCACATGATCATGCCTTGGGCCAATTATAAAAGATGTAGTACACTTAATACCCTACAAAAAATAGTAAGAAAGTGACCCAAAAAAAGGTTTCAGAAAAACCCCAAAAGGTTCACCAAAGGGTTGAGCATAAAAGGAAAATCAGAATTTTTTCTAAGTCCAAAAACAACCCTTTTCCAAAGATCAAACATGTTCACCCTCTTTCAAACTTCAAAACCACTTGGCCCAATTGACAAAGTGGCGCATAAAGACCTCTAGAACACCCTGGAAAAGTTTGAACCCAACCCTAAGTCGTTGGACACGACTTGGCACAAGTTTTGTCTCGGTGTGGACAACTCTGACAGAGTCGACTTCCCACCCCCATATCTCTCTAACCCGACCACATCTCCCCTTGGAACTCACATGAACTAGGTAGCCCTAGGTGCAGGGAAGAGGATCTCTCACAGGTCTTAGGGCAAGATTCACACGTTTTGGCCGCTCAGCAGAGGATAGAACAAGAGCAGAAACAAACCTACACGTGTTCGACGTGCACTGAGCTCGCCAGAGCACGCCCGACGCCCGCCCCCCGCGTGCCCCGCATCGCGCCAAGCCGAGCCAGCGCTGTTGCCCGCGCCCGCGCCTATAAAGCCACCAGGGACTTCGACCGTACTCCCCCACGCGCGCTCGACCTCACTGGAGCACCAGATCACCGGCGTTGCCCCGCGCACAGGCGTGCCCGCGGCCACCCGAACACCCGCCACCGTAGACTGGCCAGCAAAGCCTCCCCTAGCCACGTTGATGTGCACCCATTGGGTGATTGCCCGATCTTTCGATGAGAGGGTGTGGAATAACTCGATTGGGGGAGGAGACGACGTTCACGGCCCGACTACAGCCTTCCAAAGACGCTGCGCCTTAGCAACCGATACACCACCTCCTATGGCTGTCACGATCTTGTGGAGCGTGACACCCTGGCCACTAGGGCACTCGTCCTGCAAGCAATCGAAGAACTAGCAAGAACAAGTAGAACAAGTACTGAATTACCAGATCTAAATGTAGGTTTCAAAATCAAACTCCAAATGGTGGGGTTCCGAAGACAAGAAGACGGGCGGCTGAACTAGCACGCGCGCTTGCAAGCAAGTAGCGAGAGCTAAACTTGATCTAAACAAAACCCGCTGTTCTTGGTGGCAGCTAGGGCGTTTATAAACATGGGAGGACGACCACAAGGGTATTGGGGTCGTGCTGCAACCCTAGGATGCGTCCCTAATGGACCTAACTTGATACACGACCCATTGGGCCAAAATAGGGTGATGCAGCACCATGGGCAGGAAAATGCAGGAAATGTCTCGGTAAGAAAACAATGATTACGGCGGCCTCAGAACAGATATGACTATAATTCTGGATCCATATGAAAGTAGACTTGATAAGCTTTCCATGTTGTGCTTGAACATTCCAATCCGAGCCCGCATCTGACCGTGGTGACCGTCACAAGTTGGTGTTCTTCTGCAGTCCGAATCCAGCATGTTCAAATCCTTTTCCCTTTCGGTCTTCTCCCTGGTTCCTAAGCAAAACAAGAGTGCACAGGTCTCCATGGTCTAAATAAGATGGACATGAACTCAAGAGTGTAATCACCTGATGGTTGAGTTGACGAGCACGAGCGCGAGTAATGGGACCAGAAATTGGTACTTGTATTGGCATAGATGTATCAGTAGTGTGGATGTCTTCATCATTCTCCCCTTCTTGCATTTGAGTCCTCCTCGACTCAAGCTCAACTTCCTCTCCCAAGTAGGGCTTTAAATCTGCAATGTTAAATGTGGGGCTAACCCCAAAGTCTGCAGGCAGATCTAGCCTATATGCATTGTCGTTAATTTTCTCTAGCACTTTAAACGGTCCATCGGCTCGAGGCAACAATTTAGATTTTCGTAATTCAGGAAACCTTTCCTTTCTCAAATGCAACCAAACTAAATCTCCAGGTTCAAAATTTATTTCCTTTCTACCTTTATCACTAGCAAACTTATATCTAGCATTCATACGCTCTATGTTTTCTTTAGTAGTTTCATGCAGTTTTAACATCAATTCAGCACGCCTAGTAGCATCAAAATTTAGTTTTTCAGAAGATGGCAAAGGCATTAAATCAATAGGAGCACGAGGCAACAAACCATATACAATCTGAAATGGGCACATCTTTGTAGTAGAATGCAATGATCGATTATAAGCAAATTCAACATGAGGCAAAACAGTCCTCCCACATCTTAATATTCTTCTTTAGAACTGCCCTTAACATAGTAGACAAAGTTCTATTCACAACTTCAGTTTGACCATCAGTTTGAGGATGACATGTAGTAGAAAATAAAAGCTTAGTCCCCAATTTTGCCCACAAAGTCCTCCAAAAATGACTAAGAAATTTAGCATCACGATCAGAAACGATTGTGTTGGGCATACCATGCAAGCGAACAATTTCACGAAAGAACAAATCAGCAATATGAGTAGCATCGTCAGTTTTATGACATGGTATGAAATGTGCCATCTTAGACAATCTATCAACAACCACAAACACACTATCACGTCCCTTCCTAGTCCTAGGCAATCCCAGCACAAAATCCATAGAAATATCTTCCCAAGGAGCACTAGGAACGGTAGAGGCAAATACAAACCGTGTGGATTTAACCGTGACTTTGCCTTTTGACATGTCGTGCAACGAGCAACCAATCTCACCACATCTCTTCTCATCTTGGGCCAAAAGAAATGACCAGCAAGTATGTCCTCCGTTTTCTTTGCTCCAAAATGTCCCATTAAGCGACCTCCATGTGCTTCCTGTAACAACAACAAACGAACGGAGCTAGCTGGAATGCATAGCTTGTTAGCTCTAAACACAAACCCATCACTAACGATATATTTGTTCCATCCTTTCCCATCTTTACAATGCAGCAACACATCTTTAAAATCAGCATCATGGAACATATTGGTCTTTAATCGTCTCTAATCCAAAGATTTTGTAGTCAAGTTGATTCAGCAAAGTATATCTCCTAGACAAAGCGTCAGCAATGATATTCTCTTTTCCTTTCTTGTGCTTAATAACATAAGGAAACGATTCGATAAATTCAACCCACTTAGCATGTCTACGGTTCAGTTTTCCTTGACTACGAATATGTTTCAAAGATTCATGATCAGAATGAATAACAAACTCTTTGGGCCACAAATAATGCTGCCATGTTTCTAATGTTCGCACAAGAGCATATAATTCCTTATCATAAGTAGAATAATTTAGAACAGACCCACTCAATTTTTCACTAAAATATGCAACAGGTTTGCCTTCTTGTAACAAAACACCACCCAATCCAATTCCACTAGCATCACATTCAAGCTCAAAAGTCTTATTAAAATCAGGAAGTTGGAGGAGAGGTGCATGTGTCAACTTATCTTTCAGCACGTTGAAAGCGTGCTCTTGTACTTTGCCCCAACTAAAATGCACTCCCTTCTTCGTAAGCTCATTCAAAGGTGCAGCAATGGTGCTAAAGTCCTTCACAAAACGGCGATAGAAGCCGGCAAGTCCTAGGAAACTCCGCACCTGTGTGATAGTCTTTGGCATAGGCCATCCATGTATCGCTTCTACCTTGGCTTGATCAACCTCAATTCCCTGTGGAGTCACAACATAACCAAGAAACGAAACTCGATCGGTGCAAAATGTGCACTTCTCAAGGTTACCAAATAAACGTGCATCTCGTAAAGCATTAAAAACAGCATGCATGTGATCAACATGTTCATCCATAGATTTGTTGTAGATCAATATGTCATCAAAGTATACTACCACAAATTTTCCAATGAAGGCACGCAAAACCTCGTTCATTAATCTCATGAAAGTGCTAGGTGCATTAGTTAACCCAAAAGGCATGACTAACCACTCATACAATCCGAACTTAGTTTTGAAAGCAGTTTTCCATTCATCTCCCAATTTCATACGAATCTGGTGGTACCCACTACGCAAATCAACTTTAGAAAAGACGATGGCACCACTCAATTCATCAAGCATATCATCTAAACGTGGAATAGGGTGTCGATACCGTATCGTGATATTATTAATAGCCCTACAATCAACACACATACGCCATGTTCCATCTTTTTTTAGGCACTAAAATAACCGGAACAGCACACGGACTAAGAGACTCACGCACGTAACCTTTGTCGAGTAGTTCTTGCACTTGTCGCTGAATTTCTTTTGTTTCCTCTGGATTTGTCCTATATGGCGCACGATTCGGCAAAGATGCACCAGGAATAAGATCAATTTGGTGCTCAATCCCTCGTATAGGTGGCAGCCCCTCTGGTATCTCACTTGGAAATACATCAGAATACTCCTGCAAAATGTTAGTAATAACAGGAGGCAAAGAATGCTGCATATCTTGAATTGAAATCAAAGCATCCTTGCATACCAAGGCATAGGCAACAGTAGTAGAAGCAAATAATTCATTAACATCAGTTTTTGTCGCAAGCAAGCAATGTCCTTTCAATTTTATCCCATCTTTGTTATTACCAACAACTTTAATATTCTTGTTGTTCTCAGTTTTAGCTTTGGTAGCTTTAGCAACATCATCACGCACAATAGCCTCAGGGGACATGGGAAGCAAAATAATTTTCTTATCATGGTGTATGAGAGAATATTGATTTGATCTACCATGATGCATACAATCTGAATCAAATTGCCATGGTCTACCTAGCAGAATATTACAAGCATCCATAGGCACAACATCACAGTCAACAACATCACGATATGAACCAATAGCAAAATTAATTCGTACCAGCTTGGTTACCTTGACCTTACCACTATGGATGCGGGTGCGGTTTGGTCGTAAGTGCAAGCTTCTCCACCATGTCGCTGCTAGCCAAGTTGTTGCAGCTACCTCCATCAATGATCAAACGACATGAACGCTCCTTAATGACACACTTTGTTTGAAACAACGTATGTCGCTGATTCTGCTCTGCCTTCTCCATTTGTGCACTAAGCACACGCTATACAATGAGGCTCTCATAATGCTCTGCATCATCTGCACCAATCTGTTCTTCGGGTGGTTCCTTAGTGCCTGCATCATCAGCCGCAAGCAAAGCAAGTGTAGCTTCATCCAAATCACTAGTAGAGGAATACCCACCATCGTCTTTTACCACCAAAACACGCTGATTAGGACAATCACGCTGCACGTGTCCATAGCCCTTGCATCGATAACACAGAACATCTCTTGTTCTACCCGTGGAGGCTACTGAAGAGGCACTACCTGCTGGTTTCTGGGCAAATTTGGTTGCTGAATTTGTGGAAGATGCACGTGGTTTGTCGCCGGAGGAAGGCGGGGGTGCTGGTCGACTTGGCGAGGGAGTTGGTGCTGGTGTACGGCCGGTCATGGACGTAGTCGTGCGCTGTTGCCATGGTGTAGATTTTCCTGCAGAAACATTAGACCTTGCACTAGCACGTCGTCCCTGCACTTCCCTTTCAGCTTTGCAAGCAAGATGAAACAATCGGGTTACATTAGCATAATCTTTATAAGCAAGGATGTCCTAAATTTCCCTATTTAACCCGCCCAAAAATCTAGCCATAGCAGATTCCTCACCCTCCTCTATGTTACAACGCAGCATACCCATTTGTAATTCCTGATAATATTCTTCTACACTTTTAGTACCATGTCTCAATTGTTGCAACTTGTTTAACATATCACGTGCATAATAAGAAGGAACAAATCTAGCCCGCATGACCCGTTTCAACGCATCCCAAGTTTGTGGCATGTTATTAGGATTCTTCTTACCATGTTCTATCCACCAAACAGAAGCAAATTCAGTAAACTCACTAGTAGCAGCTCTAACCCGCGCATTCTCAGGAAATTCATGGCATGCAAACTTTTGATCAACCGCAATCTCCCAAGTAATGTAAGCATCAGGGTCATATTTACCATCAAAAGGAGGTATTTTAAATTTAACCTTACTAAAAGCATCATCATTACCATGTACCTCACGTCGGCGAAAACCACCCATACCTCTACGGTTAGTACGTAGTCGCCGGCGATTAGGTGCTTCTTGGTCATCTTGTTCAGTATCAGCAACATAGTCATCCCAGTTACCTTCGGCGCCCTCATCACGCCCACCATTGGTATTAGCATGCATCTCATCAAATCGCCTCAAGAGCGCGACAAGGCTCTTGTCAATATGAGCAACTGTCATTTCCACATTTGCAAGTTTGGTGTTTGTGTCGATCTGTGTGGCCTCCAATTGCCCCATCTTTTCATTCGTCACCTGCATGTCATTATCAAGACCTTTCGTGTGCGTCTTCACCAGCCTTACAAAGTGTTGTATGATACCCTTGGTGCGAGGAGAGTGTGGCATATTACGAGAAGCATCATCAACCTCCAATCCTGCCATGGTTAGACGAACAGAGGCAACAAGAAAAAAAACGTGAAGGAATAAAAAACTCTACAACTATTAGGATGTAGCTACTGCAAGGCGCTCACTCTCAACCTGCCACACAAGCTCTTACCAATTCTTACCTTGCACAACAGGAGGGGTCAGCAACCAACAAGTCTGCAACCGTAGAATAACTGTATCGGTGCCGCAGCAACACGACCTATCAAACTGTAGTCGAAATATGTAGAGTTGTAGGTGGGCTGAAGCAAGGAATACACTAGTACCACGTTAGTTACAAAAGCAAGCTGAATAATCGTTCAAACGGTGGTACTGTGCTGGTCCTAGGCTAAACCATGCTAGAGACGTGAGCCTAGGCACAAAGGTAGTCACTGAAAAAGAACAACTAGCACAGCACAAAAAGAAACAACAGATTTAGAGATTCAGCCCCCTTCTTCTTTTCTTTTTTTTCTATTCTTTTTTTTCTTCTTTTTTTTTGCAGGGGCCTAAACCCTTTTTTCACTATGACAACCCAAACAATAAAGATATTGCTAACAGCCCCTTTAAATCAGATTTAACAAATCTTGTTAATATAGAAAGTCCAGAAATCTCTACGATGATTGCGGAGCGCTCGGAATGAATTTTGAGACAAGGTCAGATCCGTTGGAAAGAAGATAAGATAAGCTTTCCAGATTGTATTTAAACTTCCAAATCGGACATGAGATGTATCCGTGGTGGCAAAAACGAACCAGAGATGTTTATGGTGATGGTGGATCTCGTGGTGACCAAAACGTGGTAGAACTCAAAACTCTAAAGGAATAAACTAAGACCAGCAACTCGACACAACCGATGCAACCAAAAACTCAACAAGCCCTAGCTAAGTAGTACTAGTAAATGCTCAATGGTTTATAGGATTGTGGTAAAACTAATCTACTATTTTTTGGCTTTTTCTGGACTATAGGAGATAAGAAAACAACGAAGAAAAGTAAATCTCTCACTGATAAACCTTGCTCTAATACCAACTGATGTGCACCCGTTGGGTGATTGCCCGATCTTTCGATGAGAGGGTGTGGAATAACTCGATTGGGGGAGGAGGCGACGTTCATGGCCCGACTACAGCCTTCCAAAGACGCTGCGCCTCAGCAACCGATACACCACCTCCTATGGCTGTCACGATCTTGTGGAGCGTGACACCCTGGCCACTAGGGCACTCGTCCTGCAAGCAATCGAAGAACTAGCAAGAACAAGTAGAACAAGTACTGAATTACCAAATCTAAATGTAGGTTTCAAAATCAAACTCCAATATGGTGGGGTTCCGAAGACAAGAAGACGGGCGGCTGAACTAGCACGCGCGCTTGCAAGCAAGTAGCGAGAGCTAAACTTGATCTAAACAAAACCCGCTGTTCTTGGTGGCGGCTAGGGCGTTTATAAACATGGGAGGATGACCACAAGGGTATTGGGGTCGTGCTGCAACCCTAGGATGCGTCCCTAATGGACCTAACTTGATACACGACCCATTGGGCCAAAATAGGGTGACGCAGCACCATGGGCAGAAAATGCAGGAAATGTCTCGGTAAGAAAACAATGATTACGGCGGCCTCAGAACAGATATGACTATAATTCCGGATCCATATGAAAGTAGACTTGATAAGCTTTCCATGTTGTGCTTGAACATTCCAATCCGAGCCCACATCTGACCGTGGTGACCGTCACAAGTTGGTGTTCTTCTGCAGTCCGAATCCAGCATGTTCAAATCCTTTTCCCTTTCGGTCTTCTCCCTGGTTCCTAAGCAAAACAAGAGTGCACGGGTCTCCATGGTCTAAATAAGATGGACATGAACTCAAGAGTGTAATCACCTGATGGTTGAGTTGACGAGCACGAGCGCGAGTAATGGGACCAGAAATTGGTACTTGTATTGGCATAGATGTATTAGTAGTGTGGATGTCTTCATCACGCGTCCAACCCTCGGAGTAGACCGTGCATGCCTCGGTGAAGCTCCCCGAGCGAGGAATCGAACTTTGCCTCGCTGGAGAAGCCAGTTCACGGTCGCCGGACTTCACCCGACCGCTGGTGAACGTAGACCGAGCTCCACGGTGAGTTGTTCTTCAATTCCTTGTACGAGTCGACTCATCAACACCCCGTAAAGCTCCCCGTGCCCTTGGATTGACCTGTATCGTCGTGGTTAGGCCGGAGCACTCGTCGCCGACGAGTTCACCCGCCTGCGCACGTGGACCGGCCGATTCCAGCCACCACCGCTGTCAAACCGTACCTCGCTGTGACCGCAAGAACCTCCCGGAGCCAACCCCGCCCTTCGCCGAACCTCCCTCGCCGCCGGTAAGCCGCGCCACCCTGTTGACTCCCGCGGGTATTATTTAAATGAGGGGAGGGACCTCGGAGGAGAAGAAGTAAAGGCTAGGGGGTTTTGTGCAATGTTAGCGACTCAAAGGAATAGTGGCGCAGGGGTATAAATGAAGGGATTGATTTAGAAAGAACCCAGGGTCTTCGATGCAAATGGGTTTTCTAGAAAACTTTTTTTAAATATTCTGATTTAAATACAAACAGAACTTGAAAAATTCATAACTTCAGTTTTGTTCACACAAATCGAGTCAAACCAATTTTGCCAGATCCTAAATAATGTAAACTACTTAGGAAAAAATATAAAACCCCTAAGTGTTGCAGAAAACTTCAAAGTTTTGATTTAAATAATTAACTGGTCAAAAGCTAAATGAAATGGGGAAAAATAGCTATACTATTAGACTGGGATTAAGAAAATTCACAAGATCAGTTAATCACTTCCTAACCTGTTTAAAAATAATAAACCCCTCTGTACACCAAATTAAGGTAGAGTTTGCCATTTAAATCATTTCTAGCTTAAAGTTAAAGAAAATATAAAAGCTAGCTTAAAATAAGAACCAGAGAGCACCCACATTTTTGTTAGCTCCCTTATTTAGGATAGTTCACTAGAAAATTTTGTTAAACCCTTATTTAGTACAAAAGAAATGAGATACCTTTTATTTTGAGAAAACAAGGAAAATTTAGAAAAACCCTAGAAAATAACCCTGAAGAGAAAACATCTCAAACCTTGGGATAACTAAAGTTTTGTTATTATAAACATGGAAAAATTATGAGATCTGTTGTTTGACATTTTTCAAATAACAAGTTAGTTGTAAGTGTCTTTTTAGCATTAAACTTTAGAAAATCATAACTAAATAACCACTAAGTAGACCTCTGTGATTTTTGGCACAAAAGCATGTTATTACCTATAGATATCAGCAAAAATGACTCCTAGTACAAAACCAACCCCTAGGTAAGAGTTGTAGTGCAAAGTGACCCCTTTGCCCCAACTTTTGTTATTTTTGTCCAGGGATTATTCTGATTATTCTGGACCTCAAACTTAAGGGACAGACTACAGTAACCAATAGTAACCCACAGTAATTTTTACAGAATTTTTGAAAAAATTTAAATCACTGTTGTAGTTCAAACCCACCCTAGAATCATAAATAGAAAATGAAAAGGGGAATTAATAGTGGAGACTAATGCTACCCTAACCAAAACCAGCAAAACCCCTTGATTGCCTACTAAAACATTTAAGAGGCAATCCAAGTCTTAATCCATTATGCTTATCACTAGGCAAAACCTCAAACCTAAATTGATAAGCATAAAACCCTAAGAGCCTCTTATAACAAGGAAACCCTAAGTTATTAACTAACTTAGTTTGTCTGCACTAGGCCTAATTGTTACTAAAATCTACATATCATAGCATATATATATCTTATTCATTGCATTCGATAGATTGTAACCTCGCGGACGGAGAGTACGTCCTCGTGCCGGAGCAAGGAGTTGCTCAGGAGGTAGCCCCGGATCCAGCACCAGAGCCTGCCCGAGAGGATCTGCCTGCCCCAGCTTTGGAAGGCAAGCCCCGGTTTATGCATAACCAGTTCTATATATTATTTTACTGCACTTAATGATTGTAGGCTTGTATTGTGCACTTAAGTGTAGGAGTTGCCTGAAACCCTAGTTGCATTACCTCAGGATTTCCTTTGAGATGGATACTAGTATGCTAGATCGAGTAGCTGCTTTATTAATTAGGGATCTCAGTAGAAGTCGAGTGATTTTCTAGCACTCTCGCGAGGTCAGGAAATTGGTTGTATCCACTTTCATATCATACTGATGTTGGTCTGTGGACACGGATCCATGGGGATGCGTAGTCTACGAGATGGAATTGGAATAAGGATTAACGTGCGGATACCTGTGTCAAGCGTTTGAACGTACTAAGCACATGCCGAGGAATATGGTAAATCGGTAAGCCTAGTACCTGATTGAACCTGGCAGCAGACTTTACTCCTCACGCGACCTGAGACGTGGTCTCCCATTCCGGTTATGGTGGGTACAAGTGCGGTCACTGCATGACGGCAGTCGGGGTCAGTGAGGCATTGTACGCCAAGGCGGTGAGCCCTGATCTGCTGACGGGGAATCGATGGGGACGGAGTGCCTCGCCATGTCATGTGTTTAGGTTTACCTTGCAAGGATAAAAACTCGATTCGAATCGTCTGCTTCTCGCAGATAATGAGACTGCTTGATCCATTGTACTGCATTGAGTAACAAGTGGAAATGTGATGATTTGGCAAAAGATGTTGATTGCTAAATTGTTTGATACCATGATTGAGTAGATAGTACACCTTCAGTCTTAAGAGAGTCACACTAAAACTTGAAAAAGCTAAAACTGGATTTTTAGACTCAGCTAGTGCTTTTGGCAACCAAACCCCTCAGCCAAACAACTACATGTCTAGAGGTAGAGGACTAGACTCCTCACATCGGGTAAGTCTAGCTGAGTATTAGTATACTCAGCCTTGCTTGTGGCATAATTTTATAGGTTCTCTGGAGGACATGGTTGCTGGAGTGACTTGGCCGTCCATCTTGCCACCGGGCTGTACAGTCGAGTGGGACCCTACCTCGGCTGAGGAGGAGCATGAGGAGTGATGGGACAGGCTTCCCCATCTCTCTGTTTATTTATCGTTAGTTTATTTTCCGCTGCATTCCGAACAATGAGTACCTCTTTTGCTAAAACTCCAATGATGATATAATAAATTTAATACTCCCTTAATGTATGGTTTTATGCTTTATTGTATTTGCTCTGTGCCTCACCATCGAGTGAGTACGTGGTACTTGATCTTGTTAGTTCCGAGGGACTGACGTGTTATTCCCATTTAAGTGTGGTCTAGCCTCTAAGGCGGGACTTAGGCACTTAAGTTGAAATAATTCGGGCGGTTCCGCCACACTTCTAATCAAAGAGGATCCCAAGGCTGCTCTTAACCATGAGCTCGGCTGATATACCAGTTTATAACACTCTGCAGAGGTTGCACACTTTACCCACGACTCGTGATCCCTTTCCAGCCTGGGTTGTACAGACCCAATCTTCACTACTGAGGTGAATGGCCAGGGATACACTACGTAACCTTTACAAAGACTCCCCTGGTGCGTAGCTGCTCGTTAGGTTTCGCCAGTCGTACAAACGCAGTACACCTCCCCAAGGTGGGTGACTAACAAAACCAAATCGAATGAACCTCTGCACCCCCCCCCCCCCTTGGCAGAGCGAGCACTACGCCCCGACCCACATTGATGGCCCTCCGGCAAAGCCAACTACACCCCCAGGTTCATCTAATTAATCAGCTAAGGGCGTCCCATTCCACCCTCATGGTTGCACTGTTATCCCGGGTGGTCACTCCACGAACAGGTCCTTACGGAGAGGTACTCAGGAAAAAGGCCTGAGCCCCCTAGAGTATCACAATATCATCATTGGGATAACATCATCGTATCATAAATAATTACATCATGTTCATTGATTAAGTTAAGGCAATAGCAAAATGCTAACCATGATAACCCAAAAAGGTAAATAAGGATAAGTAAATACAAACTAGTCAATCCTTAGGTTTCATAAAGTAATGCGGGACAACGAATTATAGAGTATGAAGGACATAATAGTTCAGAGGACACTTGCCTTCACTAGGTTGTTGCTCAAAGAGGTCTCCAGCAACACACTCAGGAACCTCGGACTGCTCGTTGTCTAAATAAAGCGAGCATGCATTCAATACATATGGAAAGTACAAATGAATAGCACACCAAACATGTACAAACATTGGAATACATCTTAAAAAGGCACAATACTAAATAAGGAATAATTAGATCAAAGTATAGCATGAACTAATTTCATTTAGAAATAGATTATTATTTAAGTGTTGTCCATAATTACATAACCTAGTTCAATTTATTTTATTGTGACCTAAAAGTTAGACCAGAGATGAATTCATGTAATATACATTATTAATCTCACAAGATTAAACATGCTTTAATCTCTAGGGTTTTCCCTTTTTATTTTATTAAATAAACAAATCTATACATATACTAGTTCATAGTTAACCATAAAATTAGAATTTACAGAATGTAAATGGAACTAATTTATTTAAACAGAGAATAATCCTATGAACATTTTGCAATTTGAATCACTAAATTTTGAGTTCATATGTAAAAGATATGAAATAAACAAGTTTGGAAGTTTGAAATACAAAATTAAACCCTAATCTGTAATTATTTAAAAGGATAGGGTCTGTTTGTAATAACTCAGGGGCCTGCACATAAAGTATAAGGATGGCGGGTTCTATTCGCAGAAAACCGAGGGGGTCTTAAGCAAAACAACCACAGCGAAAGGGTATCCTGGCTTCTCGGCCATCCGATCGGGAACGGACGCCCGAGATTAGAAGCGGGCGCGCGGGATCGGACACGAGGGTTGATCGACGGGTCCCACGCGTCAGCGGCCCGGGTATCCCCGGTGCGAGATGTGAGCACAGGCGCTCTCTGGCGGGTGGGGTCCACGGGTCGGCGACTCGGACCGTCGGGAGGGGGAAATGGTGGGAGTCTGACAAACGGGGTCACGGAGAGATCGGGTCCACTAGTCAGCGGTGTAGGGCACGCGCAGGCGTGACATCATGGGCGCGCACTGACAGACGTGGCCCTCCAGGCAGTGACCAAGAACGGGGAAAGAAAGGGGGAGACTGATGTGCGGGTCCTCCTTGTCAGGACCGTCGTCTACCTCGGTAGCGCGCACGGCGCGAGCGCCATGGTCGGAGCCAGCGACTCCACGCGAGCGAAGAAGGCACGGGGCGGCCGCGGTTGGCCGAGCGGCCACGGTTCGACGGCGCGGGACCGGTACCGACGATCACTGGCGACTAATCGACGGGACAGAGAAAATGGGGGAGAGAGAAGAGAAGGTCTGGCGGGGAAATTCACCTCGGGTGAGGCAAGAACGATGGCGAGGCTGGGCCTGACGGTGGCGGAGCACGGTCGCGGACGACGGCCGAGCTCTACCGGCGATGAATTCGGGCGTAGGGGGGCTGGCGACGGGGGAGCTCCGACGAGCTTGAAGAACAGGCGCGCGCAGCTCGGGTGAGTGGGCATAGGCGAAATGAGCGAGGCAGGGGGAAGTGGGGGTGTGCGGGGACTTGTAGAGGGGTCGGGGTGCCGGTTTGGAGCTGGGTGGCAACGTGGGCGCGGCGATCTCGGCGTGCGTGCGCGCGGTCCACGTAGGCGAGCGGTTGAAGAAGGGGGGAAGGGACTGGCGAGCGGGGCCCGCGGGACAGTGGCACAGACGCGCGAGCGCACGACAGGCCGAAGCGCCGACAAGGCGACCCCACCGAACAGGGAGACGGAGAAAGGAAGAGAGGCGCGGGTCGACGCCGATAGGCGGGGCCCGCCTGTTAGAGATCGAAGGCACGCGGGCGCGGCTGGGCTTAGTGGGCCGACTGGGCTGCTTTGCCCTTTTCTTTTTCTCTGAATTTTCTAATTGTTTTTCCATTTCTTTTTCTCTAGGGTTTTCAATCCAAATTCAATTCAAGTTTCAAATTCAAATTAATTCAACCATGTGCAACAATTCAAAGAATATTTAAACTCAGTATGATGCAACATGTCATGACCCATAGTGTTTTGGCAACAATAAATAGTTAACCTCCCCTAACTTAAGCTAATTCTACTTAAAAGGGGAAAAGGGAGAGAGGATCTAGAGAGAGATAGAACCTAGGGTGAGAGAGAGAAGAGTAACACATGGATTTGGGTGATCATTAGAAAGAAATTTTGTACCCCCAAATCCAGGGTGTTACACATACCCAAGGGGCTTTTATGATACCAACGCCGGGAGGCAAAATTGCAACCAATCAATTAAATCGAAATGTGTCTATCCAATTGGGGAGCAAAACCGTCAAAACCATCCTCCTCATTTTGGGAATGTACAATGTGGATATCATTTTGGGAACTCATTGGATGACCCAACACCAAGCAATACTACACGTTGCAAACCGCATCGTTGAAGTCCATTCCCCGACTTGCGGGAAATTTACATTATATCTGCCCAGCCAAGAAACCACTCAGTCATGTGCCTTTTCCATGATAGAGCTACCCTTGGAGAAGATTCCAGTAGTCTGTGAGTATGTAGATGTCTTCCAAGACGAGTTGCCGGGGATGCCACCAGATCGGGATATTGAGTTCGCCATAGAATTGCAACTGGGAACTGCATCTATCTCCAAGAGGCCCTACAGAATGCCACCAGCCGAGCTTGCAGAATTGAAGAAACAATTACAAGAATTGTTTGACAAGGGATTTATCCGCCCAAGTACTTCACCTTGGGGATGCCCAGCCTTGTTCATAAAGAAGAAGGACGAGAGCTTAAGGTTGTGCATATATTACTGCCCACTCAATGCAGTGACTATCAAAAACAAGTATCCTTTGCCTCGTATTGATGTACTTTTTGACCAATTGGTTGGAGCTGAGGTGTTTTCCAAAATAGATCTCTGCTCCGGCTATCACCAAATACGGTCTTCTCAACCAGATACGGGTTGTATGAGTATCTGGTGATGTCATTCGGGTTAACAAATGCACCTGCATACTTCATGTACCTAATGAATTCAGTCTTCATGCCCGAGCTGGACAAGTTCGTAGTGGTCTTCATTGACGATATTTTGGTGTACTCGAAGAATGAAGTAGAGCACACCAAACATTTGCACACAGTACTCCAACATCTGAGAGAGCACTGCCTTTATGCCAAATTATCTAAATGTGATTTTTGGCTGAAAGAAATTAAATTCTTGGGTCACACCATCTCGCAAGAAGGAATAGCAGTTGATCCGGATAAAGTGCAAGAGGTGATGAATTGGAAGCCACCCACCACTGTCCGTTAGATTCAGAGTTTTCTAGGATTGGCAGGGTATTATAAGCGATTCATTCCAGATTTCTCCTAAATTGCTAAACCCATGACGGAACTATTGAAAAAGGGAGCAAAGTTTGAATGGGGTCGGAAATGTGAAGATGCCTTCCACACCTTGAGGCAGCATCTGACAATAGCACCTATGTTGGCGCAACCTGACAACAACAAGCCATTTGATGTGTATTGTGATGCCTCTGGCACTGGGCTGGGTTGTGTTTTAATGCAAGACAACCGAGTCATTTCCTACGCATCAAGAGCACTCAGACCTCACGAACAGAATTATCCTACTCATGATTTAGAGTTGGCAGCCATCGTCCACACCTTAAAAATATGGAGGCATTACTTGATGGGAGCTCGATGCAACATCTATACAGATCACAAGAGCCTCAAGTACATCTTCACCCAGGCCGACCTCAACATGAGACAGAGAAGATGGCTGGAACTGATCAAGGACTACAACTTGGAAGTGCATTACCACCCTGGGAAAGCCAATGTGGTAGCAGATGCCCTAAGTCGGAAGTCACAATGCAATTGTATGACAATGGATCCTCGCATCAATACCCTATGTGACAAGTTGAGTAAGATGAGGATTGAAGTAATTCCCTCTGGTACCTTGAACTACATCTCCATCAAACCAACCTTGTTAGACCAGATTATTATGGCCCAACTCGGTGACAAGGGAGTGCAAATCATCAAGGAAAATCTTAACCAGAAAGTTGAGAAGTATAAGTGCTTCCGCCAAGATAGCAAGGGAATATTATGGTTCGAAGACCGACTGGTGGTTCCTAAGAATGGGGACCTCAATAAGAAAATTTTGGATGAGTCCCACCTCTCCAAATTCTCCATACACCCGAGGAGCACCAAGATGTACCATGATCTGAACCCCTATATTGGTGGACAAGGATGAAAAGGGAAATAGCCAAGTATGTGTCCGAATGTGATACATGTCAGAGGATAAAGGCAAGTCACCTAAAGTCGGTCGGTGCCTTGCAACCCCTATCAATACCTTCATGGAAATGGGATGACATCAGCATGGACTTCATTGTGGGTCTACCCAACACCTCTCGACATCATGATTCAATATGGGTCATTATGGATCGATTAACAAAAGTGGCTCATTTTCTTCCAGTGCATATCACTGATAAGGCGCAAAGGTATGCAGAATTGTATTTTGACCGAATTGTGTGTTTGCATAGAATACCCTGGACAATCATCTCTGACCAAGGAGCCCAATTCATAGCCAGATTTTGGGAACAATTAAAGAGTCCTTGGGAACCAAGCTAATAAGAAGTTTGGCTTACCATCCTCAAACTAATGGTCAGACAGAAAGGGTAAATAAGATCCTTGAGGATATGTTGAGGGCTTGTGCAGTCGACTATGGCAAGAACTGGGACAAGTGTCTCTCTTTAGCTGAGTTTGCCTACAACAACAGTTATCAATCCAGTTTGAGGATGGCACCCTTTGAAGGCCTATATGGAAGGAGGTGTCGAACACCCCTAAACTGGTCACAACTCGGAGAGAGAGAAATTTTTGGGCCCGACCTAGTTTTGGAAGTCGAAAGAAAAGTTAAGGTAATCAGGAAGAACCTAGAGGCTGCTAAGGCCAAGCAAAAGAGTTATCACGACAAAAGAAGGAAACCCCTACAGTTTGAAGTAGGGAATTACGTATATCTAAAAGTATCACTCACCAAAGGAGTGCAAAGATTTGGGATCAAAGGCAAGTTAGCCCCTCGCTACATTGGACCTTATGAGATCGTAGAGGCATGTGGACCCGTGGCAGACAAGTTGAAGTTACCACCGAAAATATCTGCCATACACAATGTGTTCCATGTATCCCAACTAAAGAAGTGTGTTCGGTTACCAACCGAAGTCATAACCGAGCTAGATATAGAGATAGAACCAGATCTATCATACCAAGAACACCCCTCCAAGATTCTAGACTGCAAGGAAAGATCCACTCGTGCGAAAACGATCAAGATGTATAAGATCCAATGGAGTAATCATACGGAAGAAGAGGCTACATGGGAGACTGAGGATTTTCTACGCAAGTACTACCCTGATTGTCTACCTAAGGAAGTCGGTACGTAACCATGCCCCAGCCCCCTGCCCTTTGATTCCAAGTATAGTAAAGATGCTCTTAAAGGAAAACCAAATTAAGAAATAAGATTATCAAAGAAGGGCTTCCTTCTAAAGTTGCAAAGAGAATGACATTCGAAGAGCAAAACTTCTCATAAACTTCTAAGGGTCAACCAGTATTAGGCAAGTAAGTTGTACCCCTTTCTCACCCCTAGAAGATCTCGACTCGAATCTCGGAGCGAGATTCTTTTAAGGGGGAGGGTTGTAACACCCCTAGTGTTACTTAGAGTTTTCTCTCAGTACCCCCACCTATGACATGTTATCACATGTGAATTGTACTGAGAAAAAGACACCAAAACTTAGGAGCCAAGCCCTAACCATGTTTCACCACCCTAAGAAATCAAGCATTAACCATAACAAGCCTAAGAAAGAATGGAAGTGCCCAAAACCCTAGATTTCCCCCTCTTTAGGACTTTAGAGCACCAAAGAGAAACTTAGTGAAAAGACCAAGTAAACCCCATTATCATGACTTGGGCCAATTATAAAAATTGTAATACAATTAACAACCTACAAAAGATAGTAAGAAAATTGCATCAAAAAGATTTTGCAAAATCCCTAAATAAGCCACTCAAGTCGAGGGCCCAAAGAAAATTAGGATTTTCCTAACTCAAACTCAGCCCCTCTTGCAAAGATCACCCGCGTTCATGAAGATTTCGAATTCAAAATCGTGGGCTCCCATTGACAAATTTGTATTAAACTAACCCCTCTACAACATATCTGGAGATGGCATCGAGATTCAGAGTTTTGCCACGACAAAACTAGGGATTTGCCTCGGGTTCGGGCTGAGAGACAGATCCCACTTGAGTGCACCATATCTCTGGATCTAGTCGACGAAATCCCTTGACCACCACACAAGATCGGTAGCTTGAGGGAAGGGGAAGAGGTCTTGTGCACTGACCAAGGCAAGAGCAGGCTCGGACAAGTGACTACACACGCCAGAACTCGGGCAGAAACAACACTTACACGTGTTCGACCCTGGTCGGCAAGCCGACACTTATCCAACCCGCGCACGCTCGCCCCCGCACACGGTCAGTCCACCCGCGCGTCCTCACTGCACCCGTGCCTATAAAAGTCGTCGGCCCCCTCGAACATCCTTGCCTCAGCCCCGCACGCTCACTTGCGCTTGATCACCGAAGTTCTGACCGTGAACCGAGAGCTCCACCGCCCGCCTGAGCCGCCCGAACCCCAGTCACCATGGCTAGCTCACCCCAGTCGTCCCTCGCCCGCACCAACTGCTCGGCTAGCCTCCCCGAAGTCCCATGAAGCTTCTCGAGCCCCCGGACCGAGCGCAACCTCACCGGAAGCACCGGATCGTCCTCGCCGGAATCCGTCCGCCCGTCTAAGCACGTGGACCAGGTAAGCCGCTGTGCCATTGTCAAATTCTTTGTGCGCACAGCTTCCACGACATCTAGTGAACCTCCCCGACCCATCCAATTGAACTAGACCGCCTTGTGTAGGCCGAACTCCTCGCCACCAACGAGCTCTTCTGCCCTCGCACGTGGCCAGGGCGACTCCGACCACCACCGACCGCCATCCGACCATCAACGGGTTCGCTAAGACCTCCCCGATCTCCGTGACCCCTTCGTCAGAGCTAGACCGCCGCTGGTAAGCCCCACCGCCCTTTTCCATACTGCGGCTACTGTTCCGATGGGGATTGGATCGTGGGTAAGATGTCACTGTAACACCCTGAATTTGGGGGTATAAAATTTCTTTCTAAGTATCTACCAAATTTAGGTTTTACTCTTTTCTCTCTCTCTAGCTTCTCTCTCTCTCTTTTGGTTAGATTTAGCTTAATTAGTGAGGGATTAATTATTTTATTTTGCCAAAACAATATGAGTCATGAAATGTTGCATCATGCTGAGCTTAAATATTCTTTGAATTGTTGCACATGTTTGAATTAGTTTGAATTTGAAACTTGGTTTGAATTTGAATTGAAAACCCTAGAGAAAATAAAAATAAAAGCAATTAGAAATTCCCTAGAAAAAGAAAAGGCCATTTCAGCCCAGCCAGCCTAGCTCGGCCCAGCCAGGCCGCATGCGTGCGCGCCCGCGTCGTCTGACAGGTGGACCCCACCTGCCAGCGACCGCCCGCGTCTGTGCATGCTCTCTCTCTTTCCCTCTCTCCCTCCCACTGCCCGGTGGGCCAGGCCTATCAGCGCCGATCCCCTCATGCTCGCGCCCATTCTCTCACCGCTGCCCGGTGGACCCTTTCCGTCAGTGTTGACCGCCCATTCGCGGATCCCCTCTCGCTGCCCCATGGACCCCACCCGTCAGTCACCTCCGCTTCCCTAACCTCTCGCCCACGCCCCCGCCGTGGACGCGCCCACGTCCGCGCATTCCCCAGCCACCTCCGCACGCCCTCATCCTCTTTAGAGCCCGCACCCCGCTCGCCCACTTCCCCCTACTCATTTGTGCCCTCAACCGAGCACCCTCGCCCTCTCACTCGCCCCGCGCGCGCATCCAGGCAGCTCTGTCGCCACTCTTTGACGTCCGCCGCCCGTTCTACGGTCGCCGTAGAACCCCCCGTCGTGTCAGTTGCCCCGGTAAGCTCCGCCCTATCACCCGCCACCTGGAACGCCCCTTGGTCCACCCTCTTCCCCTCTGGTTCGTCTGGTCCGCGCTCACTGGAGCATTTCTTGCGCAGCCGGAGAACCGCCGCTGTCGATCTGCGTCCTCACCGCGCCCCAGCCTTCGTTCGTGATCCCCTGAGTCTCCACTTGAGGTAACCATCCTAACCCTGCCCTTATTTTCCCCTGTCGTGCACTTTTTCGCCCGCGATTGCTCGCCGGAGTGCCACCGTCCGCCGAGGATCTCCCCCTATGTCGTCCAGTCACCTCACCCCCGTTCCTACTACCTTGATCCCGTCGTGCCTTTCCTTAGAACATTCGGCCTCGGGGCCGGACAGTACGCGACCTAGGACATGTTTCTTATGAGTGTCCTCATCATTTAAACTTTATTTGGGATTCAGTCGATTTTCCATCGGCTCTAGCATTACAGGGGTGAAGCCTTTCCTATCTATACTTATGAATTGATAATTAGAAAAGTTAACTTCTGTGAGACATGTAGCAATCTCATAGGTCCAAAGTACAGGGGCATCGGTCGCAGCGATGCAGGCTGATGCATCAGCATATATGCACTTGTTCTACATAATCGCCTACCCATTGTAGTAACATTTGATGTAAAGTATAAGGTACACATTGATTAGCATGAATCCGATCTCTACTTAAGATTAGACTATAATTTATTTCTACATCAGCAACGAAGAATGCAGAAGCAAGTGTCTTGGTCCCGATGGTTAACTTAACGGACGTGACTCCCTTGATTTTGTTGAACTATCAGTCCTAACACCATTGAGCGTCATATTGGTCTTGACAAGTTCATCATCTTGCTTTCCTAATTTTCTGTACAATGAGTAAGGCATTAAATTTATGACCGTCTCTCCATCTACCAACATCTTAGCAATCGGTACTCCATCAATATGACTGCGCACGAAGAGCGGCTTTAAATGGTTGACTGATTCTTTTGGCTTAGTGAAGGCGACCTCTTTAGGACCAAAATTGAATTGAGCGACGACAGGTTCATCGTCACCGATAATAGTACAATCGACGGAGAACATAATAACATTTACATCCATACTTGAGTGTTCAGGCGTAGCTCCGTAATCGACCAAGTCCTCTTCTAGCAAGTCGTCCCCCTCCATAGGTATTGACACGTCCTTGGAGGCGAACTGGCATAGAGCAGACGGTCTGGAGTTGAGAGTCGGACGGTCTGTGTCATTCGCAGACGGTCCAACCTTTATAGCCAAACCGTCTGCCGTACCTGCAGAGAGCTGCAAAGTTGATATGTCATTTTCTATCTTCGTGGCCGTTTGATTTATTTCAACGGCCTTTGACCTCCACCTCTTTTGCGGTGGTGGGTACTGCGGATGTGTGTCACTAAATATGTTTTCTACTTCCTTTTCCTTGCTCTCCTTTGCTCTCAAGCGTTGCAATTTTTGCTTTTGAGACCGTGTCAGTCCCGATGGGCACCATCTGTGCATGGAGTATTTTGGGTCGGCTGTTTTGATGGCAGTCATGTCTTCTTCTTTGTCTGTATTGGCCGATTTACCAAAAATCATCGGCCCTTCATTATTTCCCTATATGACGACATCTGTTGTACCTATTTTGATGATGTCCCCTTTTGGCGTCCTCTTGGTGGCTGTAGGTACATGCCCCCCCTGCCGGATTGGTCGGCCTTTATGGCCGAGTGGTCCGGCAATCTTGTTGGGCCTGTACTTGGTGATCGGATTGAGTGGCGCTCAATTGGTCTTATGCTGGAGGTGCCAACCTATGGAATACATATGTTTGGGGTGCCCCAAGCGAGGTACTGTGGCATCCCAAATGGATATGGTGGCATGCTCCACATTTGATTTGGGACATATGGCGATGGTATGTATGTAAATTGATATGGCACAGGTGGATATGGGAGTGGAGGTGTCCATGCAGGCACGTTAGGTCTTAACTGGACAGTATGACCTTCCATCTTTTCTGATTGGAGAGGTGGTCCAATCGATCTTATCTGTTGTCGCTCCTGAGTGGGTGAGCGAGGTCGCTTTATTGGCCGATCACTTGGGCCGATCTTATTTTTTACATATTTAGACAATAATTGATCAAAGGACGGGCCAGATCTGACCAATCGACCAGCTGCCTTTACTGTGTTAGTTTTCCACGTACCTATTTCTGGTCGTCGTGGTTTGAAGGTACGTGGTCGCCGTGGCTCCTGGGCGTTGCCGGACCGTCTGTTTGAATTATCCGGATTGTCCGATGATGTCCCAGACCGTCCGCGTCTATGCGCCAGACCGTCCACAGCGCGTAGAACAGGGACCCGCACCTGGTTACCTGCCTGCGCCTGCCCTCCAGCGTTGGAGGTAGTGATGGTAACCTTCAGAGTCTCACCTCCATCGGGAGTCCTCTCCACCACCACCTTCCTGCAAGAGTTTTTATTATTTTCATCGGCCTTTCGTGCATCGCCGAAGATGACCTACTTGCCTTTGCCCTTATCGACCGCGTTAGACCGAATCAAGACTTTTTGCTGTCGAAGTCGATCATATTTATTAGGAAGAGCTCCGTGTCCACCTGCATTATCTGAAATTTCAATCGTCCCTCATTAATGGCCGATTGAATCTGTCATCGAAATACATTACCATCATTAGTGGCGTGAGAAAATGAGTTATGCCACTTGCAGTATGCATGATGTTTTAGTTCGTCGGCGGATGTAACAATATGATTTATTTTAATGTTGCCATTTTTGAGTAATTCATCGAATATCTTATCACATTTGCCAACATTAAATGTAAACTTAACTTTCTCCTGTCATTTCTTTTGAACCGGCTGTAAGGAGGAACAACTGAAGATTTGGCCTGCTTGGGCCAAACCATTTCAGCAGCGTAAACCTCTTTTGATTCGTCGTCCGAGCTACTCTGGTCGTATTCTACTATGTGGACGTTGTGACGAATCGTTTTGGCAGTTTATTTGCTTCGGCTTTCATAAGCCAAAGCTCTCTGATGTAACTATGCTAGCGTAAAAAACTGGATGGCTTCTAATCTTTCTTTTAAATAATAACATAATCCATTAAAAGCTAACACCGCTAGCTATTTTTCTGCTAACTGAATTTGAAAGCATCGGTTTCTTGTATCAGAATCTCTGGATGTAATCATTAACCGATTCATCTTTACCTTGCCGTAGGGCCACTATATCTACTAAATCTAGCTCGTAATCGCCGAAGAAGAAATGATCATGAAATTTTTGCTCTAAATCTCCCCACGACATAATAGAATTAGGAGGGAGCGTAACATACCATGTGAATGCAGTCCCTGTTAAAGACAATGAAAATAAATGCACGCAGAACGTCTCTGTGTCGGCCAATTCTCCTAATTACGCTAAGAACTGGCCTATGTCACGCGTACTCTCACCTTGGTCACCCGAAAACTTTGTGAATTCGGGTATCGTAGTTCCCTGTGAGTATGGATGATGGTCAAATAGGCTATCATAAGGTCTCCGATATGACTGTCCCTTAGAGATCATGCTAACTTCGAGATTATCTCGGAATGCCCTGGTTATTTCTTCCCTTACTATATCAATAGCGGCGGGTGGGAGACCACCAACTCCCTAGTCCAACATGGGTGAGGTTGTTTAAATATTAGTTTGTTGTCTTCTCCCATTGGTTTGAGTTTTGTGGCGCATTACTACTTGCCCTATGTGGCTCATAGGACTGGTCATTCCTTTCCGGCCTTCTAGGCGGGGCCAGAAAGTACTCGCCCCTATGGGTTTGGGATGATGTACTATGGTGCTGGTGCATCGTATAGTGCGATGGGAAGTTTAGATGAGACAGATGCAGATTTGGATAACAATCCTTATCGAAAAACTCCGTACCGGACCGTCCGGTTAGATACACGAACCGTCCGGCTACGTGCGCGGACTGTCTAGCCATATGGCCAGACCGTTCGTTGTTGTATGTGGACCGTCCGTCGCTGAATGCACATGGTCCGACTGGGTAGTTTAAGGTTTGCACAGTACGTGGTGGCTCGACCATAGGTCTTGGTAATTCATTTCTAAAAATGGACCGCCCGCCGCTGGCCCGGACGGTCCGCGCTCACGTGCAGACGGTCCGGACATGCGCAGATCGACGAATTTATCGCCGATGTGCTCAGGAGGCTGTGTTTGCCTAGAGTACATGTCTATCGGCATCCGATAAAGGAGTTGTGACTAGTCGTGACAACCTGTAGCCGATGAATCACACATGTTTTCCCCCAAATCAACCTCGCGCGAAGGAAAATTTACGATAATAGATTTATCAAAAGCACGTACTAGCCTTCTATAGTCATTTTGCATAGCCCCTATGGTTTAATATCAGATTTGAATATCAGATTTGAAACGAAGAGAAAGACTAGCACTATTATTAGTGCATCACGATTTAATTTTAGATTAACTAACGAGGCTGAAGTTCATAAAAAAAGCTAGAAGTAAGATGGAATAAAAATTCATAAATGGATGCTTGGTTACTTTCAAGTTATTTATATTGAAAGAGAGTTATTGAAAATTAAGGGCTAGTTTGGGAACCATTTTTTATGGGATTTTCATTTTCCTAAGAAAAATTAGTTTATTTTCCCTCGACAAAATAGAAATCTCTTGGGAAAATAAAGTTTTCAAACTAGCTCTAAGGATAGAAATATTATCACTTAATTTCAAAGTTTAAAGGATGAGAAAGTTGTCTTGTAATATGTAAGTTTTCTTATGCTGTTTAATATGTTCTATGTATGTAAGATATTCTCATTGACTATTTGATCATGTCAAAAAATATTTTGATATGTTGAGTATTAAACAATATTATCTTGTGACTTATTTTTGAAGGTGTTTGATTTCTTTAGGCATATTTTCTAAACTTTATAGACTAAAATTTAGATCATATAAATTCTATTTAAAATACATATTTTAATTATCTTGTTTGATATTTTAGAAAAAAATGGCTAAAGTTTAGTGACCGGAACCGGACACTTTTTTTTATGAGTTCGCCCCTGCTTGTCGATCTGGCAGACGGCCTCCAAACAGGGTCATATCTCTCGCTCGCCCTTCCGTTTCGATCCAACTGGTGTGGGCGGCGGCTGCGGCGGCGGCTGCGGGCGGCGTGATACGGCACCCCCTCCTCCCGCCCCCCTATGCAAGCGGGCAATCAGAACTCCGATCACCCGCACGCCGGCACGCCAGTGTCGTCTTCGCAACCATGAACTCCATCGAGCCCTTCAACCGGTGAGCCCCGACCCTACTCCAATATTGAAACCCTAGCCGCAGCCGTTGCTGACCTCCGCGCGGGACCGGGTGGGTTGGCTTTCTGGCAGGCTGGTGAGGCTGGCGGCCCGCGCCTTCTACGACGACGTCTCCATGAAGGGCGACAACCAGCCCAAGACTTCCCGCGGGGACAACCGCGGCATGGCCGTCGTCGTCCTGGACGCGCTCACCAGGTACCGGATGCGAACTATTTCTGTTGAACCGTCTGTCTTCTCGATAAAAAAATTAGTTGTATACATGAGAAGCTCGGTTACAATATGGTCGGAGTGGTGGATGGTTGCCTAGCACGAGAGAATTTTGCAATCATAGCACCGCCAACGGCGGGCTTTAGAAACATGGCACCGCCATCGCGGCAATTGCATTCGTGGCATTATAATCTTACCCACTTTGAACATATAGCATCGGATCCTCTTAATAGTCATTAGCTCATGTCACATTCTCCTAGTACCCTCGCGCCGTTACTCCCTCCCTGGGCGCCGTTACTCCCCGAGGCGAGCGTTCGGCAACATGCTGTCTGGCCCGCTGCCAGGCTCTCTTGGCGGCCTAGCTGATTCGCTGTCTGGGAAGTTGCTCCGGGGGATCCAAATCCAATCGTGGAAGAAGCTGAGCGAGCTCAGCCTCGCGGACAATGGCTTCACCGGGTCTATACCGCCGGAGCTCGGTGACCTGCCGGTGCTCAACTACCTTGACCTCTCCGGCAACGAGCTCAGCGGCGAGGTGCCGATGCAGCTGGAGAACCTGAACCTGAACCAGTTCAATGTGTCCAATAACCAGCTGCGTGGCCCGGAGACGTACCGCAGCAGCTACTTGGGCAACCCTGGGCTTTGCCTGGATGATGCGCTCCATCTTCATGTTTGCAGCTGCCATCCTGGTCGCCGGAGTGGCGTGGTTCTACTGGCGGTACCGAAGCTTCAGCAAATCGAAGCTGCGCGCGGACCGCTCGAAATGGACATTGACGTCTTTGCACAGGCTCTCATTCAGTGAGTACGAGATCCTTGATTGCCTGGACGAGGACAACGTGATTGGCAGCGGCGCGTCCGGGAAGGTGTACAAGGCCGTGCTGAGCAACAGCGAGGTGGTGGCGGTGAAGAAGCTGTGGAGCACGGCGGTGAAGAAGGAGGAGGGCTCTGCATCTGCATCTGCTGCCGACAACAGCTTTGAGGCGGAGGTGAGGACGCTGGGCAAGATTCGGCACAAGAACATTGTGAAGCTGTAGTGCTGTTGCAGCTGCCGGGACTGCAGGCTGCTGGTGTATGAGTACATGGCGAACAGCAGCCTGGGGGACGTGCTGCACAGCAGCAAGGCGGGGTTGCTGGACTGGGCGACGCGGTACAAGGTTGCGCTGGATGCGACGGAGGGGCTGTCCTACCTCCACCACGACTGCGTGCCGGCGATCGTCCACCGGGGAGAATTTTGCAATCAGACAACGGCAGAGGGACGGCGCCCAGGTAAGAAACGGCGCGAGGGCAAAACGGGAATGTGACATGAGCTAATGACCATTAAGAGAGTCCGATGCTATATGTTCAAAGCGGGTAGGATTATAATGTCACGAATGCAATTGCCGCGATGGCGGTGCCATGTTTCTGAAGCCCGCTGTTGGCGATGTCATGATTGCAAAATTCTCCTAGCACGACCACCTTGCCTTCATATGCCATCAACATACCTCACCTGCTGGTCCAGTGACACCTCACTCATGTTATATCTTTCAAATGCTTGCTTACTTTTCTTCTATGCAGCACGACTGCGGCACAGCGGCAGTTTCCCAAAAAATCTGCATACTTTTTACTATTTTAAAATGTAAAGATAATAACACATTAAAACTGAAAATATAAAACAGCAACCTACTTAACTACATGTTGCGGCTGCAAGGAAAGGCAAAGGCTTCTAAAAAGTATGGATTTCTTAGAAAATTGAAAGGTACCCCTGCAAGCATAGAAGAGGACATTAGACCACTTAGCATTTTAACAAAGAATTGAATACATAGACAAGGGAAAGTGCTTCTCTCAGCTTCATACTTCCTTAGTAAATTGCTCTACTAATTAAAGCATCCAAGTGCTTAGAGCATCTCCACTAGTTCCCAAAATAATAGTTGGTAAATCAATGAGTTTTTCAAGTGGCTAAACAAATATTTGGAGCATATTTGTTGTTTTCCTCCAGCAGTTTCCAAAATATCTCTTCTAAAATATAGAAGTCAATATTGCATCAGGAATCGTGAACTATTTATAAAGCACCACAACCACTTTTATACTTTCTTTCTCTCTTTTACATTTGCATTTGAAACTCTGTCCTACTTATTTGGCCCATGTTCTCCCACCTCCAGATTGGCAGATCGATACACGCTCGATCGTTTTTCCTAAATGCTAAAAGATTGGGAGTTGAGATAGGGAGTTGTTGGAGAGCAGTTTTTTTTCTCTATCTTGCCAAAAAATCTACGTGGGAGTGGTTTTTGGAAACTCTTGGAGATGCTATTGTGGTCTTCCAATGGCCAAGCTTTTTCCAATGTAGAAGTAGGCCCCCTTTTCTTCTTGTTTCTATTGGTGGTATTGCCTGAGGAACAGTAGGCAAAGAATGACTTCTTGCCTTAGACCTTTCCACCAGTTCCTTACAGCTCTCAATTTTCTTCCTCATGTCACTAAGCGTTTCAAATGGAACAATATGACATCTATTTACCTATTCCCCTTTCTCCCTTCTGCAGCAAACGAGGTTCAACTCTAGTGTAGCTACTCAGTTTTTGCATTGGACAATACTTGCATCACAATAAAGTTCTACCAGCTCTAGGCTTCTCCAGAATGGTGACATGATCCCAAAGTGGAGCCTTGATGTCTGTTGTGGTTTGGCCACATATCCTACGCTAGGACTAGGCACTAGCAATACTCATATTTGGATTTATAAAAAAACATATTTGGAGATGCCACCTACTGCATAAAGCAATCAAGCATCAACAAAACTAATCAGGAAGAAGTGGGGAACAAAGAAAATAAAGCAACAAGAAATCAAGAACTTCAAAAGTAGTGTGCATCGAGAATGGGAAGAGGAAGTGGGAGCAAAGAGATCAAGCAACAATAATTCAAGAACTGCAGGTGCAGGGACAAAGTATACCGACAACAGGGAAGGGGATGAACTCATGGGAGGTTGTCGGATCCATGTCATGGGGGCAGAGGCTCGTCTCTAGCGGCTGTTGAGTGGGGATGAGGCTTCTCTTGCGTCAGCGCGTGTGCGCATTGGGGGCACATAAGGTGTGGGCATTTGGGGTTATGTTGTGGGGGCAATGGGAGATAAGGGAGCGCTCGTTGTTGGGATGGGCCGTATCAAATAGGTAGATATGTTTTGGTTGACACACTCAATACTTGCAAAATTAATAAAAAACAGATAGTTAGAAGATGTATTTTTGTTTTCGAATCTCCTAATCAACCCTAGTTGACATTGCACCGATAAAGTGATAAGTCATTAGGAAGGGGCCTCTAGTTGAGTTGGTTAGGTGGTTTGAGTAGCACTCAGTTCTTGAGTTTGACTCTCTGTGGGAGCGAATTTTAGGCCGGGTTAAAAAATCCTCTCGTTTGTCCCACAATAAAGCATAGGTTTAAGGCCGGGTCCTGGTTGCGATCGTTCTCACATAGGCTACGGTGACACTGTGTATGGGTGGGGTAGGGGTTTGGAGTTTTCTCGACGTGTGTGAGGTCTTCTTAATATAATATTCGAGACTGTCTTACCCCCTGCAAGTCGAGTTTTTCTTTAGGCGATTAGTCGTCGATAAGCTCGATTAGTCGAGCCTAGACGTCTTCTATGTGTCAGGATCAATATAATATATATAACATGTAGTATAAATGCTATATGAACCATGTTTTAAGGTAGAACGTATGATCACTTGGTCACTTACTAGTGAGGCTTGATTTCTGAATTGTACATAACTGATAACTCCATTCACGTTTTAAGGCAAGCAAAGAGTGACTAAAATATATATCTAGAAAACAAGAAAAACAAGTGCTAACAGCAAGAAGCGAGGCAGATGTACAGTAATAGTCGGACGAGGAGATTATCTTTCAAATCCCTTTCAGGAGGAGGTGCATGTGTCTGGACAGGAAGTGCCTGTAGCTAGAGAGGGTGCGCCTCGAGATTCATGAGGCATGCTGTTGCAATTGCAATGTAGGAATCCACAGGAGAGAGGGGGAGGGAGAGGGAGACCACCTATTTGACAAAAAAAAAAAAAACAATGAGCCTGACGGGGCCAACATGCTAGATGTCAGCTCATGATGAAAATGAAATCTACCTGATAGTTGTCCATGCCCAAATCGTCCTACTAGTTGTGATTAGTCGATGACTGATTAAGCTTGCTTTCTAGTTGCTCTAGGCGAATAGGTGGGCATAATCTGTGCCGGGGGGGGGGGTGCTAAGGCCGATGAATCACAACTCATGACCACTTACTAACACTGTGATGTATTGCTCGCGTATCCGTGTAGGATCATGGTTATTAAAGCGTCGTTTAAACGACGATAGCGCCAAAACGTGATTAGGAGTTAAAACGTCCGTACGTTTTAAAAAATCGCGTAGAACGTCTGTTTTGGACGTTTAAGCGACGTTTAAACGTCGGAACGCGCGTTTTGGATGTTTTAACCGTTCTGCGGACGTTCTAAGTGTTTGTGGGCCTTAATGGGCCTTTAACCAACCAGCCACCAACTCAGACGCCAGCCCAGCTGCCTTGCCTGTAAGGATCACGCCCAGCCGCCAGCCAGCCGCTAGAGCCAGACGTGGGACGCCAGACGCCAGCCGTCCTCCACCGCCGCTCTGCAGGTAAGCCGCCGGTCCCCCTCCTCCGGTCCTCCGGTCCTCCCTCTTCCCTCCACCTACAGGCGCCATGGTGCCATTGCTTCAGGTCCAGGCGCCGCCGCCCAGTGCAGCAATGCTCCAGCCGTTGCCCTTGCCCCCAGCCAGTGCGCAGTGCTCCAGCCGCCAGCCACCAGCCAGTGCGTAGTGCTCCAGCCAGCCGCCAGCAACCAGCCAGTGCGCAGTGAAGCAGCCACCAGCCAATTCGCAGTGCTCCAGCTGCCGCTGCCCAGTGTGGCTGCAACAGTATAAATGTATAATACAATTCTACTGTGTGTGTTGCAGGAAGCCACAAGCTAGGCATTGTCTGCCATTCTACTGATTTTGGGGGCATTTAGCTAAAGTGTGGCAGTGAATTTCAATTTCAATGGCAACAAATAGCTAAAGTGTGGTTGAACTTGTGTTGTTGAACTTGATCTGATTCTTTTTATGCTAATGCTATTTGGTTTGTGAACTCAACTTATGTATGAACTTATTCTATATTTGAAATTCTTGGTCAAGTCTGAAAAGACGTTTCAACGTTTAAACGTTAAAAAGTTGGTTCATAACGTTTTAACGTTTTACCGCTTTAATAACCATGTGTAGGATACATATGATACGAGTCCTCACCAAGGTTTTCAAGTCGATAAGTCGAGTCGACAAGGTACCGACTTGGTGACTAGTCGATAAGTCAGTTGACTTGCCAATATAGTGGCTGTTTTGCCTATATAATGGCTTCATATAGACAATATAGCATTTATATATGAAGAAAGAGGATGTTTTACCTCATTTGAAGCCTAAAATTGAACGAAACTGAAATAAACAGCAAGTCTTACCTCATTTGAAGCCTCAAACCGAACCAAATCAGCCACATAAGTGATAAGTCATAAACTCATAAGTCATAACAGCCATATAGTTCAAATTGGAAAACATATCAAGAAAATATAGTTCAAACTTGAAAGGAAATAAACTCCATTAGATAGCTAAGCTGCTGCTGCAGCTAGATGGATACTAGATACCCTAAATATCTCCCAAATCAAGATCATCCATTGCATTTTCTTCACCACCAGCACCAGCTTGAGTTGGACTGCTATGTGGGGATTCACCAAAATCATTCACTTCATCATCATCATTAGGCATGTACTCTTCATCATCTTGTTCATTGCCCTCGTTGCCTTGCTCTTCCTCTTCCATAACTCTCTCCTGTGTAGCAGCAGATTGACAACGCCTTGAATAAACAGACTCATATCGGTCTTTTCTTGGGAAGTTGCGACCTTGAAGTGAACTAGAAGCACCGATTGCATCATCCACATGAGCCCATGCACATGCAAGATTATCCCCTTCTCTAACTATTTCATTTTGATTGTCCACCCACTCATTGTCCCATTGGTAATCCTCTAAAATTAAAGGGTTACCAATATTTCCCTCCTCACGCAATCTTTGGAACCTAGCTGCCATCTTTCTATTTTATTGGATATAAACCAAATTGTTTAACCTTTGGTGCTCCAATCTGTTCCTTTTTTTTTGGTATGCATCTATGTGCTAAATAATGATTTAGTGGTGGTGTTCTAGAATCAATTAAAACAAGATAGAAACTGAAATGACAATTTTTTACTTACAAATTCAAAAGTGCTCCAATTGTGCTCACATCCAGAAGCGGAACAACAAAGGCTAACAATGCACTTTGCAAAGGATTGAATCTCAAATGCAAGGCCACCATATGCATCCCACCAACGAACTAAAAAAGAGAAGAGAAGTTTGAGTGTTGCCCTTGCAATGCCTCTCACGAATCACATCTTCAGGTGCTTTGCGAAGCATGGATGCAATTGACTTAGAAGACTTCGACGTGTGTTGATTGTTTTGGCTTGCTTCAGCTGAGAGCCTTCTCTTTTGGGCTGTTCCGGAATTGGGCTGAACAACTGAATGGGATGCTCTACTTTCCCCTTCTCCAAGTACTTCAACTTCATCATCTTTATCACCATCCTTATCATCATCCAAGTCAATAGGCTTATGTCTAGCATTCTTCTTCAAATAATCACTCATCTCTTTGCTGATTGCCGATCTTGTCTTTGGGCACTTAGCAACATCACCATGACCACCAACAAGGTGCCGCTTCAACCTTCTAACACCTGCATGAACAATTTTGACACAAAGGATGCACTTCACCACATCTTTTTTGTTCAAATCCGGCCAATAACAATAGTTCCATGCTAGATCCTTTGATTTTGCCTTTCTCTTAGGATCTTTAGCTGGATCGTATGGCTGCTGGCTTCCTGACTCCCCTTGTGGTCGATCTGCAGATGCATCTTCCATCTCTTCAAGGCCTCCTGCAGATTGATGAGAGGGCGAGGGAGGGTAAGTAGAGGCCGGGCGAGCTTGCTGCGAGGGCGGGAGAGGGGGAGCAGGACTCACCAAGTCACTAAGTTCCTACAGATTGATGGGGGCGGCGTGCAGACTGCAGAGGAGGGGCGGCCGGCTCTGTGCAGATGAGAGGCGACTTCAGTTGTGGGTTAGGTTAGGGTTTAAGTTGTGTAATGGGCTACTTGGGCTGAATTGGGGACAAGTTGGCCGACTAGCTAGAACAAGTCGACGACTAGTCGACTGAGAAATTCCAGTCGTTGACAAGTCACCCGACTTGCCAGAAAAGTCGAGCTGGTCCCCCAAGTCGAGCTCCCAAGACCGACCGGACAACTAGTCGCTGACTAGTCGACGACTTGAAAACATGGGTCCTCACCTACATGCATGTATCCTTGCAACATAGGTTTTCTATGGTCTAACCTAGCCTATTTGATTTTTTGGGTCTGTTTGATTTATGCAAAAATTATTCTCCTTCCACCTCAGACGACCGTGGGTTCGGGAGGAAGATTTGGCTAAAGCATTGAAGCTCCACTCGAAACAGCTGCGTCGCATTCTCCGTTTCTTTGAAGAGGAGAAACTAGTCACGAGGGATCATCGAAAGGAGGTTAGTTTTATTTGTGTATTGATTTGTTGTTGAACATGCATAGCTGCAACTCCCTTTTGTAGATATGAGCAAGTTCCAACCACCAACTCGTGGCAAAATGTGTATGTTGTCTATTTATTTAAATGACGTCAAGCTGTATGGAAGATAATTCAACATTTTCAAGCCATGGAAATGTGTGTGACACTCAACAAGTAACTAGGTATGTAGGTGGACAGAAAATTATTCATTTATAGTCAAGGTTTTAAAGTCAGGCGACTAGTTGACGACTAGTCGAGAAGTCGATGCAAAGGTAAGGTGATAGTCGATCTGAACGACTCGACTTTCTCTACTAGTCGCTCGACTCGTCGACTAGTCACGACTAGTCGCAGCAGTTGAGTCGGGCGACTTATTTGGGCCTAGGTATAAAAATGTGAGCCCACCCAGCCATCTCAACCCCAGTAGGTAGGATGCTAATGCACAAGTTTTGTACCTTATTTATCTATGGATATGGAATGAGTCATGACTTGATGAGCAGTGGTGAAGCCAGGATTTCTCTAAGTATAGGGCTGGATATAACACTAAAAATTATTCATACCGGCTAAAAAATTTAAATCGAAAATACATAGATAATGCCACACATGAACTTTATTTGGACACAATAATTGTAATTAAAAAAATGACTTAAACAAACGGTTAACTAATTAAAAATAATAATAGATCTCCATCTCTATAACCAATTTATCAGTTGTTTGGGTGGCTTTCATTAGCAAAACAATACTTGTTTACATCACCTGCAGAAAGCTTAAAGAAGAAAAAAGTGATGTTTGGTTTATTCGAAGTTGAATGTTCTCAATCCTCAAACAGATTTTAGCCGGAGATTTCAGCAAATCTTCTGAAGTATCCATATACAATACAATATCTCTAAATACTACACACTTGGCTGACTGCCTACTGGCTGCAGTCCACAGCCGATGGGTGCCTGCTTGCCATGCTAACTGCGCCCGCCTGCACGCCGCGAGAATTATCGCGCTAAACCGCGCGTCGTGCGGCTGCTTGCCCGCCTGTACGCCATGCCTTCTTGCCACGCCGCTCGTGGCTACTCTTCTAACCCTAGCTGGCTAGTCCAAGAGTAGGGCCTAGGCCCTAGTGGTCATAGGCCTATCTCCGCCCCTGTTGATGAGGACCAAGACAAATGGTAGAGATCTTGTGAGGCATGCAACTACTCTGTTTGCAACATCCTTCCCTACATTGGCTAATATGTGGAAACAAAGACAAGGATTGAAAGCTCTCTTTGTTAGTAGTGAATGGTGTGACAGCAAAATGAAGAACATTGAAGTAGGAAATGCACGTGTTGTTTGTCACTGTGCATTTTGGCAAGCAGTAGAAGATTGCATGAGAGCTTCACAACATATTCTAATATTCTTGAGGATAGTTGATGGTGATCAGAGACCAACAATGGCTGAAATGTGGGCTGCCATGGACCATGAAAAAAAGAGCATCAAAAAAGCTTTGGAGCACAAAGAAAGAATAATAGATGAAGTAATTTCTATTGTTGATAAGAGGTGGGACAATCAGATGGATACCAATCTGTATAGAGCAACATTGTTTTTGAATCCAAACAAGTTCTTCGAAACCAGAAAGAATAATAGAAGACTTGCTACAAGACTATATTCAATATTTAATGATATATTGTAGAAGATGGAGATGGATGAAAATATACCAAACAAGGTGTTTTTTTAGTGTTCCAGCATGTTTTTAGTCTTAGCATATATAAAAAGTTATAAAAATATAATCACCGACTTATGTTCAACTAGTCACGACTAGTCTGTACTAGTCTACTAGTCAATAGCTGCATGACTCGACTCGACTTCTTGACTCGAAAACATTGTTTATAGTTCATCATGGAGTATTATAGGGAACAAAAGAAGGACCTACACATGGTTTTCATTGTCTGGAGAAGGCTTATGACCATAGTTGTTAAGGTGGTAAGGCTACTGACCCCCTTTTTACCTTTTAAGCGATAAGGAGTAAGGCGAGGCAACACCTTAAATGTAGTTAAAAATAGAAAATATTAATTAAGAAAACATTTAAGATAAAAACATTAATAAAGTAGAGAAAAAGAAAAAGAAAAGAAAAAACTAGCCCCACCCTACAAATCAGCCCACTAGCCCATTAAATCTACGGTAAGCCCACTACCTCTCCTTCTATCCTAAGCCACTCCATCTGTCTCCACAGTCCACAACCGCACGACTCCTCAGCCACACGACTCCATCCTCCCAACTGTCGCTCCCAGCCGCCACTAGCGTTTCTCTCTTCCCGCTGTCTCCCTCTCTCCTGTGTGTCGCCGCTATGCTGGAGCCGCTGCACGTCGCTGTTGGAGGAGCCGTCGCCGCGCCATGTTGGAGGAGCCGCCATCACGCCATGGAGGAGCCACCGCGTCACTGGTAGAGTTACCGGCGGCCTCTCCCACTCGCCTTATGTGCCGAAGTAACGCGAGTAGGACGCCTTATGCCGCCGGGGCGCCTTACCGCCTAGGCGACGCTTTAACAACTATATGACAAAATATCAAGGAACGTTATGTGGTGGGCTTTGGGGCAAACATAACGTTCCAATGAAGTATGTCGTGACTCATTAAGGACATAAACACCAATGTCGTGACTAGTGTCCGAACAAGTGGATACATGAATGACTTCCCGATTAGAATAGGACTACATCAGGGATCAACTTTGAGTCCTTACCTTTTTGCCTTGGTAATGGATAAAGTCATAAGGGACATAAAGGGGATATCCCTTGGTGCATGCCTTTTGCAGACGATGTAATGCTAGTTGATGAAAGTCGGGTAGGAGTAAATAGGAAACTAGAGTTGTGGCCGGAAACTGTAGAGTCCAAAGGTTTTAGACTCTGTAGAAGTAAGACATAATATATGAGATGTGATTTAGGCACAATACATGTGGAAGGAGATGTAAGTTTGGAAGGTTACGTAGTGCCTAGGATCAATGCTATAGAGAGAGGCGGGGATATTGATGAAGATGTTAACCATATAATCAAAGCAGGGTGGATGAAGTGGCGTCAAGCATCTGACGTTCTATATGACAAGAGGGCACCACAGAAGATAAAAAGCAAGTTTTATAGGACAATAATTAGACTCATTATGTTGTATGATGCAAAATGTTGGCCTACAAAAAAAACGACATGTTCAGATGATAAATGTTGTAGAAATGCGTATGCAGTGTTGGAATTGTGGCCATACAAGAAGGGATCGAGTCTAGAATGGTGATAGGTTAGGGGTAGCACCAATCGAAGAAAAGCTTGTCCAACACCGGTTGAGATGGTTTGGACATGTCCAATGGAGACCTCTAAAGGCGCCAGTGCGTAGTGGGATCCTAAGGCGTGATAGTAACGAGAATAGAGGGAGACCGAAGTTGATATGGGATGAGGCAGTATAAGGAGACTTGAAAGGATGGATATACCCAATGATTTAACCTTGAGTAGGAGTGTATGGAAAACAACTATCCATGTGCCTGAACCATGACTTGTGGGTTTGTTGGGTTTTTTAACTCTAGCCTACCTAAACTTTGATTGGGATAAAAGGCTTTGTTGTTGTTGTTGTTGTTGTTGTTGATAGTTATCCAACATGAAGTTGGTGGCTGGCCGCAGAAATTTGTATTCTAACAATTACTTGAATAGTTACATTTCTCGCTATTTGGAAGTGTGCCAGTGAATATCTTATGATTTTGGTATTTTCTTTGTTCTTTGGTGCTGCAGTCAGCAAAAAACGCAAAAGCACATAATGCTGCAGCTGCTAATGATGGTCAACCAATTGCTAAGGAGGGAGAAGAGAAAGTAAAGATGCACACACATTCATACTGTTGCTTGGATTATGCTCAGGTTAGTCTGCTAAAACCTGAGCCGTTAAGTTATTATTTTTATAGATAAGTGTTTTTTTAGAAAAAAAGAACATAATATTTGTATGTTGCTTTTAATTACTTGCAGGAAGTATTTTTTAAATTTTCCCTGTGCACTGCCAAACTACAATTATTTTTATAGACTACTGATGCTTTTGGATTCTCCTGTTGTCATAGTAATTAAGGCGTCGCTAAAAAGCGTCGGTTTAGCGACGCTTATGCGGTAAGGCGCGCTTGAGTCGTAAGGCGTCCTCTCGCCTTGCCACGAGGAGGCCCGACGGCGGCGGGGCGCGGGCGGCAGCGGCGCACAGGCGACACAGAAAGCAGCGGCGTGCAGGGAGCAGGCGGCGGCGTATAGAGGTGCAACTGCGGCGCAGGGGAGAAGGAGAGATAGAGGAGAGGCGCAGGAGTGAGGGAGAGGGAGAGAGGAGAGGCGTGGGTGAGAGGGAGACAGAAAGAGGTGCATGGGAGAGGGGGAGAGGTAGTGGAGAGTGGCTGTGTGAGGGAGGGAGAGAGAAGAGCTGTCAACTGTGCTGGCGGCTGAGGGATAGGAGAGCGGCTGTGGGTGTGGCATGTTTTAGGGTTTCTAGTGTGTTGGGCTGGGTTGGGCTGTTGTGGGCTGTTTTTCTTTCTTTTTTCCCTATTTCTCCCTTCTACTAAACTGAAATGGATCTAATAGGTTTTACAGTTGTGCTAGCTTACTTATTAACTTTAAATTAGTGATATATATAATATTTAGTCTATTTTTTATATTTATATATATTATTAAGGCCTCGCCTCGCCTTGCGCTTTACCGCCTAAAAGATAAAAAGGGGGTTGGTCGCCTTACTGCCTTAATAACTATGCCTGTTATGTTTCTTAATGAATTGGCCTTGATTGCAAAGAGGGAGAAATTTTATTGGTATTGTATTATCACGAGTTAACCCTCCTTTCTGTTTTATAATTTTAGCCTTGTAGGAAAACTATTTGACCTCCATTATTTGTAACATTTCCCTTTCAAACAAAGCTTTAATTGGGCATAGTCTTAGGCCCTGTTTGTTTGAGCTGCAACTTTAGAGTTTTTCTGAAAAGCTGCTGCAGGGCTTTTGATTCTGAGATGCCAATTGCCAATGATAGCTACCTAAACTCAGAAAGCTACAAAAAGCCCACAAGACTAGGCATCTCAGCTTGCCATATAAACTCGGCTTTTCTGAGCTTCTAGCTTTCCGGAAGCTAAACCAAAAAGCTAGCTGTTTGTTTCAGCTTCTGATTTTTATACCGAGAAGCTGACGAGAAGCTCAAACAAACACGACCTTAGTAGTCCATGCTGTTTCTAGGGTGTGAGTGCAGAAGTGATATTAAAGAGTAATACATGTATAAAAGCTTGTTCAACTTGATCTATGCACAACACCTACTTTGAATTTGGATTTGCATCTCTCTATTTGTTTCCTCTCAAGCGATACAAGTCATCAATTTTGAGCTGCTTATAACATCAAACCGTGGACCTATTTGTTTTGGTTTCTGGCAACTACACGTCATGTTGTGTTCATATGATGCACCCCTGACTTGCTGTGTTTGGAGGGATTATTGCCACTTATGTTGTATAATTGACTCTGATTGATACTAAGAGGCCCCACGTGGAATCAACATTTCAAAATTCCCATTTCACTCGTGTACAGACATGTGGCGAAAGCATCTTATAAACTCCTCTGTTCTCGGTTAAAACTCTATAGAGCTTATTTTATTAATAAAACTATTGACAATCCTCTATTCTCTCAATGGCATGCAAATGAACCTTCTCATCTATAGTCCATCTCAACCAGTGTTGGGTAAACTTTTCTTTAATTGGTGCTACCCCTAGCTTATCATGTATACAATCGTTCTGGACTCGACAACAAATCCAACACAACACACACAATTTTGCAACACTTCTCTACTAAACATATTATCTTTTTGTAGTCCAACATTTTTCACCATACAACATAACTGGTCTAATCGCTGTCTTATAAAACTTACCTTTTAGCTTCCGTGGTACCCTTTGTCACATAGAATGACAGATGCTTGATGCCACTTCATCTACCCCGCTTTGATTTTATGGCTAACATATTAATAAATACTCTCATCTCTCTGTAGCATTGATTCTAAATACCGAATGGTTTTCTTCCTAGGCACTACTTGACCTTTCAAACTAACATATCCTTTCTCATGTGCAGTAGTGCCAAAGCCACATCTCATATATTCGGTTATAGTTCTACCAAATCTAAAACTTTGGATTCTAGAGTCTCTCGCCACAATCCTTGTTCCCTATTTACTCCCGTCTGGCTTTCATCGACTAGAACTACATTGTCCATAAAAAGCATACAATGGATATCTCCTTGTATGCCCCTTGTGACCCCATCTATCACCAGTGCAAAAAGGTAAAGGCTTAAAGCTGATCCTTGATGTAGTCCCTGTTCTAATCGAGAAATTATCTGTATCTCCATTGTTTGTTCAAACACTAGTCACAACTTTGTTGTACATGTTTAGCTAATGATTTCAACATACTTTGTTGCAATTTTATGTTTGTATTGTCATAAGCCTTTTCCAAGTGAATGAAAACCATGTGAATGAAAACCGTGTGTAGGTCGTTCTGCTCCATCACTTGTCTTATTAAGAAAATAGCTTACATGGTTGACCTTTCGGGCATTAAACCAAATTGTTCATAGAGATCCTTGTTATTACCCTCAGACGATGCTCGATAACTCTCTCCCATAGTTTGATAGTATGGTTCATCAACTTATTTTTTAGTAATTAGCAAGGTTTTAAAGTCGGCTAGTCGACTCTAGACGCCTAAGCACCGATAAGGTGACTAATCGTGATTAGTCGTCGATTAGTCGATCCTAGTCGACTCCCTAGTCGTCCATCTATAACAGGAGGACCATATATATATATATATATAAATATAACAGTATACTAGATTGCAAATCTATTGACAATATTACAATGAAACTGTAGAATGATCATGTTTTCCAGCAAAAGAACAAAAGACTAGAGGGATTACCAGAAGTGCTCATCTCTGTTCCAGCAAAAGAACAACAGAGCAGGAGGGAGTGGAGGATGGTCTGAACTCTGAACAGAGCAGAAGGAAGTCTGGAGCAGAGGTTGCCGCGCCCTGGATGCTGGAGCAGGGACAGCTGCACGCTGGAGCAGGGACAACTGCACGCTGTAGCAGGGACAAGTCACAGGTCGAAGCAGAGATGAGGGCGGCGGCGCTCATCAGTACAGCTCCAACAAGAAGATGAGGGCGGCGGCGCTCAGCACAGCAGTCAGCACTCAGCAATCCATCTCCAGCAAGCAGATGAGGGCAGCGGCGCTCAGAGCAGTTAGCAGAAAGCAAATGAAGGCGGCGGCGCTCAACTCCAGCTAGGGTAAAAGACTGTATAAGGGGCTAAGGGGTAACGACATTGGCGCTCAGTTTCAGCTCCCCTGGTGGGCCGGCCCAAATGGAAAAGAGGAGATACCTGCTTCATCTGCTGGAGCCTGGAGCCCAAAACAGAAAACCTAGTCGAACACAAACCTAATCGGACGACTAATCGCGATTAGTCGGACGACTAGGTTTCTAGTCGCCCTAATCGCGTCGGTGGCCCTAATTGGCCTTGCAGCAGCGATAAGTCCGACTAATCACGATTAGTCGGACGACTTTAAAACCATGGTAATTAGTACAACTTTGAACATTTTCCTTATTCTTTTAGATCGGTACCTGTATACTTTTACACTCATCAAACATCTTGTTCACACCAGCAGCACCAGGAAGAGGCAAAAACCGCGCTCTCTCCCCAAGGCTCTCCTCGGCTCCTGCCCGTAACGGTTACTGAGACAAAATCTCCTCGGCTCTCGTCCTCAACAATAACTGCCAATGATTTCAAGTCGCCTAGTCGCCTGGTCGAACCCTGGGACCGACCAGGCGACTAGTCGCGATTAGGCGACGACTAGGGCGACTAGTCGACCCCTAGTTGGTCCTTGGTCGTCCTAGACTAGTAGTTATACTTATAAAGGTATATATATAAATATACCTATATACGTTATATAAATTAGAACAAACAACTAGGATAAACAAAGTAACATATTGCTTCATTGTGATTTGTGACTTATCTGAACCAGACATGTGACATCCCATAATGGAATAATCTCCAATTCTTCATCTCTCCATCTGTCCATCAATCTTGCAGCACTACCATCCACAACATGGAGCACAGAGAAGGGGGAGAAGCGGGGGGAGCAGGAGGGACCTTCAGATGACGTGCTCATCCCGTCACTGATTTGTAGCCACCGCTAGTTGGAGACTGCAACAGTGCAGCAGGTGAGCAGGACTGTAGGAGAAGGGGCAGGGTGTTGTAGCCACCGCCCGCCGGTGTAGCCGCCGACAATCGAAGTCCAGGACTGCAGGGGCGGTGCAAGAGGGGAGAGGAGACGTGCAGAGACTGATGGCGGCTAGGTTAGAATAGGAGAGTAGAGGGTACTCTAAATTAGACTGTAGATGGGCTAAAAAAGGCCCAATAACTAAACCCTAGCCGGGACGACCAGGACACATAAGTCGGATGACTAGTCGCCCTAGTCTACGATTAGTCGGACGACTAGGTCTTCTAGTCGAGTCGTCCAACAAATCGTGTCCTAATTGCCGACCAGCCTGACTAATCGCGACTAATCGCGATTAGTCGGACGACTTGAAATCATTGTTAACTACTCCTCGTGCCCCCCAGTTGTCTCCGCAATTCCCGGGGCACCCCCAGATGCATTCACCGCATGCGCGTGGCCCAAAGGTAGGCGTGGGCCTAGACGCAGCTGGATAGGCCGCCGCAGATCAACAGGGTCCCGCCGCCGCCGTTGTTGCGGATCTTGATCGTCAGGGTCATCATCATCAGGTTCCCTGCCCGACGGTGGTGGAGGAGATGGTGGTGGGGTAGCCGATGACAGCTGTAGGATCTTCGGTGGAAGGATACCAATGGAGATCTTATAGGATAACAATCTCTTTTCATGGTCATCAATCCCAGCCTCCAAGATGTGTAAATCAATTTTCCTAACAAGCTTTTCAGGATCAAAACACCATGCTTTCACCACAAAGGATGAAAAATCCCTTTTTTTCCATAGTTTCTGAATGCAATTCATCAACCCAATATGAGTCCCTGAGCAAGTGTTCAGTTGTAGATCGACACCAGGCATGTTCAGGGATGCCTGTTAATTTAACATCAACCAACTCGGCCATCGACGATGAGGATGCATGAGCAAATCTGGACCATCTCTTGAGCATCAAAGTGAAACGGGGTCCCCTCAGAGGTCTTCCTTCGTTGAGAACCTTGGCTGCCGTGTCTTCATCCGGTAGAAACATCAGGAAGTCTTCAGGGAAGGTCTGATGAATCTTCATGTCCTCCAGCTTAACACCAAAACGATGCCTCACCTCATTTAACACATCAGAACCAGAAACCCCAGGTCGTGTACCAACCACAGTGACGAACAGAGCACTACGAAGGGCAGTTTCCTCCCTAGCAAAGGCTTCAGAAAAGTCAGAACACAAGAGGAGGCTGAGGGTGGTCTAGACACCTTAGAGCTGAAACTATCCAGATGGGGGAAAGGAGATGGGCATGCCTGAATGGGACCCAAATCCTACTCAGTTGTACCTTTCCCGTGCTTGGAACACCTTTTTTCGCATGGGCCGAGAACGCAGCTTCTTGTTTTCCGCAGTGTTTGCCTCCAACGTTGCTTGATCATGTGATGCAGCGAGGCGCTTCCATACTGAAACCTTACGGCGGGGCGGTTCCTGATGCCTACCCACCAGAGAAGAATCCATGTCCATGTTGGAGTCTCTGCCACATCGGAGTCCGCGCGGAGATTCTCTGCTACACTGAAGACTTCCCAGAGTCCCTCTGCCTCACTGGGGGGCGCTCCTCGATGTTTTCTAGGTGTTGCCACACCACATGCTTCTTTGTACCCTCCGGGAGGGAGGTGCACTTCGCCGCCCGGAGACCAAAACGAAAGCACCACAGACACCGATTAGGCCACCGACAGGAGGCCACAACACGGGAGGCTGGGAGGCAGTTGTAGCCCCGACCTCGTAGATCCACTTGGGATCCCTGACGAGGGAAATGCACACCACGAGCTCTCTTTCTGCGCACAACCAGCTGCCAGCCATCGTCTATTGTCGTTCGTCCAACTTCAGTCAGCCGACATGGAATTTTTGGGATGACACCAGACACATACACGGAAAGGGGAGAGGAGGTTCACGACATGCTGGAGCAGAGGGTCTGGCAGTGAATCTCGGACTGGAGAGGACAACCTCTTTAAAAGAATGTGGAGGTGGAAAGGATTCTCCAGCCGAGGAGTCCTCGCTCCATCGCTGTGCCTTGGACCGTCCTTCCTGGGAGACCGAGCGCAGGGAGAGGGATGGAATCCGGCGAAGGGCTGGTGGAGTGATGGGTGGGTAGGAGAGGTGACCGGGCGGGGTTGGGAGGTGAGGAGCCCATCGCTCAAGGGGTACAACATAAACCACATCATTATCATTATATATAATGGTAGTCTATGCTGCAGAGGTCTAGTGGTTAGGGGTTGTAACAATCCTGTATCTTCAGCCTTAGATACTAGATAGCCAAGAACATCCATTGTTAATAGGGCTAGAAAAAAGCTTGAGCTTGATGAGCTGGCTCGGGCTTGCATCGGCTCGACTTGGCTTGGAGTAGCTCGACGCTTAGAACGAGTTCGAGCCGAGCTTGTTTTTGTTGCTCGAGAAAAGAGCGAGCTAGCTCAGATCGGCTTGCTGCGGCTCGCGAGCTGGCTCGTGGCTTGACCTAACAACAATTTGTTACATAAAATCCTAATTAGCATATAGTGTTAGTACCGCATAGATGATTAGATTATGTTATTTGAGATTACTGTGAAAAATTAATCTATTTTATGTATTATATTAGAAATATATTTATTTTACTAATTTTAAATATGTCACTTAAATTATTTTTAAGATTTTATATTATAATTTGGAAGGCAAGTTCATGCTTATGGCTAGGCTCGTTGGCTCTGCGTGCCGGCTCGCGAGCCGAGCCTACTTTTTAGGCTCGCTAGAGAAGCGAGACGAGCCTACTTTTTAGGCTTGCTAGAGAAGCAAGCCGAGACGAGCTCGGCTCATTTCTACTCCTAATTGTTAAGATAAAAAGTATAGCTGAAAGGGGTCTCCCTGTCTCAAACACCTTCTGTGATGGATGCTTTTTCCTGGGACTCCATTTAGGAGGTTTTTTGTGGAGGAGGTGGCCTGTAAGCCGCTGAGGATATCTATCCAGATCTGCCCAAAGCCCATTTTCTATAGTACTTCTAAAAGGAATGGCCATGACACGAAGTCGAAGGCCTTAGAGATGTCTAGTTTCAGAAGCACCCTTGTCCTTTTTTGTTGATGCAGTAGCCTAGCAGTTTGCTGTACTAGCTTGAAGTTGTCTTGATTGAAACGACCTTTGATAAAAGCACTCTACCGTGATGAAACCATGTCTTGTAGCTTAGGAGCCAATCTGTTTGCAAGCAGTTTTATAACTAGTTTGACAATGCTATGTACTAGACTGATAAGCCGAAAGTCTTTCACTTCCTCTGTCCTTCCTTTTTAGGGATAATGGTTACATATGCAGTCATGGTTTTAAAGGCGGCTAGGCGGAACTAGGCGCCCAGCACCGCCTGAACGCCTAGGCGACTTAGGCGGGCGCCTAGGCAACGCCTTACTAGCCAAATACCAAGCAACCAAACAGCTGTTACAGCTCATAAACTAGAAATCATCACAAATTCACAATAGCACAATAGTGGATCTGAAATAGCCACAAAGTAGTTTCTAAAGGAACAATAGCAAGTCACAAAATTTAAAACAGCACAATACCAAACCTGAAATAGCCACATAGATAGTTTGTAATGGCATAATTAATAGTAACTAGCTGCAGTTAGTAATGCAGCAAATATGCTAATGCAATCTAGCAATAGCTACTCTCCCGTCGCTCAAAAATCATCATCAAACTCTCCTGGGATATTGGGTGCCTCCCCTTCTTCACCATCATTGCCACCATTAGATTCATCTTCACAATCTGTGATTTCTGCATCATCATGTTTTTTTTCTCGAATGCGCAGGAGAACTGCGCATCATTATATTGAAAAAGAGAAAGGTCCGAAGTGGACCAAAGTACAATGCCATAATAGGCAAAAAAACAAAAGGAAAAACAGTACATCATCATGTGGAACATCTTCTTCATCTTCCTCTTCCTCTTCAGCCTCTGACATATTTTGTGCAGCAACAGAATTTCTTCTTGAATACACATTATGGGCTCTTCTTGGTAAGTTTCGGCCACAAAGTGCTTGTGATGCTCCAATGGCATTATCCACAAGGTCCCATGTAAGGTCACACTCACACCCACGCCCACCTTCTGGGACTACATGCAAAGAATCAGCCCACTGCCCACTCATTGTCCCAGTTGAAGTCCTCATGAACCAATGGATCAAAGTTTTTCCCCTTCTTCTGGCGTAGTTTTTGGAACTTAGTTTTCATCTTTCGGTTGTAGGAAATGAAGACAATAGAATTCAACCTCTTATGCAACAATCGGTTGTAGGGAGCAGGGAGCAGCCACGCACGCACAAATAGATTTGTCGCGCGCGCACAGGCGAAGAAGCCCAAAACGCGCGCCTAAACCCTAAAGCCCAAACGCGCCAATTTGGTCTGCAAACCCTAGAGGATAAGGCGTCGGCGCGTCGCCCAGGCGCCTACTATGCCAAGGCGGACGCCTACCTTGCCAAGGCGGACGCCATACACAGTTTTATCTGGGTGGCGCCGACGCCTAGGACAGATTGCCGCCTGGACGCCTAGGCGTCGCCTAGGCGACGCCTTTTAAACCATGTATGCAGTATTTGCCCTATCAAAATGGGCAAATCTCCCACTCCACACTGCTGAAAATACAGCCAACACATCTTCCTTAATAATCGTCCAACGGACTTTATCAAATCTGCTCGTGAAACCATCAGGGCCAGGTGCTTTGTTTGATGGTAGCTGTTTAATGGTTTCCAAGATCTTCTCTGTAAAAGGTGAATCCAGCTCTTCTAAATTATATGAGGACATCCCCAACTGATCAAGATCCACTGACGCATTCCTGTCTGCAGTCAAGCTCAATAACATTGTATAGAACTCATCTACAATCCTGGATTTTTCTCCATGCTCTTTTTAAGTGATGGGTCCTTCAATCAACTTGGCAACAAAGTTCTTTCTTTTCCTATGTCTAGCTGTCAGGGCCTAAGGAGGCCCACGGAGGGGCTGCGGCAGCAGCAGCCATGGGCCCTCCAAGGGGGATTAGATAAGGATAGTTAGAGATAAGATTAGAAGATTAGTTGAGATTATTTAGGAGATTAGTTGAGATTATATAGGAAGGTTATCAGTTATTAGTTGTTGAGAGTTTTTAGGAGAGTTTTTAGGAGATAAGGATATCTAGCTAGATAGGGGTGGTCAGGTGGCCTATTTATGTAATCAATAGATGAGAAATTGAGCAGGCAATAATTAGAAGGGAGAAACCCTCCTCTTGCTCGACCGTGGGCAGAGGCCCCCGGCCGATGTTCCTGCCCATCGATACCCCTCTTCAATCCCTCATCGATCTAGCGATCATAACATCTCGTATTCGAAGCCAATTTTTTTCCCATCGCCCTTTCACCGCATATGTTCCTGCGCTGTTTGCCCGCAACACACAACCGCCACCACATCTACGTCGTCGCTCACCACCACACCTCAACCAGCGTGCGTACAACCGACCCGCCAGCGCTGACGCGCGATCCCTCGCGCAGCCCTGCGACCCACTCAGTGCCCCTCGCTAGGCCACTTCCACGCCAGAGGCCTCGCCGCTTTGGGTCCGCCGCTGCCTCCATCTCCACACCGGCTGTAACACCCCAGGTGTTTATATTACGCTCGACAGCGAGTACGGATATAAGCACGTAATCAGTGGATAAAACGGATTTTAAATTTTAATCATCTTCGCCTAGTGTGATTCTAATATCGCATCTGTTTCTGTCTATTTAGACTCCTCCTAAAGTTTTCACGGTTTTCGGAACATTATTGTTCTGAAAGTTAGCGAGTCCTGTGCCTATTTAAAATTCATCAGTTAAGCGAATACGAAGTCGGAAGCTCGACCCACTTTGATGATTCTATCCCCAAACACATTTATTTAGAACTCGATGACTAAGTTTTAGGGGTGAAATAATTCTATCTCTGCTCGTAAGCTGAGAAATCGTGTGCGAGATTATGATCTAATTTATCCCTCAGCACGCTGTTTTGGCAAGCGCAAGAGTAATAATTGGGCCTGTTTTTCCAGTGTGTTGTCTTCGGCAGAGAAATCGGGTGCTTGATTAGTGGATGAGATTTATCAGGTTAGACGAGTTAAGCGCAGTCTAAATTTATCGTGGCCGAAATCAGTTTGCTTCGGTCCGTGCGTTTCTCGTCTCGATCTAAATTTTCAAATATAAATAGTGGGTGAAAATTCATCTGACTCTGAAGTATTCTCCAAATTAAATCCGGTCCAAATATTGTTGTCGATCTTATTTTATTCGACCCTTTTATATATCTTATAGACCCTCATTTATACCCAAAATATCTACATTTTTCTATTGTAAAAAGAAATAAAAATGGAAAAATGTTTCTCTAAATATCCCACCGCCATATTTTTTTCTCGAAAGCGCAGGAGAACTGCGCGATATTATATTAAAGAAGAAGGACAATTACAGAAGAAAACAAAAGAGGCGCCTATGGCGGCCAGTAACAGGCATACAAAAACCCATCCATGTCTAAAGAAAAACCTAACACAAATAACCACAATGCTAGCTAACTAGCAGGGATGCCTGGAATGGGGGCGGTGAGCAAAGACAACTTTTTTGCACCAGCCATCTCCCATAGGTGAACCTCCAACTCAACTCTTCTAATAGCATCAGCAATACTGGGGTTCTTATTGTCAAAAACACAACCATTGCGTTGCTTCCATAAGGTCCAAACTCCCAGAATGACTAGAGAATTGAGGCCGTCCCTTGCAATTCCAGAGACTTTGGTACATAACATTCTCCACCATTCAAGAAAAGCACTATCCTCAGATTGGGGGGCAAGAAACTGCAGGTTCACTTGAAGAAGCAATTTAAACCAAAATTCTCGAGCAAAAACACATCCTATCAACATATGGTCCAAGGTTTCTTGATCCTGGTCACATAGTGGACATCTCTCTGGATGGTCCAAACCTCTTTTCTGCAGCCTGTCTGCCGTCCAAACCTTCCTGTGAGCGACCAACCACATAAAAAACTTGGTTTTTGGAGGAGCCCAAGATTTCCATATTCTATGAAAAGGCTCAAACTCAGAAGATCCCAAAAAGAAACCCCTATATGCTTCCTTTGAGGAGAACTTTCCGTTTGCAGCTAGACGGAAGAAATGTTTGTCTTCAACATGAGGTCTTAAAACAATTGAGTCAATTAAATCCCACAAAATGAGAAATTCATTGATAATTCCAACCGAAAGAGCTCCTTGAATGTCAGAAATCCAGCTCTGATTAGAGATAGCATCCGCCACTGTTCTCTTGCTAACCCGTCTCTTAGGGATGATCCCAAATAATCGAGGGACTAACTCTGCAATTCTGCGACCCGATAACCACCTATCGGTCCAGAAAAAGGTTGTAGCCCCATTACCAAGCTCAGTTTGCATAGCCATGGAGAAGAAATCTTTTACCTTTTTAGGAACCTGGATAGCAAGAGAGGCCCACGGGCGAGATGGCTCAGTTTTAGCCAGCCAAAGCCATCTCATTCTAAGAGACCAAGCAAGTTCTTTCATGCTGGAAATGCCTAGACCACCCAATTCGCGAGGCCTACAAACAATTCCCCAAGCCACGTGACAGTGGCCACCTTTTACATCTCTTCGACCTCGCCACAGAAAACCTCGACGAATCTTATCAATGGCTTTAAGGGCCCAAGCTGGAAGGTCAACAGCCATGGCCAAGTAGATCACCATCCCTGTGAGGACATGCTGGACGTGCACCTTACGACCAGCTTTAGTCAATAACTCCGCCTTCCATCCGGAGAGTTGATTTGCAATCTTATCAATGATGGGTTGTACTTGGATTTTTGAAAGCTTTTTAATGGCAAGCGGTAAACCCAGATAGCGGCAAGGGAATTCAGCTAACTCACAAGGCAACATATTCTGCAGCAAAGCAAGGTCCTGATCTCCACATCTAATAGGGTACACGCTGCTTTTCTGAACGTTCGTACGTAAACCCGAAGCATCTCCAAACAGCTGAAGACAATCTAGAATAACATTGATATCCATGGCTGCCGGCTGAAGAAAGATCACCACATCATCCGCATAGAGAGAAACCCGGTGTTGCAATGCCCGAGGAGCAAGGGGCTGCAGCAGTCCATCCTGTGCGGCCTTATTAATCAAGAAGCCCAGAGTATCCATGACCAAGATGAACAGAAAAGGAGACAGAGGATCCCCCTGCCGGAGACCACGACGATGAAGAATAGGTTGTCCAGGTAACCCATTAAGTAACACCTGAGATGAGGAAGTCCATAGCAATCCACTAATAATATCTCTCCAGACTTGGCCAAATCCCAAATGTTGCAAGACTTCCAGGAGGAAGGGCCATGAGACTGAATCAAAGGCCTTTGAGATATCAAGCTTTAGAAGCATCCTAGGTTGCTTCTGTTGATGGAGATAGCAGGTGGTTTGCTGCACCAACATATAATTATCCTGAATGAAGCGGCCTTTAATAAAAGCACTTTGGTTAGGAGAAACCATATCATGAAGTCTTCCAGCCAAACGATTAGCGAGAAGTTTAGTGAGCAATTTTGCAACACTATGAACTAAACTGATAGGTCTGAAATTTTTAACTTGATCGGCCCCCTCAAACTTTGGAATAAGGGTGATATAAGCAGTATTAAGGATCTGAAAATTAGCGAACCTTCTGCTCCCAATCGCCGAGAAAACAGCCATAACATCAGCCTTAATGATCTCCCAGCAGACTCTATAGAATTTTCCTGTGAACCCATCTGGCCCTGGAGCCTTGTCCGAAGGAAGTTGTAAAATTGTGTCCCATACCTCTTTCTCAGTGAATGGTGCATCTAAGGCTGACAGATCATGACAAGGAATGCCCAAACTTTCCAGAGAGATAGTTTGCTCTCTATCGCTGCATTGTCCCAAAAGATTGCCATAGAATTCGTTGACCAGATCAGCTTTGGCATCATGGCTGGTTAGGACAGCACCATTAGAGACTAATTTAGGAACAAAATTCTTCTTCTTGCGGAATCTTGAATGCATGTGGAATAATTTAGTATTAGCATCACCCTCACGCAGCCACCCAATTCTGGAACGAAGCCTGGCAATTGTCCTTTGAAGTGAAGATAGAGCAAGGGAGTGTTTCTTAAGGCATAAGAGAAACCATCGCTCAGCTAGGGAAAGACCACGACTGTCTTGAGCAATTTCCAACTGGTGCAGGAGTACACGGGCAAGGGCTAAAGAGGCTGAAATATGCCCAACCTTTTTAGCACTCCAAGCCTGCAGCCCACGAGCAGTAGCTTTCAGTTTAGAGTTCAAAGTTGCAAAAGGACACTGCACAGCTGGAACAGAATGCCAGGCCAACGAAACAGCCTCCAGAAATCCCTCAAACTTAGGCCAAAAGGACTCAAAATGAAACCTGCGCCTTCCTGCCATACAATTGTCATTCAGGCCCAAAAGGAGGGGGCAGTGGTCTGAGTCATTAGAGGCAGAACTCTGAAGCAAGGAATTTGGAAACAATTCCACCCAGTCCAGTGTGCATAATACTCTATCAAGTTTCACTAGGGTTGGAGGATTCTGCTGACTAGACCAAGTGAATTTCCGACCAATTAAAGGAAGCTCACTTAGAGCAAGATCATTGATGAAGCTACGAAATCTTCCCATCATAACTCGGTTTATGTTAGTATTATTCTTATCTTCAGCTTTATAAATCATGTTGAAATCACCAGCAATCATCCAAGGGCCATGACACAGCAATCTCAGGTCCCTAAGCTCCTGCAAAAAAGGACTTTTTCACTGTTTCCCTGTGGGCCATACACGCAAGTGAGCCACCATGTTCTCCCATTGCAATTGCAGAACTGCACCGATACACTATTATTCCTCACATACAACTCTCCAGTGGTGTCCACACAGTGTTTCCATGCTACCAGAATTCCCCCGCTGGAACCAACAGCAGGGAGCTCAATATGGTGATCAAAATTAGAACCCAAGGCTGAAAGGAGGGTTCCACGACTAATAACATCCATTTTGGTTTCTTGTAAACAGACGATATCTATTCTAGCAGAATCAACTAAGGAACGAACAGAAGCTTGCCTAGCTGAGGAGTTTAATCCTCGAACATTCCAGATAAGAACACGTTCTGGATCCATTTATCTTAAGGGTGCAGGAAGCGACCAAAGCAGCCAAAGGGAACAACTACATGTCTTCAGGTGGCTGCCAGCCAAACAGCGCTGCCAGAGCCTTTATATGAGAACTTGACAAGGGTGTCTTGAACAGATTTGCATATTCATCAAGCGCCTTCTGATCCATACCCTTATTATTGGTAATTATGCCTACTGCTCTCATAATTTTCCTAGTAGCACGACTGTCAAGGTCAGCAGAGGTGAATTCAACACCCACTCCAGCAACTCTGCGACTGCGTCTTGGAATTGGTTTGGTGGGCAGCTTGTAACCTGATTTTAAGAGCTGTACGGGAGGAGCAGGCAGAACTCTGGAAGGCCGCCGGGAAACAGACGCAAGGAAGGCCTGTCTTTGGTGTGAATGAAGCACCTCCTGCTCAACAGCGAGAGTCCCCCCACATATGGACGCAGGAGCCACCGCAACTGGAGTCACCTGAGTGTCTACCACAGTCGCAGTGAGCTCAACCACATCCGAAGAAGGAACATGGGAGGGAGAAGCATCCACCAAGCAAGGAGATGTAACAGCCATTGGTGCACCAACAAGCTCCATCGTAAGCAGCTGCTCTGAAAGTAGAGAACCTTCCTGCTTCCCACACAGCCGTCTTCTGTAGTAAACCTTAGTTACCGTGTTGGATGCTTGCAAACCAGCGGGCAACGTTGAAGTAGACTTTAGCAGATTTTCAGCCAGGGGTTTCCTGCCTACAGCTCTGGTATCTAGCCGGACTGACTGAGCACTCACAGGCGACGGAACAGTGACCGAACCAGGGGGTGGCTCAAGGTTCACGTTCTGCCCAACGCTGAGGAGATCATCATCAACTTCGAGACTACCCTGAGTGGAGGTTGTGGTGTGAGTAGATACAAGCGTCGGAACTGTGACCGAACCAGGAGGTGGCTCCAAGATCACATTCTGCACAACGCAAAATCCACCACCAGCATCATCGGTAAAGCCATGAGCGAAGGGTGTGGGGTGACCAGACTCAAGCGTCTGCAAACCGGCATCAGGAGGTCCAAGAATGGAGGACGTTGGAGCTATAACCGAGCCATGGGGTGGCTCAAGAGTTATTTTCTGCACAACCTGAGGATCCCTGCAGCTAGCTTCACGAAAACCATGGCAGGAGGACGAACCCTGAACATAATGATCTGTGCCTTGAGCATGACCAAAGGAAGTTCCACTACGCTGACCTCTGTATGCCGGCGGAGAACGGGAGCGCAAATGTCGACGAGGTTCTGCAGGAGTGATCACTGAGGATGGAGGGGGGCGGGGAGCTGAATTTCCAGTGCCAGCAGCAGCCTTCCACCGAATGTTAACCGGAAAGACCAGTGATCTGACACCAGAACCATCCCCAATACCCAGTTGCAGAGGTTCAACAACCCAAAGATCTCTAGCAGGAGGTATGCTGACAGGGTCCAGACACCAAACAGAACAACGGAAGCTGCTGAGATTTCTTAGTTGCAATGTATCTTCATGCACACTCTCTATCCATGCAAAAGGGCTGAGCAAACTCTCCACGGTGGGTACTTCCCAGGCATGTACAGGGATGCCTACCAGTTCAACTTCTAGCAACTGAGCAAGGGTGCTTCCAGAGGAATTCATCAGGCGTGACCATCTTTTACAAGAAAGTGAGAAGGAATTAGTACGCACAACTGACCATCTTCCACACAATTGTTGCACCAATCCATCTGAAGGCAGCACCAGCAGGAAAGAATAAGTAGAGAGCTGCCTAATAACCAGGGATCCATCATCAACCTCCAGACGTGATGCCAGGGGTGCCGCAATATCATTGGCAGACACAACTTCCATATTACCAAAAACAGTGATGACAACCGCCGTAGCGAGATCTTCCTCCGCCCGCGACATACTCTGGTTCCAACCAATGATACAAGGAAAAGAAGGTGGGGAAGAGTCCTCCAGCACAGGTGAAGCAGACTCGTGGGTCGGGGAAGACACCGGCGCCAACTGGGCATCCTCATGAATAATGGGTGCCAATGATCGTTTCCGTTGCCGGCGACGACGCCTCTTAGCCGGACGAGCCTCTCCACCAATAGTCGGGCCACCTTCAGAAGACCCAGTCAACACAGCAGGTTCCGCACGCTGCGAAGCATCACTGACAGGGGTGATTCTCCTCCAAACTGGGATTCTCTCAGGCGCCGCACCCGCAGAAGACGAAGACAGAAGGTCTAACCGATCGCGATGCGCCATCGTCGAGCCCAGCCTATCCCAGACCGACTTCTTGGACACCGGTGCAACCGTAGGCCCAAGTCTCCGCCAAATTGGTCTTCTTGGCTCTGCACGCCTGGGAGCAGAGCACTTATAGGAGAGATGCCCCAGGCCACCACAGCAGAAGCACCTTGATTTCTCCCAACAATCCTTGGCAAAGTGATGAGGCGAGAGGCAGTTGAAGCAGCGGCCTACAAGGTCAACCGGCACACGGCGGGACCGAGGCTCCTGCTTCAAAAATAAGCGCCTCCTCCTGGACCTTCTCGATTCCACCAGTTGCCACCCGCCGGCATCAACAGAGGAAGGGCGAGTAAGGCAATCTTCACGTCGAGTGGTGAACGTCGCATGGAATTTCTCCCGAGAGAGCGAATGCGATGAAGACGTATCCTTCCGGGAGCCGGAGCGGGTAGGAGCAGGCGCAGCAATCACCACATCCCGGAAGGACGGCGGCGGTGAGGTAGAGAGCGTGGAGTCCGACAGGCTAACTTCTCGCCAGCGTTGAGGCTTGGAACGACCGCCAGCCGCCGCTGCCGAGGGAAGGGTGCTGGCCGACGCCAATGGGACGGGTGATATCAAGGGGCTTGAGACGGTGGCTGCCGGTTCCGGGATGGTCGCCGGCAGGAAGCTGGAGGGACGGGAAGACGGGGGGTTGGAAGTCGGCGGGACAGTGGCTGCCAGCGCCGGGGTGGTCGCCGGCAGGAAGCTGGGGAGGCGGGAAGGTGGAAGGGTGGAGGACGGCGTCGCCTCGGGGGAGAGGGAGGCGGGAGCCATCCGAAGCGTCCGTTGTCGAGAACTATGACATCCCCCACCGCCATATCTCTAGAGCCTTATCCTTACGTAGTCTCTCAAGCAGGTAAGTCAAGCTCCCTAGAATTCTCTACACGCACTCTCTTTCTCCTATCCTTATCTGCCATTTTGTCATACGTATTTATCTTCCTATGGAAGTCGCTCGACCATAGTAGCTTCATCTCGCGCATCTCTCTATCCAGGCCAAGAAATCGCCATTTTCTTTCAGCAGCGCCCAGGCCAGTAAGCTATGAGCGCTTGTCCCTACTCCACATCATGTTCCCAGTGTCCTGCTCCATATCGCACAAGCCGCTTAGCTTCTCCTTGCGTCGACCTCCGCCAGTCTTCTCCATCTTGCTGGGACGAGCCGTCGTTCTACGCCACTGGGCCACGCCCAACGCCTACGCAGTCCGTCGCTGGGACTCCATCAGCACTGATGTCGTTCTTCTTCAGGCCCTACGCCATGGCGTCGTCTGTGGCCGTTAAATTGTCGGAGTCGTTCAACTCGCCGATCACATCTTGGTCGATCATCGATTTTCTATTTGCCATGGTTCCTGTTCGCCCAGCCGCGGACGTCCATGGTCCTCCTCTGCTGCGTCTTCAGCTTGTCGTCGCGTCGTTTACCGTCGAGTCATCAAACACGTCATCCCCTGCTCGATCCCCACCTCACCAGCTTACTCCAGACTTCAATCGAAGGTCGTCAAGAAATCTCAAGAATCAAGTGAAGACGAGGCTAGCAACACGATACTCCCCAAGTGTTCAACAAATTGCTTGGATCGGAAAATCGCTACCGATCTTGCGGCTTTGAGTCAGCTGCTGAAACGGTAAGCTGATAAACTATTCAGAATAGTTCGATCATTGAATAAAATAATGTGTTAGGGCGAGGCTTATTAAGGTGCTCGATAAATTGCGTAAGTCACGAAACTATCGTCGACTTCGCAGTTCTTGCGATTATCGAGCCAGGTTCAGTTATAGCGAGTTATTTCGCTATTCCGATCAAGTAGTTCAATTAGTGTACCGAGTAGAATATGAGTAGTCATGTGTGTTAATAAAATATTTTAATCACTTATAAAGATGTAGTATAATTTATAAAGCAAGAGATAAGTTTAGAATTCAATTAATTAAGTAGCTGATAAGTTGTGTTTAGGCTAATCATGTTTAAAGTGTATGATGTGTTGTTCGTGATGTTTGCGTTAGGTTCGTTTAATCTAGAAAACCGTGATTATTAAGTTTAGTCATACGTCGATAGCTAGTGTTTTCGTATAAAATAGTACGACGCTTCGTCACTAAGTATTTAATTCTTGTCGGCGTAGCACTATTTAGGTTCGTAATATTTTCGTCTATATGCATTCATGTGCATAATGCATTTCATTTAGGTACGTTAATTAATCGCGTGATGCGGAAGACGAGCCAAGTCGACCCCAAGCGTGGGCTTCTTCGCAAGGCGATGCTGATGGACAAACCTGAAGATGGTCGCCAAGTGGTCGCCACTTAACAACACTAACGTAGTGTTTATCCCAGGCAAGCCCCGGTGCATGCAACCCCTTTCCTTGTGTTTTTAAATACTTTTCGCACACTTAAGTCTAGTGAAATGTGCATTAGGTTCATAGGAATTACTTGAAACCCTTTGATGCATTGCTTTCCTTGATATCCATACCTTTATAGATACTTCTGTGAAGTATCAAAATATGATTTACAAAAATGCTTAGCCTTGCTTAGATCTTGTGGATAGAGGTTGTCCTTAATTTAACTCGAGAAAGGGTGACTTCTACCTGCAAGAGTAATTTCATTTGGAGCAATGGTGGGATCTTACTGCAAAGTTCCCTGTGATGCTCTTTCATCCTAAGGAACAGACACAATCCTAAGGATGGAAATACTTAAATCGAGACTTGGGCTAGGAACAGGTGATGCTCCGCCCGGGTCAATTAAGGATTGGATGCGTATGTAGGCCTGTTGATCAAGGACTATCTTATCTAGCCACATGCCCTGAGAATGGGACAGGGTAAGCTTGAACCCGGCTATTCCATACATGAAAAGACAATCGCGCACTGGGAGTGGAGAGATGGCGAGAGTGGCACGTACCCTCCTGGCAACGGATCGCCTAAAAGGGGTGGTGTACTCTCGGGTGGCGCGGACCTGTTCATGCAGTGGAGGATCCGTGGGAATAGTAGACATCAAGGTTTACGAGAAACATATGTCGTGTGGTTAGAAATCCTCAGCTGAGTAAATCGATTCGGATCGCCGTTATATCCCCGGAGAGTGGAGACTTGAGCTCCGACCTACAACCTAAGTCAAGATGTAAACACTATGGATAAAATGATGTTGTATTGATGAGATGGTGAAATTAGACCAGATGCAAATAGAGTCTATTAATACTTAATCTGGCGTTAAAATATTGAAAGTAAGGACTCACTTAGTAAGCTATTTCTGCAAAAGTATCTAAGTTGATTCTTGCTAAAGCCTCTCCTTGATTCCCAAATCCAGCATACCCTTGAGAGTCTTTTCTTTAGTCGGGTAAGTCTTGCTGAGTAATTCCGTACTCAGGGTTTTATTCCCTATTGTTTTTCAGGTTATAGCTTTGTACTGCTGATGATGGTATTAAGTGCCGGTGGGCTCGGCTTTCTTATATAAGTATACCCCGTCTTTATCTTCTTATTGAGGATGGTCATTTGAGCTAGCATATATTTCAAACTTATACTTTTGTAATCACTCCGATAAAATAATATAAAATTTTTGTAACTTGTAAAATTTGGTAATAAGATTTCCGCTGCAAAAATATTGGTGTGTGTGATTTGTATTACTTAATCCCGCGGTTCTGGTTGAAAGTGGTTTATCCGATGTCCTTGGGGCAATCGGACAGATCCTGTTAAGTTATCTGGTGCACATGCATAGCTGTCTGAGGTCTTTGGGACAAGGACAGGTGCATGTGGGCCCAATAACTTGGAGGTTCTGCCACAGCTGGTATCGGAGCTGGATTAAGTTTATACGGTCACATACGTATTTTCAAAACAAAAGTTTTGGTTTTGAAAAACCTATTTTCAACTAAACACATTGTTTGGCTTTGAAAAACTGCTTTGAAAAACTATAATGCTAGCGACATCCTCTGTTAAGCCCTAAATTAAGGACTATCAGGTGGCTTAGTTGAAAACCACAACCGGGTGGGTATTGCATACATGTGTATTGTTATTTTTGAAAGCCATTCAGTCTTGAGTGGATCGACGCTCAAGGTAAGGTGAGATGTGAGGGCATGATCGCACAAACGTCGGTCTAGGGAAGAGTGTAAAAAGCGCTTGATTATATACATGTTCTACATATGTATATATGAAGGCTGCGATATGGAGTAATTACTTTTCTGGGATTCAGTACCCCATGGATGTGTATGGGTATACAAACATGGGAATACTGAGAAGTGTAATGTACTTGTAACGACGCACCTACGCTTAGGTAAGAAGGTGAGTTACCATAATGAGTTGCCCTATGGTTAAAGTGTGGCAACGGCGCCTATGCGTGGCTCGGCGCTTCATGATGAGCTGGCCTCCATATAGCAATATATGGAGTATAAACTGTGATAAACTGTCATGAGTGAACTGCATCATTGGAAATTGGGCTGTGATGGATTTTTCTGCAGGTACACTAACCTCGAAAACGTATGTGTAGCTGACGACTAGCAAAATACCGTGAGAGTCGTAAGTATGCCACCGATATAGAACGCTATGGCCACATTATGTTGGCAAAATCAGTGAGGACGCATAGGACGAGCATGCATCCTGATTGTTGCATTTTGTTTGTTACCTATACACCCAAAATGCTTCTCTCATCTTTATTCCAGTAACCATTGATTGTAGATAATATGGTGTAATGCTGAATTATGAACTTCGATGAAATAGGTGTCCTCCATTCTTTAGGTGACCTTTTAGGGTACTTTATGTTTGCTCTTGTACTTGATGTGCCAATAGAAGGTTAGTGACTTGTTTGCCTAAATCGAAAATTAGGCCATGTTCTTATTTGGTGAACCGAGACCCAAATTTGAATTTACCATTATCCCTCCATAGCTAAACTCATGCAAATGAAGGTTTAGATAATCTCTTTATTGGACCTACGATGTACTCGGACTTCAAACAAGAATCTTAAGTCATATTTCCATCTTAGATCATGCCCTTCTTCGATTGGCACAAGTTGATGTCCCTTACCCAGTTGCCTGTTCTTAAGGATCGCCATGTTGCCTTATCAACCGAACCTAGGATAGACATGTCCTATCCCTTTCTTGAAGTTTGTTGCCTTTGGTTTCATCATATCTATCGAAGGCATACCAACTTAACCTTGTGATTGTTTCCCCTCTGTATCTAATCGGATACTAATTCTTGACCTTGTAATCTCTACGATGGGCATAGAAATATGCTTGAGGCTGAATTAACAGTCTCCCATCGTACTCCTTTCATTAATTTTAGGTTATGGCCACGCCTTGTTCATTTCATCGGGACATAATCTATTTGGCTCTCTACTTGTAACCATTTTTACAGGTGGAGTATCTCCTTGTATATTGTCACCCTTGTTCAATTCATTTGTATCGCGCGAGATTTCTTATTGGTTACGTCTGGTAATGGTGTTATAACTAAAGCCGATGGTGCCGTAACGAAACCGAGGGCCTTCTGTGTGTGCGCACACATGGTCGTGCTGCTCGGCACGCACTGGTATCACGGTTAGTAGTTATAATCCATTATGAGACTATATCAATGTATTATCTTGGCACAATCTGTTTTTGCTACGTGAGATCCTTAATTGGTGCCAGTTCGGTGATGGTGTCATGATTAAGGACTTATGGTGCCGCAGCGAGACTGAGAGCCTCCTGTGAATGCGCACACAGGATTGTGCTACTCGACGCATGCTGGTATCAAGGTCTCTGGTCATGATCCATTGTGGAACTACACTGATGTGTTATCTTCCCTAAACTACTTCCTTGAAACAATTTCTATGTTGTTTGTGAAGTGATCAAGCAACATCGGTCATCTCTGTTGGATCAAAAGGGCATACCACTTTCATGTGTGGTCTCTATCCTGTTGATCTTGGTAGTGACTACTCATACAAGTTCCCTTTACGTCTTGTGGGTAAAGGTGAAGCCTTGGAGCTTTTTAGTGTTGAAAAACAACTGATTAGCTCTCAAAATAGAGATTTGGCTTTCCCTGATGCTGAGATGCAGGAGTTTGTTCATTCACCCTCTTATTTAATCCATGTATTCCCTAACCAAGTGGATAATTCATCTCGTATGAAGAAACGGATGAACAACCTGACCAAATGGATTTCTACCCAAATGTATGATCAATTGTTAATATGAGTGAACTCTCAACCCTTGGCTTATCGATGGTACTGAGAGGACTTACTCAATGTCAACCGTAGTTCAACAAGTTGGTTTTACTAACTTGTAACTGCCTAGTGAACAAAGGTTGAGTTTAGAGATCGTTTTGTCGAGTTGTCTAAACTCACTTTGATTCAAACCCTCTTAAGGAAGTGTTTACAAGAATCAAGGTTAAGTCGACCAGAAACCACCTAATTATCGCTCTAAGTCGTGCCTCGATCGCCTCACGTGTACTTTTCTAACGTGGGTGATCAAGTCGAGTCATGATTAGTGCTGGACAAAATGGACTTGTTGCAAAGTCCACATCTGCAGATCCCTTTGCTGGTGATTTTCCAAGTCTTTATCATTTTCTTGGACTTGGATTTTCTGGCTAGCCACGGGTCAACTGTGATGTTATTCGACATTCACACCCGTCTCGTGTGCTATGAATTTACCGTAACCGCTTGTTGGTAAACCTCCTTCGGTGTGTTTTACCCAAGATGGTGCATCTGATTCTGTTTGGGTAAAATCGCGTATTTGCCGCTCGCTCAACAGACTCAGATAGTACAGTGTCATCAGAAAAAGTAAACTGCACACATGGAACCTTATGTGTTCTTCTGGCAGACATCGTCCCTATTGGTGGACATTTCTAAGTTAGCCTAAGGCGATGCATGTTATGTCCACTAGAAAAACCACATCCTGAGACACTCGCCTTCGCCCAGAACTGCCTTATGTTTACCGCTGATATGGATATGGGTTACATGCTTCTCTACTCTTAAAAGTCTTTCGCTCCGAATCTCGGGACGAGATTCTTTTAAGGGGGGAGGGTTGTAACACCCCAGGTGTTTATATTACGCTCGACAGCGAGTACGGATATAAGCACGTAATCAGTGGATAAAACGGATTTTAAATTTTAATCATCTTCGCCTAGTGTGATTCTAATATCGCATCTGTTTCTGTCTATTTAGACTCCTCCTAAAGTTTTCACGGTTTTCGGAACATTATTGTTCTGAAAGTTAGCGAGTCCTGTGCCTATTTAAAATTCATCAGTTAAGCGAATACGAAGTCGGAAGCTCGACCCACTTTGATGATTCTATCCCCAAACACATTTATTTAGAACTCGATGACTAAGTTTTAGGGGTGAAATAATTCTATCTCTGCTCGTAAGCTGAGAAATCGTGTGCGAGATTATGATCTAATTTATCCCTCAGCACGCTGTTTTGGCAAGCGCAAGAGTAATAATTGGGCCTGTTTTTCCAGTGTGTTGTCTTCGGCAGAGAAATCGGGTGCTTGATTAGTGGATGAGATTTATCAGGTTAGACGAGTTAAGCGCAGTCTAAATTTATCGTGGCCGAAATCAGTTTGCTTCGGTCCGTGCGTTTCTCGTCTCGATCTAAATTTTCAAATATAAATAGTGGGTGAAAATTCATCTGACTCTGAAGTATTCTCCAAATTAAATCCGGTCCAAATATTGTTGTCGATCTTATTTTATTCGACCCTTTTATATATCTTATAGACCCTCATTTATACCCAAAATATCTACATTTTTCTATTGTAAAAAGAAATAAAAATGGAAAAATGTTTCTCTAAATATCCCACCGCCATATCTCTAGAGCCTTATCCTTACGTAGTCTCTCAAGCAGGTAAGTCAAGCTCCCTAGAATTCTCTACACGCACTCTCTTTCTCCTATCCTTATCTGCCATTTTGTCATACGTATTTATCTTCCTATGGAAGTCGCTCGGCCATAGTAGCTTCATCTCGCGCATCTCTCTATCCAGGCCAAGAAATCGCCATTTTCTTTCAGCAGCGCCCAGGCCAGTAAGCTATGAGCGCTTGTCCCTACTCCACATCATGTTCCCAGTGTCCTGCTCCATATCGCACAAGCCGCTTAGCTTCTCCTTGCGTCGACCTCCGCCAGTCTTCTCCATCTTGCTGGGACGAGCCGTCGTTCTACGCCACTGGGCCACGCCCAACGCCTACGCAGTCCGTCGCTGGGACTCCATCAGCACTGATGTCGTTCTTCTTCAGGCCCTACGCCATGGCGTCGTCTGTGGCCGTTAAATTGTCGGAGTCGTTCAACTCGCCGATCACATCTTGGTCGATCATCGATTTTCTATTTGCCATGGTTCCTGTTCGCCCAGCCGCGGACGTCCATGGTCCTCCTCTGCTGCGTCTTCAGCTTGTCGTCGCGTCGTTTACCGTCGAGTCATCAAACACGTCATCCCCTGCTCGATCCCCACCTCACCAGCTTACTCCAGACTTCAATCGAAGGTCGTCAAGAAATCTCAAGAATCAAGTGAAGACGAGGCTAGCAACACGATACTCCCCAAGTGTTCAACAAATTGCTTGGATCGGAAAATCGCTACCGATCTTGCGGCTTTGAGTCAGCTGCTGAAACGGTAAGCTGATAAACTATTCAGAATAGTTCGATCATTGAATAAAATAATGTGTTAGGGCGAGGCTTATTAAGGTGCTCGATAAATTGCGTAAGTCACGAAACTATCGTCGACTTCGCAGTTCTTGCGATTATCGAGCCAGGTTCAGTTATAGCGAGTTATTTCGCTATTCCGATCAAGTAGTTCAATTAGTGTACCGAGTAGAATATGAGTAGTCATGTGTGTTAATAAAATATTTTAATCACTTATAAAGATGTAGTATAATTTATAAAGCAAGAGATAAGTTTAGAATTCAATTAATTAAGTAGCTGATAAGTTGTGTTTAGGCTAATCATGTTTAAAGTGTATGATGTGTTGTTCGTGATGTTTGCGTTAGGTTCGTTTAATCTAGAAAACCGTGATTATTAAGTTTAGTCATACGTCGATAGCTAGTGTTTTCGTATAAAATAGTACGACGCTTCGTCACTAAGTATTTAATTCTTGTCGGCGTAGCACTATTTAGGTTCGTAATATTTTCGTCTATATGCATTCATGTGCATAATGCATTTCATTCAGGTACGTTAATTAATCGCGCGATGCGGAAGACGAGCCAAGTCGACCCCAAGCGTGGGCTTCTTCGCAAGGCGATGCTGATGGACAAACCTGAAGATGGTCGCCAAGTGGTCGCCACTTAACAACACTAACGTAGTGTTTATCCCAGGCAAGCCCCGGTGCATGCAACCCCTTTCCTTGTGTTTTTAAATACTTTTCGCACACTTAAGTCTAGTGAAATGTGCATTAGGTTCATAGGAATTACTTGAAACCCTTTGATGCATTGCTTTCCTTGATATCCATACCTTTATAGATACTTCTGTGAAGTATCAAAATATGATTTACAAAAATGCTTAGCCTTGCTTAGATCTTGTGGATAGAAGTTGTCCTTAATTTAACTCGAGAAAGGGTGACTTCTACCTGCAAGAGTAATTTCATTTGGAGCAATGGTGGGATCTTACTGCAAAGTTCCCTGTGATGCTCTTTCATCCTAAGGAACAGACACAATCCTAAGGATGGAAATACTTAAATCGAGACTTGGGCTAGGAACAGGTGATGCTCCGCCCGGGTCAATTAAGGATTGGATGCGTATGTAGGCCTGTTGATCAAGGACTATCTTATCTAGCCACATGCCCTGAGAATGGGACAGGGTAAGCTTGAACCCGGCTATTCCATACATGAAAAGACAATCGCGCACTGGGAGTGGAGAGATGGCGAGAGTGGCACGTACCCTCCTGGCAACGGATCGCCTAAAAGGGGTGGTGTACTCTCGGGTGGCGCGGACCTGTTCATGCAGTGGAGGATCCGTGGGAATAGTAGACATCAAGGTTTACGAGAAACATATGTCGTGTGGTTAGAAATCCTCAGCTGAGTAAATCGATTCGGATCGCCGTTATATCCCCGGAGAGTGGAGACTTGAGCTCCGACCTACAACCTAAGTCAAGATGTAAACACTATGGATAAAATGATGTTGTATTGATGAGATGGTGAAATTAGACCAGATGCAAATAGAGTCTATTAATACTTAATCTGGCGTTAAAATATTGAAAGTAAGGACTCACTTAGTAAGCTATTTCTGCAAAAGTATCTAAGTTGATTCTTGCTAAAGCCTCTCCTTGATTCCCAAATCCAGCATACCCTTGAGAGTCTTTTCTTTAGTCGGGTAAGTCTTGCTGAGTAATTCCGTACTCAGGGTTTTATTCCCTATTGTTTTTCAGGTTATAGCTTTGTACTGCTGATGATGGTATTAAGTGCCGGTGGGCTCGGCTTTCTTATATAAGTATACCCCGTCTTTATCTTCTTATTGAGGATGGTCATTTGAGCTAGCATATATTTCAAACTTATACTTTTGTAATCACTCCGATAAAATAATATAAAATTTTTGTAACTTGTAAAATTTGGTAATAAGATTTCCGCTGCAAAAATATTGGTGTGTGTGATTTGTATTACTTAATCCCGCGGTTCTGGTTGAAAGTGGTTTATCCGATGTCCTTGGGGCAATCGGACAGATCCTGTTAAGTTATCTGGTGCACATGCATAGCTGTCTGAGGTCTTTGGGACAAGGACAGGTGCATGTGGGCCCAATAACTTGGAGGTTCTGCCACACCGGCAGGTTGCGTCACCCTCCGTTGGGACGCCTCCGCCCCGCGCCGCCGGGACGCCACCTCCGCACCACGCTGTGGGCGCCTGCGGGTTGCCTAGACCCAACCGGACCCGATGTCGAGAGGTAGTGGCTCGTCCGAGCGCGTAGCCTAGTTGTACGCGTCGAAAGACCCATCGCTGCCCAAGCCGTGGCGCGGCCTCGTCGACGGCATCACCGGCTACCTCTACTACTGGAACTCCTACACCAACGTCACGCAGTACGAGCGGCCTACGGCCGCGCCTCTGCCTCTCGTGGGTCCTTGGGTTCCCGACCAGGCGTACTTTGACGATCCGTTTGCGAGGCCTAATGCAATCAACATGGCGCTCTCCAACAGCATGCCAGCACCAGCGGCCTGGCCGTCGTCGCTCGCTCCGACGCCTACATCTTCGTGGGCGGCGATGCCTACCAGCTGCGTTGCGCCCTCAGGGCCGTCTTCATCACCAGCTGCGTTGCGCCCTCAGGGCCGTCTTCATCACCAGCTGCATGGCTGACGACGCCAGGGGCAACCATACTAGGACCGGTGTACCAGCCCCTGGTGCCGACCCTCATTGCTGCTACCATGTCGACGACGGCAGCGATGACCCTCTGGGGTGGTTCAACAACTGCGAGCAGTTCTTCTGGAGCCAGCGCACTTTGGAGTCCGACAAGGCCTCGCTGGCATCGTATCACCTCACCGGCCACACACATACTTTGTTCTAGCAGCTAGAACGCGACGAGCGTGAGGTCACGTGGCCACAGTTCAAGATCATGTGCCAACAGCGCTTTGGTTCCCTCGCAGCAGTGGCGACTTCTGCTGCCACGTTTGTCATGCCCTCATCGTCGACATCGCCCTCGTCATCAGGGGCAGCCATCACCACTACCCTTGACCCCAAGAGCGATGTCTAGGAGAGGGTGGTTGCTTCGCGACAGACGGCGGCGACCGTCCACCTGCAGGTTGCAGCACGCGGTTTCCTAGCGCGTTGGCGGGTGAAGCAGATGATGGGGGTGCTCCATTGCAGGGGAGTCATAGCTGCACTAGCGCGCCCGAGTAACGTGGTTGTTGTTCACCTTCGCGTACAAGAGGTTGCAAGACATGGCGCCACTCTGCAACGCTCCGTCCGGCACTGGCCTTCATCTTCGACGACCGGGCAACTACCACGACTACTCCTTCGTACAAGGGGGTCTGCTGGCCTCGCCACCATCTGCTCCAGCCACACCACCCTATGCGCACTGGTGGCCGCGGGACCATGAGGTGCTGCACTGCACGGGATTCACGTGCTGCAAGCAACACCAACGTTGGCCTCCACGGGCCTGCCTCCAAAGGTTGTTGTGTCTTTACCTCCGTGGTTCCAGTTCGCGCCCTCCTCTACGCTGTGCAACGTTTTCTTGGGACACAGGATGATGCTTGCAGTTGCAGTATATTTAGAGTAATTAAAAGATGAGCCGAGATGTAAAAGGTTCATTTTCGGTGATAGGTTAGGTCATTACAGGTCGTTTGTTGGATGCTGCAGCTCGAGGACGAGCTGCTTGTCCAGGGGGGTGTAGTGTCAGGGCCTAAGGAGGCCCACGGAGGGGCTGCGGCAGCAGCAGCCATGGGCCCTCAAGGGGGATTAGATAAGGATAGTTAGAGATAAGATTAGAAGATTAGTTGAGATTATTTAGGAGATTAGTTGAGATTATATAGGAAGGTTATCAGTTAGTAGTTGTTGAGAGTTTTTTTAGAGATAAGGATCTCTAGCTAGATAGGGGTGGTCAGGTGGCCTAATTATGTAATCAATGGATGAGAAATAAAGTAGTCAAGAATTAGAAGGGAGAAACCCTCCTCTTGCTCGGCCGTGGGCAGAGGCCCCCGGCCGACGTTCCTGCCCATCGATACCCCTCTCCAATCCCTCACCGATCTAGCGACCATAACACTAGCATGCATATGGAATAATTTGTATTAGCATCTCCAGCTTTTAACCAGTTGATCCATGATCTTACCCGGGCAATTTGCGTTGGAGAGAAGAGAGCTAGGGAGTGCTTTTGAAGCCCATTCTTGATCCAGTCCTCCATTTGAGGCAAGGGTCTCCTATCTTGGGCAGCTTGGAGTGCTCTTGCAGCAGCGTTTGCAGCAGCTTCTTGTGCGTTGGTGTAGAATAACTCTTGCTAGACTGAGCTGGGAGTTGACATGGCCAATTTTCTTCTCACTCCATACTTGGAGTGCTCTTGCAGCAGCTTTCAATTTCAGCTCAAATGTCAAAAAGGGGCAGCTTCTTGCTGCCACTCTTGTTCTGTAATCCAATACAAATTATAATGGATGTTTGTCCTTCCAAAACACAGATCTGTGATGTTGTAAGGTACCGGATTCACCGCATGAAGAAAAAATTGAAGGATGAATTGGACAGCAGAAATACAATTCAACACTATATATGTCCTAGCTGCAATAAAAGGTAGTAGGTGTTTGTCTAGTTTATTCATCCTAGGCAGAAAACTGGTGTGCTCTGGTAACTTTTTCTTCTGATCTGCAGATACTCAGCCTTCGATGCACTGCAACTGGTAAGCTACACGGATGAGTACTTCCATTGTGAAACTTGCAATGGTGAACTGGTTGCAGAGAGTGACAAGCTTGCTTCTGAGGAAATGGGAGATGGCGATGACAATGTTAGAAAGCGCAGGCGTGAGAAATTAAAGGACATGCAGCAAAGAATAGAAGTTAGTATTCGGTATCTTTGGTACTCTTCTAAGTTTTAATGACAAAATTTACGAGCTCAATCCAAATATTGTGGAAGGAAACAAAAATGTCAGGTATTTTCTGGATTCCAGCACAACTGCTTCTGAGAATAGCTGGTTGACGAAGGGAATACTTTTGTGCTTGATTGAGGAAGTCAGCCAAACAGTTTGGAAGAAAACAAGAACACATATATAGCTGCACTGATGTAATATTGTAAAGCTGACAGGAACATCCACCTGTGACAAGAATGGTACATTACCACCATGAACGTCACCAACATGGCTATAACCTTTAGAGATTACACATTTTTTTTGATACTGTAAATAGAAAATATTTCAACGGTATAAGGACCTGTTTGGATACCAAGGGCTGATTGTTAGCTAGCTAAAAATTAGCCAAAATTAGCTCTAATGCATCCAAACAAGAGGGCTAATAGGCAGGCGTGAGTCAAGCCTTCAACTAGTTGTTAGCCAACTTCAACTAATTTGGGCTAATTTTTAAGCCCCGACTAGTGACTAGCTGTTGGAAGAGGTTAGTGCATGCAATTTAAGTTAATAATAGGAAGATGTGTGCAATTCACTTATATCCAACACTAGCCATGTGTATCCAAACAGGCCCTAAAACCAACTATTTCATGTCTTTGATTGTCTGCTTACAGATTATATAGTCTGTTTGCCCAGAGTCGAGAAAAAATTGACTGATACCAGTACAAGTGCTTTGGTGAGAATTTGAGAATATTAGTCGCTTTGGTAAAAAAAGATTATTGGGAAAAAATGAATCGTGTTTATGCAACATTTTGGAGGTGATTGCATGTATACCAATATATCAACAACTGTCTCAGGATCTTGTTCTTGGTTGTTAAGAATATGACTGAGGTATGTTCTTTAAATTGTTTTTCTATTACATTAGGAGCAATTGAAGCCATTGGTTGCACAACTTGATAGAGTGAAGAATATTCCTGCACCAGAGTTTGGGAGTCTACAAACATGGGAAAGAGCAAATATTGGTGCTTTTGCAATTGGTGACCCTGCTGCAGCTGATTCTTCTAGGAATTCACAAGGGCAGTATGGTACACCAATGCCATACATTGGAGAGACAAAGGTAAGACTTTCGTGTAGCTTCTAGTGCTACTGGATCTTCTCCTGCGCGTTCAAGAAAAAAAGTGCTACTGGATCTTGGTTGTATATCTGACATAATTAAGTTAGATTTCAACTCTTTTTCCATGTCCCAATGAACGGAATCGTATTAGTCCATCGACTGCACAGAAGTTCACTCTTCTTTTCCCTGCTATCCTTCAAAATAAGAAAAACTGAGTTGAATCAGAAGTTTTCACATCTGTACCTTCTATTGAGTTACGATATCTCCATGAAAAAATTCTCACCAATGCTTTTATGTGTTTAATATGGAGTCAGGATACATGTGCTTAGCTTGTCTCATAGTTGTTGCACTTTACGTCCCTACCTTTGCTCGATGAGTGAGATATCTGTTTCATTTTCAGGTTGAAGTTGATCTGTTGAGTGATGGTGTGAAAGAAGGTGCTGAATCAGGTAAAACTGATTCTGAACTGAAAGTTTTACCTCCATGGATGATCAAGGATGGCATGAATCTTACTAAGGAACAAAGAGGAGAGATAATTGAGCCACAAAAACTTGAGAAATCTGATGCCAAAGATGACAAGAAGCATGACTTGAAAGATGATCATAGTGTTCAGGTCAGCTCAGGAATGAACACATACTGGACCTTACAGTAAAGAATCTACTATTCAGAATTTTTTTTATTTTTTATTATGTAGGAAGAATACATAAAGGCTTATTATGAGGCCTTGAGGAAAAAGCAGGAAGAGGAAGAAGCAAAAAGGAGAATGCAGCAGGAAGGCAAGGTCTTTCTCCCAGATTCTCAAACTGAACGCCAAGTGGGCAAGAAATACAAGCGGGACGGTGATGATGAAGGTATTGAATGGGAAGAACATCAACCTACAGGTACAGGTGTCTTTTGCTTACTCATATCATATCTTTTAGCTTCAAGCATTTTAGGTTTCCTGTATTCTGTATCTGTAAAAACTGGTCTTCCAACCTACTTTCAAACCATACCTGAATTATTGTTTAATAAATAGCAAATTGACAATAGTGTACATGGAAATCCATATATTTAATGTGTGGACATGATACCATCACTGAATCGAAAATAACTCCAACTAACCTTTTTGACTTTCCTTGAAATCAATGATTTCAAGTCGTCCGATTAATCACGATTAGTTGGGCTGGTTGCCTGTTTGTGTTCGACTAGACAGGTTGGTCGTCCTAGTCGTCCGACTAGTTGCCGATAGGGCGACTAATCGTCCGCTTATTGCTTCCTAGTCGCCCGGCTAGGGTTTTGGTATTGGGCCATTTTCAGCCCATCTACAATATCCTTTAGTCTGGCCTCTCCTCTCCTCTACTAATACCCAGACGGCCAGCCGCCAAAACTAGCGTACGCCTCCTCTCTCCCCCGACGTCCAGCCTTCAGACCTGGTCGCCGGCGGCTGCCCCTGCGCCCCAGACTAGACATCCTCCTCTGGCGGCTGCGCCACAGAAAACCTGTGACTGCTCACCTGCACCCCCTGCTGGCCTGCTCCACCAGCGCCTCTGCCTGCTTGGCTGCTGTCCTGCTGTAGTCGAGAAGACTAGCACCGGCGGCGACCGTGACAGAGTACCAGCATCTCCACTCTCTAGCAGACCAGCACCATTGACGAGATGAGCTCGTCATGTCAAGGTTCCTCTTGCTCCCCGTTCACCCCTTCTTTGTATTTCTGCCAGTGCTGAAGTAGTGGATGTCAGGAAAGTCACAAATCACAATAAAGCAATATGTTATTTTGTTTATCCTAGCTGTTTGTTCTAAATTATATAATGTATATAGTTATATTTTTATATATATACCTAATGCTGAACTAGTGGATGTCAGGTTAGTCACAAATCACAATAAATCAATCTGTTATTTTGTTTATCCTAGCTATTTGTTTCTAATTTATATAATGTATATATATACCTATATAAGTATAACTACTACTCTAAAAGGTTGACTAATCGCCTTGGTCGTCGCCTAATCGCAACTAGTCGCCTGGTCGGTCCCAGGGTTCGACCAGGCGACTTGAAATCATTGCTTGAAATAAAGTCTGTACATGTATTTGGGGTATTTTTTCTGTTCTTATTATAAGCCTTACTTAAATACTGGTCTAAGAGTATCTCTAAGAGTTTTTCTTAAACTCTAAATCTTCACTTGGAGTCATTCGAATAAAAATAGCCCTTTATGTCTTTTCACCCTCCAATAGTTTTTATATTGTTAGACAGGTATATGCTCCAATAAAAGATAATGTCTTGCATTGAGTATTAGACAATTTATATAGAGTACATGACGTAGGAGATAATGCAATCAACAAATATATATGGCAAACTCTAACACATGCCAGTCTAATAGACACAATATATGGGTCGGGCCTAAGCCCATTACAGCTGTAACACACACATGTCTAACACCCCTGTAGTCTCAACTTTAGGCATTACAAATGTTGAGACTGGACCGAAACTCCGAGAACACCAGAGGGGAGCCCCTTGGTGAACGTGTCGACGAATTGCAAAGTGGTTGGGACGCAGAGGACGCGGACATCGTGACGATGACTCGCTCGTGGTTGAAGTGGAGGTGGATTTCCACGTGGTTCGTGCACTGGTGCTGCACAGGGTTGGAGAGGTATACCGCGTATCGTTGTCGCAGTAGACGAGTGTGGCACACATGAGGGGATGCTGGAGCTTTTGGAGCAGTTGATGGAGCCAGGATGCCTCGGCTATGCTGTTGGCCACAACACGATACTCAGCCTCAGCGCTAGAGCGGGAGACGATGGGCTACCGCTTCGAGGACTAGGAGACGAGGTTGGTGCCCAGGAACACAGCGTAGCTAGAGGTGGACTGGCACGTGTTAGGGTAATCGACCCAATCAGCATCGGTGTAGACGACCAACTCAGAAGTCAGAGAGGGCCGAAGAAGACTGTAGTCGAGGGTCACAGAGGTAGTGAAGAATCCCCTTGGTAGTGGTAAGGTGGGACTCCTGCGAGACATGCATGTGAAGGCACACTTGCTGGACCGCGTAGGCAACGTCGGGCCGAGTGAAGGTGAGGTGCTGGAGAGCCTGATGAGGCTTCGGTAGGCCATTGTATCGCTGACCATGACGCCTTTGTCGTTGTAGACCTTCCCTTGAGTGTCAACAAATGTGGAGTAGGGCTTGTAGTTGGACATGCCGGCCAGCTCTAGAATGTCGATGACGTACTAGCGCAGGTGAAGGAAGAGGCTCTAGGGGCGTCACTCCACGGTGACCTCGAGGAAGTGATGGAGAGGGCCCAGGTCCTTCATCGCGAGCTCACGTTGTAGGGTGGCGATCGTGTGCTGGAGGAGGGCGTCACTAGACAACGTAAGCATGATGTCGTCGACTTAGAGGAGGTAATCAGTGCCGCCGCGCCGAAGGATGGACCAGGATGCGTGTGACTTGGCCTCGACGAAGCCAAGGAAGACCAAGTAGGAGGCGAAGTGACTGTACCAGGCTCGAGGCACGTACTTGAGGCCATATAAATAGCAGTTAAGCTTACACACCATACTTAGGCGAGTGGAGTCGATGAAGCGGCAGGCGAACTTCAACCCACTGTCTCAGTCAGAGTGTTGTGAAGACATTCTTGAGGTTCAGCTGGTGGACTGCCCAGTCCCGGGAGAGGCCGAGTGAGTGGATAGTCTGAACGGTGGCGAACTTGACCACGAGGCTAAAGGTCTTGTCGTAGTCCACTTAAGGATGCCGAGTGAACCCCTAAAGGACCTAACAAGCCTTGTACTGATACAAAGTACCATTGGCCTTGAGCATGTGACAGAAAATCCATTTGCCGTTTATCACATTGGTGCCTGGGAGACGCAACACTAAGTCCTTGGTGTGGTTGGCCAACAAGGTTGCATACTCCTTCGTAGCACGTTGCCAGTGGGTAGGGTTGGAAACGAGCCGAGCTCGGCTCGCCCACTGCGCAAGCTAAAGAATGAGGCTCGACTCGACTTGAAGTTGGCTCACGAGCAGACTCGGCTCGTCTAGGCTCGCAAGCCACATCCTTGTAGGTATTATTGCATTATATAGTGATAGTCTGTAAATGTGAAATATATAATGAGTAAAATGCAGTTCCCTTAGTGTCAATCTGGTCCATAAATTAATAACTAGTACAATGCCCGTGCATTGCGACGACATACAATCATATTTGATACCCATAAAAAATAAATTTAATATCAAAGTGAACATGTAGTCCACATATCAGATATTAAACTAATAAGAACAAATATTAAACTTCATCTTAGCCAAAAGGCTGAGAAATGTATGAGTTTAAAAGGAGCCTGACCCCCTTTTTTATAGCTTGCTTGATTGCTTGTTCTCCTTTAGCTAGCGAGGTGGTACTATGTGGGAGCGCTGCGTTGCGTGTGGCTTCCTATCGTGTTGGGTTTGAGTGGTTTATCACGACCCTTCTGTGGTGTAGCGACCCATTGGTAGGCGAGAAGCGGGGAAGAGAAACAGGTTGACGCACTTCGCACGTGACACACACATGACACACGAAATTGATGCTTGAAAGTAGTAGAGATTGGTAGGCAAGAAGCGGGAAAGAGGAACAAACCTACACGCTTCGCACACGACTCACGACACACGAAACTGGTGCTTTAAAGGAGTCGATGAGAGAAGTATGCCTCTTAAGGGCTTAATCATTGTACGAGTTTCTACCAAGTCCTAATGAGCCAAAACAGATTAGATTGAACCACTTAGGGAGGATCACGAAGACGTTTGTGCCATCTTGTTGATGGTGTCAAAGTTGATGTGGCCGAGACGTTTGTACCACCGCTAGGCGTCGTTGTCCTTGTGTTGGGCAAGCTGCGCTACCGGGTGCACCATCTGAAGCCATAGTACGTACAACTGATTCTTCTGCAGCTCCACCCGGGCGAGCAACCGGTTTCGTGATCCCAGATGCGAAGGATGCCGTGCTCGACCTCAACACGGGAGCCACCCTCGTCGAGTTGACCCACACTGATGATGGAATTCTTTAGCCGTGGGATGTAGTAGACACCCCTTAGTGCCTTGTGCTCGCCATGCTTGCTGGAGAAGACCACCATGACGATCTCATTGAGGTCAACGACGAAACCATCACCAAACTTGACATTTCCCTTTATGTCACGATCTAGCTCGGTGAAGACGTCATCGCAACCGGTCATGTGGTTTGAGGCGTTGGTGTCGACATACCAGCCTTTGTCGTCGTTCGTTGCTATAACGCTTGCACCTTGGGCTCGTTGATGTGGAGACCTAGACCCGTCGTTGGTTCATCCTCCGGCTCGGGGCAAGTTAGAGCGGGATCGACGCTTGCGGCAGTGAGTAGGAGAATCGCATCATCCTCGTCTTCGTGTGTCAAGTTGGTGCGCTCCTTCCTTAGCGTGCGGCACTCCTTGACCACTGCCTCTTCTTGCCACAATTATGGTACAACTTGCTGTCAACACGCCACGGTGGGGCCTCCTCCTCGGTGTACCTTTCTTCTGTTGTGCGCAACGGCCTAGAGAGATCCTCCACGATGAGCTTGGTAAGGTTCGCCATGATTTCAATGGCGACGGCGACCTCGCTGAACTTCTTGGGGACGATGCGCAACACCTTCTCGACATGGTGTGGTTCCACCTCCTTGCCTACGGTCTCCATGGCTATGACGAGGATGGAGATGCACACGGTGAAGTCATCGACGGATTCGTCTGGCTTGAAACGGATCGTCTCGAACTCTCGGCGTAGTCGTCGTGTTGGACTTTCAGACTTGGTCACTCCCGAGTGCAGGGATTGCATCGCCTTCCAAGCCTCCTTGGTCGTCTCCATGACAGGCAATTGTGCTACCATCTCCATTGGCACGACGGTCGTGATGGCATCTAGGACCATCATCTCCTCCAGGTCGGAGGCGCCGTCGTGTTCGTCTGCATCCCAAAGGTTTCGAGCCTTCAACTTGATCTTCATCAGTAGTGCCCATCCCAAAGGTCTTGGTAAGGAGAGGCCAATTCACCTGTCTATCGACATCGCGCACCGTGCGCGAGGAGCTGGACTCATCCTCTCCAGTCTTCTTGCCGCCCCTGGAGCCCTTTGATCTAGGTGACGGTGGAGGTGTCTTGTTTCCCTTGGTGAAACGGATCGCGGGATTTTGGTACCTGATACCTGAGGTTCGCACTACGATCGACTTTAGGAAGAATCAATAGGCTCTGATACCTGAGGTTCGCACTTGAACACATAGAAGTAGGCACAAGTATTTTGGTGCTGTCGAAGGCAGTTTTATGTTTATGTTACTCTCTTATTTATCTGTTAATAATAATTACATGGCCAAGTGGCCTAGTGCCGCCGAACTAGAAGGCATGTTGGAGAGTAACAGACTCCACTACCTCCCTTCTCCTAAAGACTAGGGCAAAGCCCCAATAGGATAGACTCGACCAGTTGCAAGTTGCATAGGCACTACTCTAGCTCTACCTGACGAAACTAAACTTGGGAAAAAAACAGGCAGGCCTCTAGACTCGAAATTGGAAAGACTACCACTAACAGAAATAGATGTGGAGTTATCAATAGCTGCCACACCTCTTATGCGCTAGGCTCCCAAAGGAGCACGGCCTCGGAGGCACACTCCGGTCGCCCTTGCAGAGCGTGGACACCAGCTCCAACTTCCGCTCCGTGAGGAATTCCAGTTGGCGCGCGATCTCGCGACGACTAGCATATCCGCACAGGTCTGAGAGCACGAGGGATGCGAAGCAGAAGGTGGCCTCGAGCGTCTGAAGTGCCGGCTTGACCAGGCCCTCGCCTGCCTAGTTCGGGAAGCACCCGACCTTCCACAGGCATGGTCCAATGAGGGCTAGTCTCGCCGCGCCTTGATGCCATCCATTGATGCGGCGTCCCTAGACATCCACCTGAAGAACGCGACGATGGCGTCGGCCACAGAGCGACGCATCGGTGTCCTGGCCCTGCCGCTTCTGTAGAAGGTGTCCGTGAGCATCCCTGGCGCCTGGCGTGTCGTCGTCCATCATGTCCATGTGCTCGTAGTGCTCGACCACCAGGTGTCACGATGGTGCGGTCCATCTCATCGTAGAAGGTCGGCATTGCGTCTGCTTCAAGGGCAGACATGGAGCACACATCGAGGACAGACACCATCACTGAGGCCATGGGCAGATGAACTCGTCTCGGTCACCGTGCACGAGCTGCATCTTGACATCACGTATGTGCATCCAGGCATGCGCTTCTATGCAGTCATGTCTTGAAGCTACGGAAGCCACATCGAAGTGGATGATTGCTCCGCTTTCGTCGATGGTCACCCTCGCAGAGTGCGGGCACCAGCAGACCAGCTCTGCTTTCCATGCTGCTAAAGACTGCAGTTGACGTGAGACCTCGCGAAGATTGGCATACCTGCTCTGATCGGACAGCGCAAGAGACGAGAAGTGGAAGATGACCTTGAGCGTTTGCAGCGCCGGCTTGACCAGGCCCTTGCCCGCCCACTTCGGGAAGCACCCATCCTTCCACAGGCTCGTTAGTTCTGGCAGGGGCAGGTATTGCTCGTGCACCTCAGTCACAAAACACATCCTAGTCACAAAACACATCCTGCACCCTCAGAACGGTCGACGAGGAGGATGGCGTGCACGATTTATCGTCTCACCGAACCTGTGTGACTAGGGATAGCTTGGGCATTGCCATTCATGCTCTAGTTGAAGTCTCATAAGTGTATGTTGTCTTTTCAAATTCATCCTACATCCTACGAGACTGAAATTGATTTATCAGGTTCTTATTTTGAGTTTTGCCACGTCTCCTCTCTAAGTGGTTCAATCGGTTTTGTTTTGGCCCATTAGGACTTAATAGAAACCTAAACGTTGATTAAGCCCTTAAGAGTATCCATGAGGAGCGAGGTATATAGCAATGTGCCCTTGCCATGGGTGGACATACGTTGGCCATGGGGGTGGTTGAAAGTCGCCTAGAGGGGGGCGGTGAATAGGCAAAACCTGAAATTTACAAACTTTAAACACACACTAAGGCCGGGGTTAGCGTTAGAATTAAATCGGAGTACGGAAGATAGTTCTCCTTGCTTGGAGTTGCTCAATCAATGTGGGCAAGGGAACTTTTAGAGAGAGGAAAGAGGGGAAACAAATCAAGTGAAGATCAACAAGTGAACACAGTGATTTGTTTACCGAGGTTCGATTCCAAAGAACCTAGTCCCCGTTGAGGAGGCCATAAAGGCCGGGACTATTCCAACCCTTTCCCTCTCTCAATCGATCACACAGACCGGTCGAGGTTTCTCCTTAATCACTTGGGTCACTAAGACTCCGCAAGGACCACCACACACTTAGGTGTCTCTTGCTAGCTTTACAAAGCAATTAAAGAATAAGAATGAGAAGGAGAAAGCAATCCAAGCAACAAGAGCAACAAAAGAACATAAATGATCCTCTGTCAAGTTTCTAAGCAATTGAGTTGATATTTGGAGCTTGAAGTGAATTGAATGCTTTGATTGTGTCTTTGTATTGTTTGCCTTTGCTCTTGTATTGAATGAGAAGTGTAGGAGGCTTGGATAGCTTGAATGAAGGTGGTTGGGGGGTATTTATAGCACCAACCACTATTTCAGCCGTTGCTGTCGATGGGCACATCGGACAGTCCGGTGGCGCACTGTACAGGGCACTGTTCATTGTCTGGTGCGCGCCACGTCAGCTTCCCGTTGGGGTTTGGAGCGGTTGACCATTGAAGTCATTTGTCTTCTTGCTGCACCGGACAATCCGGTGCCACACCGGACATGTCTGGTGCATTTTGATTTCTCTGGTCTGACTTCTGACTGCGCACTGTTCAATTTTGTAGTTGACCATTGCGTGCATTTGACCGTTGCTCCAATGGCTCACCGGACATGTCTGGTGCACACCGGACAATCCCGTGAATTATAGCAGAGCGCCTCCTCGATAAACCCGAGAGTGCCAGTTCGCGAGGTGCTTGGCCTGGGCACCGGACAGTGTCCGGTGCACACCAGATATTGTCCGGTGTGCCACTGGCAGCACCAATGCTAATCTTTGCGCCAATCTTTGTTGAGTCCCCAACATAATTTCTTTCTTGGTTCATGTGAACCTTATGCACCTGAGGTAAAAGACATCTAGGCAAACTAGTTAGTCCACGTGGTTTGTGATGGACGTCAAACACCAAAATCGATTATAGGAAATGTTTTAAGTCCATTTCCCTTTCAGTGGTGCTTTGCTGTCGGTGCTCTTGGCACCCGTATGAGGCGTGGTAGTCTGGTAGACGTGTCGGAGGGCCACCACAACTGCCGTTGTGGCCGTGCTTGCCATTGTTGCTGCCCATTGCCACTATTGCAGTGGTTGTTGAGCTATTGCCAATATTGTTTCTGGTACTAGAGCCGGGCGAATGAGACGATGTCGAAGACAGGGGCTTTGGAGTACATGATGTGTTATTGGAGTAGTGCGTCGTTGGAGTCCTTGTTAGATCGGAGGTGTCTAGATAGATCTCTTCCAGCAGAAGATCATCTCGGACCTTGAGAAAGTTTACGAATGGCGAGTTGCGGCGAATGCTGGCGTCAAGGTGCTTGAAGCGCTGGTTGAGCCCTTTGCAAGATGTTGAGGACGAGGATCGTGTCGTCGTCAGATCCTAGTTTAGCGAGGGCATCGACCATGCTTTTGAACTTGCGGTGTTCTCACCCACAGAGAGGTCTCCCTATACAAAGATGTGGAAGGCAGCGTCTAGGTGAAGATCATGGGTCTTGCGGTTACCTAGGAACTGGTTCTCAAGATCAAGCCACAAGTGCCGTGCGGTGCGACCACGTTCCGGAACGACCTCTTAAAGATTATGGGAGATCATGTTGGTGTGCCGGCGTTCCGGAACGACCTCTTAAAGATTATGGGAGATCATGTTGGTGTGCCGGCAAAGGACGACGTTGTCCATGTAGTTTCTGCCAGGGTTGTTGGGGGAAAGCGTCGTCCACTCAATATGGTCAGCGAGGGCGTACCGTGTCAAGGCCAACATCATGAGATCATGCTAGCGAGCGTAGTTGGACGACGATGCGTCTAGAACGGTATTCACTAGTTGGCGAACGTTTGAGACAGCTATCATAAACTAGATGTGGAGGCTAGCGATGATGGTCGTCTTGTCGGAGGCGTTTGACGGGGCGTCTAGGGTTGAGGAAGACAACTGTTAGGTGGCGACAACCTTCCGTTCTAGGTTGGCAGCGTTGGCCTGCTTCTCTTCAAGGAGTTGGCGTGCGACCTACACAGGTTTGCGTGCGCCAACAACCTTCTTTGTACCGTTGTCGGTGATGATTAGGTCATTGAGCCACTACCTAAAAGCAGCGACGTTGAAGTCCGGCGACATGACGAGGAGGCGGTGGCCTGGAGGGGCTGCAGCTAGGGGATGACGTCTGTTGATGCGGTGGCTAGAGAGGCGATGGCCTAAGTAGCGCAGATGGAGCGAAAGCGAGTGAAAAATGGATCGAGGCTTTGATTACCATGTTAGACAAATATATATGTGGCAACGAAAGATTATGTCTTGCATTGAGCCCTTAGGTGGTTTATATAGACGTACATGACACATAGGAGATAAGGCAACCCACCAATCATTTGATAGTCTATGAAACACAATATCTACCAAATATACTCTAACACATGCCAATTTACTACACACAATATCAAGGCTACCAAATATGGTATTGTGGGAACCCAGGAACAGCTATGGTGACTTGCCACCCTCTCCCGCTTACTCGTCTTCTGCTCCTTGGCGCCTCCGCCAACCTCCTCAGCCCCACGCCGGCGGCCACTCCGGTGTCGGTGGCAACCCCCAAGGTCGCGCCCCCCCCCGTCCCAGGAGGCGCCATACTCCATCCTGGTTCCGTCCCCTCTGTCGCTGGGAAGGTCCAAGGCACAAAGGTGGAAGGACTCTAGCCCTATTCTCCTCGGCGATCGGAGGCCCTAGCCCCCCTCCTATCAAGCCGTGCTTCATGCTCCTTCGGTGGGCGCTTCTCCTTCCCACGATGAGGCCTTGAAGACCGCGGGTCCTACGACGCCTTCTGATGTGCTAGATGAGGGGACTGGCTCCAATTGGCAAGTGGTTGTGAGGCGCAAGGATCGTTGTCAGCGCTCTCATCCTTCTCGGCTCCGTTGGTCAGTCCTGGTGGATTTGCATGGGTGGTGTTTCAACTGTTTTTCAACCTCCCATCGGGCTGCCCTCTACTGTCGTTGTCCACGTTTCTGCTGTCTGGGTCATCGCGTGGGGAGCGACCGCAAGGGGTCCATGACTTGCGATGAAGGGGAGAACAACGGTGGCGTCCATATCGGTGGAGGAGAACACACGGTGTAGCGCATGAGAGACAGGGTGGTGAGCGCCCGGAAAGCTGAGCGCGTGCATAGGAGCCGGGGTGGGGTGAGGAACAGGGAGAAGCTTGCCGAGCTAGAATAGCGAGGGCGGCGCGGGTCCAACACGGTAGCATGCGCAAGATGACGACAGCACAGGAAGGTCGCACCGGGGGGGATCAGCACCGAGGGGGGAGGTCGCATGTCGGGAGGGGCCAGGCAGGCCGCGCTGTGCAGATGTGGCGGCAGAGGTCTGGTGGGCTGTGCCGCACGGGCAACGGCGGTGGTCCACACGTGGAAGGTCAGCCGACGGCGGAGATCCACACGTAGGGGAAGGGCTGCGCGGCGGGCCTGCGCCAATGGAGGACTGGCGGCGGTTCGACACTGGAGGAAGGCCAGTGGCGGGCGTCACCTGCATCTGAGGGAGGGTGCAGAGAAGCTTGCGACTGTGGGGCATGGAGAGAAAGGAGAGAGAAACTGGCTCTGGTACCAAGTTGAAATGGGAAACCCTAACCATAATCAGGGTTTGGAGTGCATATATGTCAAGCCCATTACACAGAGGGGTATGCAAGTAATTACACGGAGAATGACCAAAACCCTAACATGGGATTCTAACATTGAGGATAGACACATTTGGCGCTTCTCACCCTCTGGTCAGTATTCTGCGAAGTCGGCTTATGAGCGTTTCTTCTAGGGAGGGATCCTCTTTGACTCTTGGGAACATATTTGGAAATCCTGGGCACCTGGTAATTGTCACTTCTTCATGTGACCAGGGGTTTTAGTCCATTGATCATTTTCTTGCAGCCTGTGTTTTCTCCCGACAATTCTGGTTCCAGCTTCTTCAGAAGGTCGGTCTCCAGAAGCTGTGCCACGAACCTGGAATTGCTTCCTTTGGTGATTGGTGGTGGCGTGCTAGTGAGGCAGTATCTAGGCTCTCAAGGCATGGTCTGAATTCTATGATTATTTTAGGAGCTTGGTCCCTCCAGAAACATCACAATAGATGTGTGTTCGATGGAATTTCGACCTAACCTTTCAGGCCTTGTGATCCAAGTCTCAGAGGAGCTGCATCTTTGGAGTTTAGCTGGGGCAAAGGGTGATTCTCACCTAGCTGCCCGAACTCTGGAGTTGGGTGCTTGATGTATTGGTCGTTCCTTTTGGTTAGATTTTTGTCTCAGACATGTATGTCCTTGTTCTAGAGAGGGTGTGTGTTGGGGGTCTTCGGGCTTTCTTTGTACCCGATTTTTTCTTAATATAAATGATATGCAGCTCTCCTGCATGTTCGATAAAACAAGGCTACCAAATAAACTCTAACATATATATCTTGTGGAGCACTCTATAGAGCTAACCCCACTCTTCATCTTTGGCCAGTGACAAATTAGGAATAGAGAATTACAATATTTGGATGTTTAATTAGAGAAGTTGGAGGCATTTTTTCACCTAAATCTCTATTCCTATCAATATGGGTGGATATAACGTGGCTCTTGGAGTTCCTCTAATCAACAATTGGGACGTGTTTTCTCATAGTTTCTGATCTCATCATCAAACATCACCTTCCATTCCTGAATGATATATTTTATATAGGAAAATGTCAAAAATTATAAACTGTGATGAACAATTATTCAAATAATTTTTAAAGTTTAGGACAAAACTTGTGACCAACAGTCTATCCCAACTTGCTTGAGACTGAAAGACTTTGTTGTTGTTCTGGACAAAACTTGTATCGATACATTTGTATTTCAAGTGCCTGTAAGACGACATTGATATTTGATACTTCTGCAAATGACAACATATTGTAAGAAGTTAAGGGTTAAAATATAATTTGTATGATTTCTGGCCTTCTGCTGCTCAAAATATGTTACCATTCTTGGGGCGAGGGAGTAGCTATAACAGTGCTATGAAGGGTGTCCGAGTCTTATATCACCTACCCTAATTATGATACCTAACCTTGATAGAGACTACCTTAGGTCTCTGCCGTAATTATTTTATAAGTACTTTTAACATCTACTAGTGTTCTCTTTTTAATTTTATCATCTATTTCAGTTAAATATGTATAATGTTTCAATCTCCACTTTTGCAGTTAATAGGTGCAACGACTAATATACAAGCAGATACTAGGTGCAAGCGTGCAAACAGACTTTTTAGTCCGTTAGATCTATATCCAACGATAGATATAATTATGGTTTGTTAGGATTTTTTTTATAAAGCTATACCAGGTGGTGGTGAAGGCTTTAAGTGCTAAATATGACATTCTGTTGGATCTAGATCTAACGGATCAAAATGTCTGCTTGCGTGCTTGCACCCATTACCTGCTTGCATATTAATCGTTGCCACAGTTAATGAGTAGCATATTAATCGTTGCCGCAGTTAATATACCCATGTAGATTTTGCTTCCGCTATTCTACCTAATCTTTTTAAAAACGGTGTAGGTTATGCAACCGAAACATACAAATTGGCAGATTTGAACGCGGAGGCTCAAGAATCTGGAGATGATGAAGATGATAATGTGTGGGAAGAGGGTTAATGCTGAAAAGATAACTGGCAACCCCTGCTCCCTCTCGAATTTTGAACTGTTACTTAAATATTTGAGTATTGGGTTAATATTTGATGTGTGGGGGCAACTTACACGCCTCTGTTTACCTGAAAGGAATCAGAGAAAAATGACAGATCCAAACTTCTATACGTACATGCACGTTTATGTCCTGAAAGTGAAATTGCAATCTTTCGATACCCACGTTTGACATATAGTTCACGGTTGTCTCTTGCTTTAAGTTTCTGAGTTGTCACAGTATCTTGCAATGGTGATTTGCTTCAGTCTGCAGGTTGCTATCGAAACCTCGCATCGTTGTCAGATTGCTTCCTTTTGTAACGAGACCGTCTCCAATAAGGACCGTCAAAGGTCTGTTCGTGAATTTGTGGGGTGTTTGGTTCGCGGAATGAGCTAGTCCATCATCTTCTCACTTTTTACTATTTTTCTTTGGTTTGTGGAATGGAACTAGTTGATCTATCACCATCTTATTTCTTATAGTTACTAACATGAGAATGGGTCATTCTACCAAATTTGAGGAATGAACTCATAATACATTACTTTAAATTGGATGAAGTGATTCTTAAACCAAATACCCCCTTAACGGATGGAGGCGTTTTCAACATGTTCCACCAAGACACTCCAAACCGTGCGCTAACATTTAGGGGTGGCCTCTGAGATGTTAAATATGTGCTAGAATTTGTTTTCTACATATATGTTGACGTAACAAGTGTAATGTACCAAAAGATAATGCAATAAAGGCATAAAAGAGAGTATAATAATATTATTACATCATCCATACTTAAGAGTCTTTAAACAGTATCGTAATCAAAGTACTCGTCAACATCTTCGTCAAAGTCTTCCTCATCACCTTCTGATAAAAAAATTAGCAAAAGTTGAGCTTACTTACGGTGGGGGCTCAACAAATGGGAGGAATTATGCAAGGTCAACAGGAGACGCTATGGTTATGTGGTAAGCATTTTAGTTGGTTAGTATTTTATTAACAACACTTAATTTACTAATTATAAGTGTATCCTAAAACTCAATTAAATCATGAGCATAATGATTATATCTCAAAAGCACTTAAGTGAAGTGTAAGCAAACCATTTTAAACCAAGAGATCACGATTTATTCTTCATCTTTAAGTTCAATTATCATGTGAGGGTCTATGTTGCTCTTAACCGTGAGCTCGGCTGATATATCAGTTTTATACTCTGCAGATGTGGTACAACTTTACCCACAAGCTGTGTGTCCCCTCTAGCCTGAGTTGTATGGACCCATAAACACTACCGAGGAGAATGACTAGAGATGCACTATTAGGCTTTCACAAAATATCTTTAGTACAAAGCCACCCACTAAGGTTTCCACGTCAGTATTGGTGACCCTCTGGATGAATCACCTTAGCCAAGACTACCACCCCATGTCAACAGGAGCTACCACCAAACCACTACCGCCTCTCTTGCCATCTTTTAGGTAAGGTTGCTAAGTGTCACACCCAGATTTAAGGGATAAAGCCGGATGTGTCTCATATGTGCGCCAAAGAAGGACATCACATATAATGACAAAGTGTATAGAGATAAATGTCACAAGTATCATTGTTACATAGCGGATGTCTTACAAAAATAAATGATAACAATAAAGCGAACAAAATATTATTCCTTTGCGCCAATAAGCTGTCTGGGAGACGCCACCTAGATGAGTTCGTACTCTTCATTGTAGGCCTCGTCCCGGACCACCTGTTCTTCTAAATGTAATTATATATCGCAAGGGTGAGCTCACAAAAGATCATAGCTCAACAAGTTGTGGGAAATAATGTGTATGAACTCACAAAGGTGTGAGTTCATGTGAAGTGTAAGGCTGATCAACAAATAATGATTAAAGCTGAGCATTGTTTTTAATAAGTTGCTCAAATTTTATTAGCAGTTACTAAATGTAAGTATATACCAAACCAGAGTACTAATAGATCAAAATTAATAATAAACCACAATGTGATGCAAATGACCAATTAAATTTAATTCCATAAGTTACTCATGTGAGGGTCCAAGCCGCTCATGACCGTGAGCACGGCTGATATACCAGTTTTACACTCTGGAGAGGTTGCACATCTTTACCCATAAGTCATGTTATCCATCTGCCAAGGGGTCATGAATCCCATACACCTCTACCAAGAAAGCAAGGCAGAGTAACACTACGAGGCCTTTACAAAGTTTCACTAGCTTCAGAAAACCCGCTACAGTTTTTAGTGAGCGCAATGCAGGAATCCCCCGTCTGACCGCCACCGCAGCAAAATCAACCCGAGAACCTCGTACACCGACCACTCCCCTACTTCCCTTGCCCCTTTCGGGTAAGGTAGTCCTCCACTAGCTTTCCTAATTAGTCAGCCAATGGCGTACCATACCCTTGTGGTAGCACTGTTTTCCCGGGTGGTCACTCCATGTTCCAATTAACATAATGATCTTGTCATGAACAGTAAATAACAAATTGGTAATAAAAACATGATCATGAATAATGTGTATCTTAATACCCAAAACTTCATAAAGCAATAGCAGGTACTACCCAAAAGTTCAGTGGTAAAAAGGTATAACGATAGTCAAACTAGGATGACCTATTAGGTCCCATCAAAATTGACCTATGTAGATCATAATGATTAACAGGAACATTATTGAGTAAATTGAAGTGATCAAGGGCACAACTTGCCTTCAACGAGCTCCTGCTCAGGAATTTCCACCTACTGAACACCTGGGTCCTCGGTCACTTGTTCGTCTACTCGAAGCAATACAAACAAATATGGTATAGGAGAAATTAACATCACACCAAACATGAGTACAAAATACATGATAATAATCTACGCATCGTAATGAGATCGTAGGTTCGAGAATCACTAAATTCAGAGTTACGGTTATCGAGTTACGATTTTACGAAGTTATTAATTATTTTGTACAGAATAAATTAAGTAGATAACTTTAATCTATGTTTCATGACTGAACAGAGTTACCAAGTGATAAACAATATTAATACAAAATTAATGCAACTAGAATGGACCAAAAAGGAGTTAAAATGGATTTTCTATGAATTAATCTAGGTTTTGGAATTGTTTTAATACTAAATATTCATTTTCCCGGCTTATTATTAACCCTGATATTTTATTTGGACTGCGGACGCAAATGCTAGAAACTACAGGGTTCAATATATGAAAACTAGGGCACGATTGTAATTAATTTACAATAGTAGTGGATGACGGGTTAATTCAGTAATTCCCCAGGGGCTCTTAAGCAAATATCCATCGCGAAGGGGTATGCGTGAATCTTGGTCGTTGGATCAGATCCGACCGCCAAGATTAAATCATCCGCGAGGTGAATCGGTATTAAGCCTCGACCGCGGGATTCGAGAGCAACGACCTAGATTTTAAATCGCACGACCGATCCAAGACCGCCCAATCCTGGATCAACGCACCGAATTGATCACACCGAAATGGTACGCAGACTCTAATCCTAGTCGTTAATTCCAGAATCCACGGTCGGGTGACCATCTTCTAGCCCTGGCACGCCAGACCGCGGCGCAAAACCCCCGCGGCGGTGCACCATGGCCGGAAAATCCTCTAATGGCCCACGGTGCATTATTCGTTGATTCGCTAAGCGCTATTCGTAGCCTAGATACTAGCGAATACGTGAAGGGGATTCTCACCGGCGATCGAAGTCATGGCGAGCCTGCCCTCGGCGCGCTGCAGTACTTGGCGTCCGAACACGAATTCCGGTCGCCGCAGCGATGATTTCCTCCCGATTGGCAACAGCGCTTCACCAGCAACTCCACAAGGCTCCCGAGCACTAGCGTAGACCCCTGTTCGTCGGTTGTGGACGAGATTGGCATTAGTGGTGCACTCTGCTCCCTCCGCACAGGCACAAGGATTCGGTTTCGGCTCTGGTGAGATGAATCAGGGAGGCAGGGGAGGTGCGGCTGAAGTATAAATGCGGGAGGAAGCCGTTCAGGGGTCATGCAACAACTCCCGACGGATCAGTGAAAGGGAAATAGGGTCAAACCTTTTCTCTATATGATTTTGGTGGTTGAATTGCCCAACACAAACAATTGGAATAACTAGTTTGCTCTAGATTATATGTTCTACAGATGCCATAGGTTCAACACAAACCAATAAAAAGAATAAGTTAGGGTTCAAAAAGAAAGGAGCAAAAAAAAACCGAAGGCTGCCCTGGTCTGGCGCACCGGACTGTCCGGTGTGCCACCGGACAGTGTCCGGTGCACCAGGGAGGATCGTCCTCAAACTCTTCAGCTTCGGGTTTCTCCAGGCGCACTCCGCTATAATTCACCGGACTGTTCGGTGTGCCACCGGACTGTCTGGTGCACCAGCGGAGCAACGACTACCTGCGCGCAACAGTCGACTCTGACGGATGAATAGTGCAGCACAGTAACGCGACAGAAGTCAGGGCAAAAGGTCAGAGGGGCACCGGACTATCCGGTGTGGCACCGGACTGTCCGGTGCCGCATGAGGACAATGCCTCCAATGGTCGACCAGCTCCAAACCCTAACGACAGGATGACATGGCGGCACACCGGACACTGTCCGGTGCGCCCATCGCCAGCAGCCTTCTCCAATGGCTACAATTTGGATGGTGGCTATAAATACCACCCCAACCAGCCACTTCAAGGTGTGGGAGTCCAAGCAACATTCCAAGTCATATAGTTGACATATCCAAGCCCTCCCAACTACCTCTATTCATTGATCCATCCTATACACAAGATTTAGACCACTACAACCAACACAAGTGCCACAAAAGAGAGAGCAAGCAAAAGAGAGCTTCTCGTGTGAGTTTAGCAATAGAGCCTTGTGAGAATCATTGAGAGAAAGTGTGTGCTACATCTTATGATCATTTGAGCGTGGAGTTTTGACTCCCATTTAACTTCCTCCAAAGTTTTGGAGGCTTGTAAAGCTAGCAAGAGACACCTAAGAGTGTGGTGATCCTTGTGGGGTCTTAAGTGATTCTTGAGAAGAAGCGCTCACCGGTCTTGGTGATCGGTGGAGAGAGGGAAAGGGTTGAAAAAGACCCGTCCTTAGTGGACTCCTCAACGGGGACTAGGCCTTCGAGGGCCGAACCTCGGTAAAACAAATCACCCGTGTCTCTTGTGTTTATTGCTTGTGATTTGTTTGTTCTCTCCCTTTCTAAGTTCTCTTGTGCTACTCTTTGCTAATATTATTTGGGGTTGCTTCAAGTTAAATTCTCATTTAGTGAAGCAACGCCTTGCAAGAAAGAACTTGCACTATTGCTCTACTTATCTAAGCCCTCTTGCTTTATTCTCCATAAACCTATTAGTTGTATTGATTTAGCAATTCCGCATTGTTTGAAAGCAACACTCTTTACAAGCAAAGGACTTAGTTTTTATACTCCGATAGTTGTGTGTTGGCACTGTCTCTCGACAGCAAGGAGATCCAACATGGGTGAATGGTGATGGCAACAGGGCACTCGCGCGTGTCGGCAAAAGCTCTGTTAATCTGGCCTCTCACGGGCACTGTGCGGGGGTATTTATAGGTATCCGAGTGCACGGCGCCTTGCGTTAAGGACGCATGTGCCCTCAGGTACCTAGTTTATCCCCAGAATATTCCCATAAAGCGGGGTTACAAGCTGTAATTACAAGTACACCTTTACAAATTAGGCCCGTAACACAAACGCGGCCACGCAGGGCCCGTTACAATGGGCCTGATCTCATGTGGGCCTCGGAGCTGACCGAGGCCGCGCCGTGGGGAGGCGTTGCCGCAGGCCTTCGTCTGGTGCCGAATCGAGCGAAGGGTCTCCATGTTGTCTCTGGTGCCGATGAAGCGAAGGGTGTCCCTGCCTGCTTTGTCTGTCAGGGCAGGGGCTAAGCGGTGGAGACTTCGGGCGAAGGGTGGCGTTTCTGCCTTCGCTCCAACATTTGCCCTCCGAGGGACCAGTTCGACAAAGTCACCTGGTGCCGAAGACGTCGCTAGATGGCGGAGACGCTGCCCTCGCTCGAAGTGGTTCCGCGGGGGTTTTTGATGTGACCGTTGATGGACATCGTACTGTTGGACTGCGGGTTTTCCGAAGCGTCGCGCCCTGCCTATAAAGGGGGGCGGGGGACGGCGCTGTTTGCACTTTGCCTTCCGCGCTCCGTGAAAACCCTAGCCGCCCGCCGTCTTTCTGCTCCTCTTCTTCTACTGCTCCCTTTGCTCGTCGGAGATCTGGCTCGAGTGAAGCAAACCGCCCGCCGCCGCCGACGGTACGTAGCAATGCCATCCTCTTCTTCTTCCGCCGACGCCACGCCGCCGGCCGCCGCCTCGTCTGAGGAGACGTTGAGTAGCGTGATGGTGGAGGAGCTGCGCGCCGGCGACTCTGTTGATTTTGGTGTGTCACGGATGACGTCAGCCCGCGTTGAAGATATGCAGCGTTTGGGCTACTTTGGCGGCGGAGTCGCTCGTGCTCCGGGGACGGAGGAAGTCCCCGAGCCGGAGGGTGAGTTGGTTGTTTTCGAGGCGTTCTTCGCCGCCGGTCTCCGCTTGCCTGCGCACCGGTTTGTTGGCGAAGTCCTGCGTAGATTCAACGTTCAAATACATCAGCTGACACCGAACGCCGTGGTGGCGCTGGCGAAGTATGTCTGGGCGACGACTTCGTACGGCGGGCAGCCGTCGGTTGAAGTTTTTGCGAAGAATTATTGCTTGCATTGGCAGAAGAGGATGGTTGAGGACGGAGTTGCCCAGTTCGGGTCGTGCACATTCACGCCGAAGACCGGCAAGACCACAATGCCAGTAGTGGAGTTGGTTCCGTGCGCCCGCAACAAGTGGGGCAATTGGAATGAATTTTGGTTTTACGTTGCTGAGGCTACTGTCGAAGGCCATGAAGGACTTCCCGTGTCTGAGATGTGCTCTCACTACTACTCTGCGTATCCGCCTTTTGAAGTGGCAGAAGAGGATGCAGACGAAGGGGCCCTTCGGTGTGCCGCCGGCCAGAGCAGTGGTCGTGATTTAGTTGAAGAGTTTGTGGCGTACGGGGTCTGGCCCTTGGCGCACGGCTGGACGCTGGGCGAAGTGTGCCCTCGTCAGATGCCTTTTCACGGAGGAAGGGTGGTGCGAAGTCCTGCCTTCGCACTGAACTTGCGAAATCGTGACCCAGCCGCCTTTGTGCGTGATGCGGAGGACTTGGCGGTGCGGCTCGTGGGGCGGTACGTGGCGAGGACGGAAGGCCAGCGCAGCTTTGATATTCGCGGGTCAAATGAACGTTTGAACAGGGTCTTCGAGTTAAATCAATTGCCGTACGACGGCTACCCTGGTCAAGACGAAGCGGACCGCCGTGGGAAGAAGCCGGCGGTGGAGACTGGAGGCGACCCTGCGCTGACGGCCGCCCCCCTCCTCAAAAAAGAGAAAATTAGGTACTGCGATGGGAGGAATCGGGGTGTCTGATAGTTTTGCTAGAGAGTTAATGAGGACGTGTGCGGCCCCGGGGGAGAGGATGTCTTCGCCCGAGCTCCGGGAGTCTTCGGCTCGGATGCTGAGGGTTACCGGGGGCTGCTGGCCTAGAAATGTTCCTGTCCCCTGCGCGGCTGAGGAAGACTGTTTTACATCTCGTATGGCTCGTCAGTGGAGAGTTTTTCCTTACGGGCGAAATATCGGTGCTGTTGTGTGGGCAGTGATGGACAAGGATCGCCAAGGGGCGGCACAAAAACGCCAGGCGACCGTCAGGATTCACGAGGCCCGGCCGAAAAGGCAGCGGGGGACGGCGAAGGCTGCGGCCTCCAGCGGAGGCAAGCCGCCGTTGCCGGCGAAGGCGGGCGCCTCTGCACCCAGCAAGGCGCCGGAGACAACGGCGGGCGCCGGAGTCTCCAAGCTGACGAAGGTGGTGCCGCCGGCCAGCGGAGTGGCGGAGGCTTCGAAGGCGGCCCGAACGTTGCCGCCGCCGGGCAAACGCGTTGCCGACTTCGGCACGGACATTAGTGTGGACGATTATCTTGGGGGTAAGTCACCCGGGCGCTTTTTTTTTTTTGATCGTAGATGCGTTGCAGGGTCGGACGAAGGCCGGCTTGCTATAGCTGTGCCTGCCGGAGCAATCGCGACGGCTGCGCTGTCGTCGAAGGCGAGGGGCGGGACCCTTGGCGCCGGAGGCGAGGTGTCGGCCCTCGCGTTGGTCAGAGACGAGGCTGGCGCGGCGACCCGCCGGCTGAAAGGAGTGACGGAGGCGCTGAGTCAGGCGACGGAGGCGCTGAGTCAGGTCCGCGGAGCTTTTTTTTTTGATGGCAAAGGCCTTACGTGTGCTCTGCAGGTGGCTGACTTCACTAGCCGTACTGCGTCGGGGGCACTTACGGCAGCCTTATCTGCCGAAGTCGAGGGACTTCGGACGCAACATGCTGACGCTGTCCGTGAGAAGTCTGCCTCCGACAGCAAGTGTCGTAAACTGGCGGACAAGGTGGCCGCCCTGGAGGAGGAAAAGGCTGACCTCCGGCGCCAGCTGGCGGGGGAGAGGAGGGAGACCAACGAGGCCATCGCCAAGGAGCAGGCCGCGCAGGCGGAGGCTAGGCTGGCACGGGCGGAAGCCAATCTTGCCAAGGATCTCGCCGAGGACCTGCGGGGGCGGCTCACCGCTCTGGAGAGCCGCGCGAAGGGGGCCGAAGCCGCGGTGCGAACGGAGGCCGAACGGACGCGCACACAGCTTATGGCCACATATCGCGAGCTGGGTGCGCGGACCGGTGACTTCGTGGTGCCGGAGCGAGAGGCCGGGCTTCGCTGTTTGGAATGGGTGCAAGAGGAGCTGCGGGAGCTCCCCACCGTCCTGGGGGGATTAATGTCGTTCGCCTCCCTGGTCACCTGCGAGGGGGCGATGAACGCACTCTCTCGCGAAGGGTGCCGGCACTATGAGGCCTTCGACCAGGCAGATGAAGATTTTGGGCGAGACATCTATAAGGTCGAAGACCCCGTGGTGAAGGAGTCCGCCGGCGCCCTCTATGACCGGATGTGGGGTCTGTATGGTGGTGAAGTGGTCAGGGAGCGGGCCGAGGCTGCGAGGGCTCAGGTAACGTTGTTTGTTCTGCGTTTGCTGAATGTGGTCTGTGCGTGTGTTTGCTGACTTTTTGTATGTTTTGTTTTAGGCGGAGCGAGGCGAGCGGGTGGACGACTTCGGAGCACTGAACGACGCCCTGCCTGACCCGGAGCCGACCCCAGAGACCATGGAGGACGCACCAGGCGCCCCCACATCTGCTGCGACAGTGGAAGAACTGCCCCTGAAGGTGGCCGAAGGCGCTCCCGATGCCCTCGCAGCAGCTGCGCCGACCGTCGAAGATCCGGCGGCGGAGGCGGTGGAAACAATGGCGGAAGTGGCAGCGGAGCCAACGGCGGAGGCCCCCGCGGCGTCAGGGCCCTCGCAGGTGGCGTAGTGGTTGTTTAGGGTTGGGGAATTTTGGATGTTGTACTGAATTTTGGTTGCTGCGCAGGTTCAAGATTTTGGGCCTGCGCACGCAACCGCTGCTACTGAGTTTTTGGCGGCTTCGACCGCGGAAGGTGGTAATGAATATAGTGGGTCTGCATCTGAGTTTTTTGATTTTGCCGACTCCGGGAGCTCGGTTGAGTGGACTGAGGAGTCGTCGGAGGAGAATTTGGATTATTTTGCGGCCTTGGACGTGGCTGCGGCGGAGGCTTCGCCACACGCCGCGAACGCGTCGGACGTGCCAGGCCCTAGCACCGGGCGCCGTCGACGAAGGGCGGTTGCAAAACGTAGGGTTAGCGCGGAGGAGCGGGCTCTGCTTCGTGTGAGTGGGGCTGGTCGGCAGGAACTGTTGTCCCTGCCGACCGCCGAGGGTGTAGGTGAAGGGGAGCTGCGAAGGCTTTTTGCGGGTGAGGAGCTCAGGATAATGTTATTTAATTATAGGGAGATGGGAATTATTCCTAAGGTTGAGCCGATGTAGAGTGTGGTGCCCTCGCTTGTGTACGTCGAGGCTTGTATGGTGGAATTGTGTGCCCTCGCGTGCATGTGTGTGTGCGAAGGCGTTTTGTACTTACTAATTTGTTTTGCTGCGTTGTGTTGGCTTGATTATAGCTGGTCTTGGTGTGGATGGTTTGATGTTGTCGTTTCGGCCGTTGTTGTGCTAGTCCAGGTGTACCCTTAGGTGTCTTCTGCAGAGATAGTCTTCGGTTTTTTTCGCACTTGTTGCGCTGATCCGGCTGCACTTCTAAGCGACGTCTGCACGGATAGCCTTCGCGATAGACTTAGATTTTTTTTCGCACTTGTTGTGCTAATCCGGCTGCACCCTTAGGCGACTTTTGCGCGGATAGTCTTCGCGATAGACTTAGATTTTTTTCGCACTTGTTGTGCTAATCTGGCTGCACCCTTAGGCGACTTTTGCGCGGATAGTCTTCGCGATAGACTTAGATTTTTTTCGCACTTGTTGTGCTAATCCGGCTGCACCCTTAGGCGACTTTTGCGCGGATAGTCTTCGCGATAGACTTAGATTTTTTTCGCACTTGTTGTGCTAATCCGGCTGCACCCTTAGGCGACTTTTGCGCGGATAGTCTTCGCGATAGACTTAGATTTTTTTTCGCACTTGTTGTGCTAATCCGGCTGCACCCTTAGGCGACTTTTGCGCGGATAGTCTTCACGATAGACTTAGATTTTTTTTCGCACTTGTTGTGCTAATCCGGCTGCACCCTTAGGCGACTTTTGCGCGGATTTGTCGCATGCGAGGGTAGCTAGCGCTTAGCCTCGCGGTGACCTCGTGGTGGTCGAATGTCGAAGACCGTCATCGCGGTCTTTTTCGACGCATGTCTTTTTGCGGGGGATTTTTTACGCATATATTACATGGCTCCGCCTCGTTAAAAACCTCACCCCCCGGGAGGAAAAGAGTGCGGGCCGGTGCAAGAATGTTTTTGCGAATTACAAGGGCGAAGACGGCCCTGGGGAATCAAACAAAAAATTTGCGGAGGTTGTCAATGTTCCAGGAGTGCTCCAGGTCCTCGCCGGTTGGCGTTGTGAGCCTGTAAGCGCTGGGGGAAGCTTTGGTCTTGACGATGAAAGGGCCCTCCCACCTGGGCTCCAGCTTGCCCTTGGACTCCGTTCGAGCTGTCCGAATGAGTACGAGGTCCCCCTCGCTGAACTCCCTCGGGGTGACTGAATGGTCGCGCCATGCTTTGGTCTGGGCTTGATACTTGTTCAGGGCCTGTAGGGCGAAGACACGGTCTCCGTCGATGAGATCCTTTGAAGTAGGCTCGTCCACATCTGGGACGGCCGCCGGGACTGTTCGCGGGGACCCGTGCTTTATTTCTTGCGGGGTCATGGCCTCCGATCCGTATAAAAGACGGAAGGGGGTGAATCCGGTCGCCCTGCATTCAGTCGTGTTTAGTGCCCAGACTGCCTCGGGTAAAAAATCGCTCCATCTGCCCTTTTTTTCATCGAGGAGCATTTTTTTGATAGCTGTGAAGATTTTTCCGTTGGCGCGCTCCACGACCCCGTTGGACTGCGGATGATAGACTGAGGCGAAGGCAAGCTTGGTGCCAATGGAGAAACAAAAATCCTTGAAGCCTTGGTTATCAAACTGCTTGCCGTTGTCGACTGTTAATTCGGACGGTACTCCGAAGCGGCAAACGATGTTCTGCCAGAAGAATTTTTGGGCAGTCTTTGATGTTATTGTGGAGACAGCCCGTGCCTCGATCCATTTGGTGAAGTATTCGACCGCGACGAAGGCGAACTTAAGGTTCCCCTGAGCGGTGGGCAGGGGTCCAACAATGTCGAGACCCCAGCGCTGTAGAGGCCATGTGTGGGCGATCAGCTTTGTATACTGCGAAGGGCCACCTGACCGAGGAGAGAACTTCTGGCAGGCTTCGCAGGACCGAGTGACCCGATTCGCAGCGCAAATCATTGCGGGCCAGTAAAAACCCTGGCGGATCACCTTAGCAGCTAGGGCCCTCGGCCCCGCGTGCGAGCCGCACGTGCCACTGTGGACTTCACGTAGAATCTGCATGCCTTCGGCCTCGGTGATGCACTTAAGCATTGGTTGACTGACCCCTTTTTTATAGAGTTGGCCTTCAATCAGAGCGAAGTCTCGGCTTCGATGTCTGAGGCGCTTGGCCTCACTGATGTCGGCTGGGTGATAATACCCCTGCAGGAACAGGGTTATGGGTGCGCGCCAGTCTTCGGTCATGATGAGGTTGACTGTACGGTGGCCCTCGCTGTCATTGGTTATTTGGAGCCCTTCGGGGCTCCGGACTGCTGGTGTGCCGATGACGTGGAAGAACACGTCGGAGGGCAGAGTGTCGCCCCTGGCCGCGGCCTTGGCCAATGCGTCGGCCTCCTCGTTCTTGGCCCGGTCCACATGCTGCACGGTGAACCCCTTGAACTGCCTCTCGAGACTTCGGATGGCCGCGAGGTATTGCATGAGTGCGGGGTCCTTGGCTGCATAGTCTTTTTCGACCTGGCCGGCAACTACCTTGGAGTCTGTTTTGATGATGCAAGTGGTGACTCCGAGGGCCCTTAGCTTGCGGAGGCCGAGGATAACTGCTTCGTACTCTGCTATATTATTTGTGCATCTGTCGGAGTCCAGATTGAAGCTGAGTCGTGCTGCATATCTGTGCTTGACCCCGACTGGTGAGGTTATGATTGCGGCGACGCCTGCCCCCGCATGGCACCATGTGCCGTCGCAGTGGATCGTCCAGACCTTCTCTGTGGTCGGGTCCGGCTGTGTTACTGGCCCGGTCCAGTCGACGACGAAGTCTGCCAGGACTTGTGATTTGATGGCTGTCCTGGGCTCGAAGCTGCTGTGGTAGCCGGAGAGTTCGGCTGCCCACTTGGCGATCCTCACCGATGCCTCCGGGTTTCTAAACAGTTCGCCGAGCCCCCTGTCTGAGGTGACGCGGACCTTGAATGCTTCAAAATAATGGCGCAGCTTGCGCGAGGACATAACGACTGCGTAGGCGATCTTCTCCAGCTCTGTCATGTTGCATTTGGACGGTGTCAGGACCTCGGAGACGTAATAAACAGGGCACTGTCTGACAGCGCCTTCGACTGTCTGCTCCTGCACTAGTGCCGCGCTGACCGCGTGCGGCGAAGCCGCGACATAGAGCAATAAGGGGAGCGATAGGGATGTTCCTAAAACATCCGAATTGTATCACAAATCTAATATTTTAGCATAGGTATACATATAAATTGAAGCTAATTTTTGGCAATGTTATGAAGAATATTATGAAGTATTTAAATAAATTTTTGTATAATTTTTTATGTACATTATTTTCTCCATACAACAAAAAAGATGAAAAAACATCCGAATCCGTATTCGGATAGACATCCGAATTTTATATCAATTATTTAAAAATATCTAGAATGAATTTAATGTTTATTTTTTGTAAAGATTAATAGCCTCAATGCTAAAAACAAGAATATAAATTTACATATCAAATTCTATATGTTATTTGTTCACAATCGAAGAAAGAAGACCAAAAAATTGACATCCGAATAAATATCCGAATCCATCCCTAGGGAGCGAGGAGTCGGGGCTCGTGAGGGTGGCCAGCTCCGTTAAGTACTGTTTTAATGAGGCGAAGGCCGCTGCTTGCTCCGGCCCCCAAGCGAAGTCTTTTGCGCCGCGGAGAGTTTTGAGGAAAGGAAGACTTCGCTCGGCCGACCTGGAAATGAATCTGTTGAGAGCGGCCAATCTGCCTGTCAGACGCTGGACATCCCTGGTGGACTGCGGAGGCGACATGTCGATGATGGCCTGGATCTTGGTTGGGTTGGCCTCGATGCCGCGGTGCGACACCAGGTAGCCCAATATCTTGCCCTGGCGAACACCGAAAACGCACTTTTCCGGGTTTAAGCGGAGTCGTGCGTCTCGCATGTTTGCGAATGTCTCGGCCAGGTCGGCGAGATGGTCCTCCTTATTTTTGCTGGCGACGACGATGTCGTCCACATATGTAAATATATTTCTGCCGACCTGCCCTTCGAGTACTGTTTTGGTGAGTCTGGAGAAGGTGGACCCGGCATTCTTGAGACCCTCCGGCATTCTGACGAAGCAATAAGTGCCGAAGGGTGTTATAAAGCTGGTGCTGGCCTTGTCTTCCTCCTTCATGTATATCTGGTGATAGCCGGAGAAGCAGTCGAGGAGAGACAGGACCTCGCATCCGGCCGCGCTATCGACTATTTTGTCGATCCGTGGCAACGGGAAATTGTCTTTTGGGCAGGCCTTATTGAGATAGGTGAAGTCTATGCACATCCGCCATTTCCCGCTTTTTTCTGCACCATTACAACATTGGAGAGCCATGTGGGGTAAGCCACTGGCTCAATGAATTTAGCCTCTAGGAGGCGGTGCACCTCCGCCTTGGCGGCCTCTGTCTTTTCATCGGACATTTTGCGAAGCTTTTGCTTTCTTGGTCGCACCGAGGGGTCGATTCCCAAACTGTGCTCGATTATGGATCGGCTGACTCCGACCAGGTCGAGGGCGGACCAGGCGAAGACATCTTTATTCTTGGCCAGGCAGCAGAGGAGCTTCTCTTCTTCATGCGAAGTAAGGTCTTCGCTGATAGTGACTGTCTGCTTGGGCGTGGCCTGATCGAGGGGGACAATCTTGGTACCATCTTGACTCTGCAACTGAGCCCTGTCGTGCTGCTTGTCAGTTGGGCTGGCGGGCGCAGGGACCTCGCACTGTGTCGTGAGACAGTGCACGTTCCTCTGCCCGGGCACGAAGTCCCGCTCTATGTTGCGCGCTGTTTGCTGGTCACCGCGGACTGTAATTACGCCTAGCGGGCCTGGTATCTTCATGCACAAATACAGTCCGTGGATGGCAGCTTCAAACTTATTGATGGAGCCCCGTCCCATGATGGCGTTGTATGGATATACCATATCCACAATGTCAAAAGTCACTTGCTCACTTCGGGCATTGGGTGCTACACCGAAGGAGAGGGGCAGCTCTATTTTGCCGACAGGGAAGGTGCCTTTGCCGCCGAAGCCATACAACGGGTTGTCCGAAGGCTTAAGCAGGCTGTGGCTGATGCCCATGCGATCGAAGGCGTGGAGGAAGATGATGTCTGCCTGGCTGCCGTTGTCAACGAGGACCTTGTGTAGGTCCCAGCCTGCCACGCTGCAATTGATGACCATGGCATCGCAGTGGGGGGCGCTGCGCAAATCGACGTCCCGTGCGTCGAAGGTGAGCGGTACGTGGGACCACTTTGTCTGTACAACTGGGCCCGTGACGGCTACATGGTTTATGCTGCGGTAGTGGTCCCGCTTCTGCCGCTTGGTGTCGAAGTCGGTGCTGGACCCCCCAGTTATCATATGAATGACTCCGCGATAAGGTTGATCGGCGAAGTCCTCCTGCTTTGGGGCGTGGGGGATGTTTTGTTGTTGCTGGTGTGGTGGTGGAGGCGGAGGATGTACGATTTGTACTTCCTGATGATGTTGGTAAGCGTGGTGCGGTGGATGCGGGGCGGGAGCGTGGATATATGGTGGAGGGGGTGGCTGGTAGTTATGCGCGACAATTCTGGGGTTGTCGGCTGGCTGCGCCCTTGCCATTCTGTCTCTGGTGGCCTTCACTTCGGGGCAGTCTTTGGTTGGGTGGGCGCAGTCTTCGCCATGGAAAAGGCAGTAAAATCGGCGCGGTGGAGGGGGTGGCTGCGCACGCCCTCGGCCCCTGCCGCGAGTTCCACTTCCGCGGCCCTGGGGGGGATATTCCTGGCGCCGAAGGGGGTCAGCGGCCGGCTGCTGGTTGGCAATGTTGTGCACTTGCGGCTGACCGCGGCCATCTCGACCGGAGTCTGGTTGCGGAGTTCTTGTCCACGTGCGGCTGGACTGTGGAGCGTCTTTTGGCTTCCGCTGGGACTCAATCTTGCGCTGGTGGAGCTCCTCGGATCTGGCATACTTTTCAAACAGCTGGTACAGCTCTTGGAGGTTCTTCGGCGGATCTCTGATGCAGTGGCTGTAAAGGACGCCAGCGCGAAGACCACTGATAGCATAGTGGATGGCAATCTGGTCATCGACTGAGGGTAGCTGTGACTTGAGTGTGAGGAATTTGCGGTAATATTCCCTCAGGGTCTCCCTCTCTAGCTGCTTGCAGAGCGAGAGCTCGGCCAGGGCGTCGGTGTCCGGGCGGTACCCTTGGAAGTTGAGGAGGAACTTGTCCCGGAGACTTCTCCAGGAATCGATGGACAGCGGAGGCAACCTGGTGAACCAGGTGAGTGCGGGGCCCTCGAGGGCGATGATGAAGGACTTCGCCATTGTGGCGTCGTCCCCCCCGGACGATGCGACGGCGACCTGGTAACTCATTATGTATTGAGCCGGGTCGGTGCTGCCGTTGTACTTGGGGTAGGTCCCAGCCCGAAAGTTAGCTGGCCAGGGCGTCACTTGCAGGTGAGGCGCCAGGGGACTTCGCTCATCGAGATAATTGACCCCTTGGAATGGCGCGGCGTGCGGGAAAGTGAAGTCGCGCTGGGGGAAACGCGGGTCCTCCGGTTGCGCGCGGTGTTGCAGGGGTGGCTCATGCTGCAGGCCGAGGTGGCCTTCGCGCGTGTCTTCGTTTTGTGCGCGCTGCTGGAGGGATGACTCTTGCTGCGGGTCGAGGTGGCCTTCGCGCTGCATCAGCGCGATCTCCCGCTCGAGTTCCTGGGCCTTGTGCTCTTCGTCGCGTATCATCTGCCGCACTTTGGCGAGTGCGGACACACGCTGGCGCTTGGCCTCCAGTATCTCCTTCTGCCTCTGGAGGTTGCGGTTCTTGAGGCGCAGAGCGCGCAGCTGTAGCTGCTCTTCTGCTGAGATGCCGAGGACTTCACCGTCCTCGGCGAGGTCCACGCCCTCCGGTGGTGCGAAGCCTGAGGGAGGTGCGAAGCCTGAGGGTTGTGCGAAGCCTGAGGGTTGTCCCTCGGGGTCGCAGGTGCGGAGGGTGTCGTCTTCAGTGGCCTCTTGGTAGGTGGATTGGGTGAGGGCGAGGGCCTTGCCCTTTCTTGCGGCGAGCAGTGCTGCCTTCGCAGCCTCGTCAGCCTTCGGGTTAGCTCTCTTGGGTGCCATCGCGGGTGGTTGTCTCGTAGCACGAACGGTGGGCGCCAAATGTTGGCACTGTCTCTCGACAGCAAGGAGATCCAACACGGGTGAATGGTGATGGCAACTGGGCACTCGTGCGTGTCGGCAAAAGCTCTATTAATCTGGCCTCTCACGGGCACTGTGCGGGGGTATTTATAGGTATCCGAGTGCACGGCGCCTTGCGTTAAGGACGCATGTGCCCTCAGGTACCTAGTTTATCCCCAGAATATTCCCATAAAGCGGGGTTACAAGCTGTAATTACAAGTACACCTTTACAAATTAGGCCCGTAACACAAACGCGGCCACGCAGGGCCCGTTACAATGGGCCTGATCTCATGTGGGCCTCGGAGCTGACCGAGGCCGCGCCGTGGGGAGGCGTTGCCGCAGGCCTTCGTCTGGTGCCGAATCGAGCGAAGGGTCTCCATGTTGTCTCTGGTGCCGATGAAGCGAAGGGTGTCCCTGCCTGCTTTGTCTGTCAGGGCAGGGGCTAAGCGGTGGAGACTTCGGGCGAAGGGTGGCGTTTCTGCCTTCGCTCCAACATTGTGCATCTTGTTCTAACCACTAATCAAGGGATCTAGTTGGGGTGTAAAGTTATAATTTTTAGGTTTCGCCTATCCACCCTCCCTCTAGGCGACTTTCAATCAGGCGGGGTTCGGTGGGCACCAGGCGTCGTTCGCGCGAAGATAGGGGAAGGCGACCTAACCTCCTAGGCCCATGCGTCGGTGAGAGGTCTAATAAGCGCCCCTCGGCTGACAGGAAGGGCCCACGACGCAGCGGCTTAAGAAGAGGAGGCGCGCGCGTGTTGTAGGAGTGACTGGCCTGTGGCCCCCACCTATCGACGCCAAATGCAGGGTTGGGTCGCGAGGGAGAAAGAGAGTGTTGGGCCGACGTAGTGTTTGCTGGCCCAATCCGGATTCTTTCTTTTTTACTTTTCTTTTACAATTTCCATTTTAAATTTCCCCCACAATTTTGAATTTGGTATTTGAATTCAAATTTGATCTATAGGTTTCCCACAGATTATATTGCACAAATAAAAGTGCCAGTTTAAGGAGATATATTTATATATATATATTTTATACTCTTTTCCTTTTCTTTTTTTCCTTTCCCATATCCATTTTAAAATCCTAAGTTCAATTTAGGTGTTAATCCAAATTTCAACATTATTATAGTTTTACTATTATTATTATTATTAAATGCATAAACAAATAAATTCCAACATGTTGCATGGATTATTTATGTTTTATTTGGTATTTATTTGAAAGGAAATGTGTCTCATGCATAAATCACCTCATCCAAAGAGCTCCTTTATTAATTTCAATGACAAAGGTCATTAGTACTCTATACTATGGTTTACACTAAGCACTAAGTCTATAAAGCTATTTACCAAAGTAAGATCCATGATAGCACTCGTGGTTGCACTGTTTTCTTGGTTGGTCACTTAATGTTCCGTTTAATACAAAATGGTCTTGTTTAATCATCGGATTAACAACAATAGTATAAATTTCATCTCTGGAATAATAATATCTTCAAAGAGTGACATCATAATGGTAAAGTTGAGCAATAACATAGTTACTAAGCATAGTATTAAACTCAGGTTAATCGAGGAATAAGGTTGGTATTTCTAAGTAATCCTATTTAGGAAAAACCCATCAAATTATGCACATATCAGATCTTATTGAATGTATTATTTGGGTACAAATAAGAAATGCAGAGGGAGAATCCACCCTCTCCTTGCTCAAAAGCATACTACGGGTCTTCCTCAAACAAATTCGGGTCCTCTACCACACAATCAGCTTCTATAGATTCGCACATCGCACATGCAAAAAGAAACATGCACAAATGAATAAACATACACCATCCATAAATGAAACACACACCATACAAATCATGATTATAAAAAGAAAACATGCAATCATAAAACTTGGTTCGTAACTATAATATAAACTAAAATACACTGGTAGTCACTGTATTCGCTTATGACATGAAATATTATTGATTTTACTTCACAATTTCCCTAGAAAAGATTATGTGGCAAGTTAACTGTGGAAATGAGTACTATATAAATTCATAATATAGATGTAGGAATGAATCAACCTCTATGGAGTTGGATTAATTTATTTCTACTGGAAGGCACAAGTCACATTTTAGTTTTATTCTTTCTTTCTAAAAGGAAACTATATTAGACGCTACGAAGTTATTCTAGAAGACAAATAATCTATGGTTCATTAAAAGAATTATATTATACTACCATTTGGACTATAGTAAACATGATCATGGCTATATCATTTCAACCTTAATAGAGGTTCTACTATTTTTAGTGAATAGGCAATATGCATATAAACACAAGTATCATGACAAGCAAAATCTAAATCTTAATCTAACTAAGAAGATGTGGTCTAGTGCCCCTTTCAATTTCTTATATCTGTAAAACTACACTTAAAAAATCACCACAACATAATTTAAATTGTTTTGCGGATAACCAAACATTATCATAAAAAAGTATTTAAACGTGTTAACTCTTATATATAAAACCGATATGCAACATCGATTCATAGGAGCTCTATTACATATTAAATTAGAAACTTCGTTGCAGGGGTCACATACAAAATTACCCATAGACTTTCAGGGATAGTACGTAAGATTCTAGGTACAATTTTAAACACTTACGCACTACAATAAAGTTGAGTGTGAATATTACTAACAACAGGGACTAGCTTGTAAAAAGTAATTTCTTCATCCTCTACCTCGTCGAGGAAGCGGAATAGGGTAGCCGACCTGCGAAGTTTGAGCACGACGGCGCTAGAGCGAGAATCAACGATGGAGGAAGCAAGGGGAACTCGGCAGGGTTGAAGTGGGTCCTCGGGTGCACTCCGGCAATGGCAAATGGCGGTGGGCACGACTTTGGTCGGCGGTGATCTCCACGACGAGCATAAGAGGAGAAGAACGTGAGGGGCAAGCTCGGTGGCCGGGGAATGGACTCACGAACTGTCACACCCGTTTCTAAGGGCAGAGCCGGGTGCATCGCATATGTGTGCCAGGATCTATTTCCACACATATGTTGACGTCACAAGTGTAATATATCAAAAGAACAATGCATAAAAGCGTAAATAACGATTATATTAACATATTACACTTCGAACAGACATAATGTCTTAACCTTTATTCATCAAAGTACAGCGAAACAAGGACATCCATCCACAAGAAGATGACTGGGGGTATCACTAGACTAGCATCCATGGAGCTCAGCATCATAACTTCATCTGCAAACTTCTGATCAAAATTAAGCAAGGGTGAGCTCACTTATGGTCGGGGCTCAGCAAGTGGGGGAAAAACTAATGCAAGGTAACAAGGTGAGGCTAAGGTTGAGCAGTAAGCATTTTAGTTGGTCAACATTTTATTAACAACACCTGTCTTACTAATAAGTGTGAATCCCAAGTATTCCCGTTAAACAAAGGTATAAGAGTATATCAAAAACACTTAAGTGAAACCACTTAAGCAAACCATTGGTAGATCATCGGATCTCGATTTATTTCCATCTTCAAGTTCAATTATCATGTGAGGAGTCCAGGCTGCTCATAACCGTGAGCACGGCTGATATATCAGTATTACACTCTGCAGAGGTGGTACAACTTTACCCACAAGCCGTGTATCCCCTCTAGCCTGGGTCGGCCAAAACTCGTAAACACTTCCGAGGTGAGTGGCTAGGGATCCACTATGAGGCTTTCACAAAATACACTTAATACGAAGCAACCCGCTAAGGTTTCTAAAGACGATGGTGGAGGCCCCCTGGGTGAGGTACCTTAGCCAAGAATATGTCTCCATGTTAACGTGGGCTGCCACCACCTACCGCTCCTCCTCTTGCCCATATTTCAGGTAAGGTTGCCAGGCACTAAGCATATAAAGCTAATTACCAAAGCCAGAGCCATGATAGCACTCGTGGTTGCACTGTTTTCCCAGGTGGTCACTCCATGTTCCAATTAATATGCAATAATCTTGTTTAACCATCGGATTAACAACAATAATATAAACTTACCATTTTGGAACATTGATATCATAAGCGGGAGTGACTGCATAAAGTTAAGTTGTAGCAATAGCATAGCTACGAAGGTAAAGTATAATTCCCAGGTTTGATCAAGGAATAAGGTTGGAAAGGTTATCTAAATAGGTAACCCGTCAAATTATGCATATATATCGAAAATAATAAACTTTATTAAATGTGTTGTTTGGGATCAAACAGAGTATGCAGAGGGAGAAGTCCACTTGCCTTGCTTACTGAAAATTTGAGGTTCTTCCACGGAATAGAACTTGATTCTCAACTATTAGATCAACCACTGAATATCACACAAACAAACAAGAAGAAACAAACACCACTCAATAACATACAACATTCACCATACATAAAGCTAAAAGAAAGCCTAACAAAAAGAGCGCTCGCTTTTCAAAAACATTACACGCAAGGGTTATAATAAAAAGGTATTCTTTTCAAAAATGTGTGATCTCTACTTTATAAAACAAGACATGAGCTTAAAAATATCTTAATTAAAATATACAAATATTGGGTACATCAATTTTAATCTTTTATAAAACGTCATACGTGATACGTCTAAATTAAGGGTTTATAAGATGATAAAACACGTTATAACAATATTAAACCTTTTAGAGAAGATATATGTTATATATCTAAGGTTAATGAGTTATAAAACACATTATTAAACATTACTTTTATAACAAGCTCATAAATAGATTAATCAACTTTTATGTGAAAAGATCACAATTATATTATTAATCACCTATTTAAGACGAGTTAGGTTATGGGCCTTAAGTGGATTTTCATGCAAAAGATAATAAACAAATAACTATCTTTTAATTTCATTAAAACTGTTGGAACTTGCTCACTGGCGCATGTTGATCCAACGGGGGGGGGGGGGGGGGGGGGGTAATAGCGCAAACAGGGTTTCTGCACGTGATGGCAAAAGCTCTGTTAATCTAGCCTCTCAAGGGCACTGTGCGGGGGTATTTATAGGTGTCCGGGTGCCGGCGTCCCGTGTTAAGGACGCATGTGCCCTCAGACACCTAGATTATCCCCAGAATATTCCCATAAAGTGGGGTTACAAACCATAATTACAGGGAGGCCTTTACAAATTAGGCCCGTAACGCGCAACGGCCACGCAGGGCCTGTTACAATGGGCCGGATCACACGTGGGCCTCCGTTCTGGACGAGGTCGCAGGATGAGACGACCTCGTCACAGGTCTTCGTCCGATCGCGTATGAGACGAAGGGTATGTCTGCCGCTGTCTTGCCACCGTTGGTGCAGCGAGTACGGCGAAGGCCTCGAGCGAAGGGTGGCGTCTTCGCCTTCGCCCCAACATTTGCCCTCCGAGGGGCCAGTTCGACTAAGTCACCTGGTGCCGAAGACGTCGCTAGATGGTGGAGACGCTGCCCTCGCTCGAAGTGGTTCTGCGGGGGTTTTTGACATGACCGTTGATTGACGCCGTACTGTTGGATTGCGGGTTTCCCGAAGCGCTGCGCCCTGTGTATAAAAGGGGACGGGGGGCGGCGGCGCGTTTTGAACTTTGTCTTTCCGCGCTCCACGAAAACCCTAACCGCCTTCTCAAACCTCTTGCTGCTCGTCTGCCCTCCTTGCTCTTGTTCGCCGGAGATCTGACCCGTGTGAAGCAGACCGCCCGCCGCCGCCGCCGGTACGTAGCGATGCTGACCTCTTCTTCTTCTGCTGCCGCTACGCCGCCGGCCGACGCGTCGTCTGAGGAGACGCTGAGCACTGTGGCGGCGGAGGAGTTGCGCGCCAGCGACACGGTGAATTTCGGTGTGTCGCGGATGTCCTCGGTCCGCGTGCAAGATATGCAGTGGCTTGGTTACTTTGGCGGCGGAGTCGCTCGTGTCCCGGGGACGGAGGAGGTCCCCGAGCCAGAAGGCGAGTTGGTTGTTTTTGAGGCGTTCTTCGCCGCTGGTCTTCGCTTGCCTACGCACCGATTCGTGGGGAAGTCCTGCGCAGATTTAACGTCCAGATCCACCAGCTGACTCCGAATGCCGTGGTGGCTCTGTCAAAATATATCTGGGCGACGACTTTGTACGGCGGACAGCCATCGGTCGAAGTCTTCGCGAAGTACTATTGCCTGCACTGGCAGAAAAGGATGATCGGAAATAAGGTTGCACAGTTTGGATCCTGTACATTTACGCCGAAGACCGGCAAGACCTCGATGGAGGTAGTTGAGTTGGTTCCTTGTGCCCGCAATAAATGGGGCAACTGGCATGAGTTTTGGTTCTACGTTGCGGAGGGCACAGTCGAGGACCATCCGGGGCTCCCCGTGGCTGAGATGTGCTCGTATTATTACTCAGCATACCTGCAGTTTGAAGTGGCGGAGGAGGATGCAGACGAACGGGCCCTTCGGTGCGCGGCCGGCCTGAGCAGCGAGCGCGATTTGGTTGAGGAGTTTGTGGCGTATGGGGTGTGGCCTTTGGCGCATGGCTGGGCGCTGGGCGAAGTATGCCCTCGCCAGATGCTGTCCCGTGGTGGGATGATGGTGTGAAGTCCCGCCTTCGCACTGGATCTGCGTGGTCGCGATCCGGCCGCCGTTGTGCATGAGGTGGAGGATGGGGCGGTGCGGATTGTTGGTCGGTACATGCCGAAGACAGAAGGCTAGCGTAGCTGGGATATACGCGGGTCTAATGACCGCTTGAACAGGGTCTTCGAATTGAACCGCCTGCCGTATGGCAGTTATCCCGGGCAAGACGATGTGGATCGTCGCGGGAAGAACCCGGTGGCGGAGACTGGAAATGACCCCGCGCCGGTGGCCGCCCCATCCTCTAAGAAGAGGAAACTAGGTATTGCTATGGGAGGACTAGGGGTTTCTAATGGTTTTGCTAGGGAATTGTTGAGGACGTGCGTGGCCCCGAGGGGAAGGATGTCTTCGCCCGAGCTCCGGGAGTCTTCGGCGCGGATGCTGAGGGTTACTGGGGGTCGGTGGCCTAAGAATGTTCCTATCCCCCGCACAGCCGGCGAAGATTTTTTTACATCTCGCATGGTTCGTGATTGGAAGGTGTTTCCTTATGGGCGGAATATTGCTGCTGTTTTGTCGGTAGTGATGGACAAGGATCGCCAGGGGGCTGCGTAGAAACGCCAGGCGGTCGTCAGGCTGCCTGAGGCCAGGCCGAAGAGGTTGCGGGGGGCTGCGAAGGCTGGTGCCCCCAGCGGAAGCCAGCCGACACAGGCGACGAAGCCGGCCGCCCCTGGGTCCAGCAGGGTGCCGGAGGCTGCGAAGGCGGCCACCGCCGGTGGTACCAAGTCTGTCCCGGCGGGAGCCGAGAAGGCTCGAGAGTTGCCTCCGCCGGGCAAGCGCGTTCCCGACATCGCCACAGATATTAGCGTGGATGATTATCTTGTTGGTAAGTCGTTAGCTCGAGTTTTTTTTGATATATTGATACGTCGCAGGGTCGGGCGAAGGCCAGCTTGTTGTTGTTCCGCCCGCCGTGGCGACCGTGGCGGCTGTCGTGGAGCCTAGGGCGAAGGGTGGAGCTCTTAGTGCCGGTGGTGAGATTCCGGCACTCACTGCCATCAGGGACGAGGCGGGTGCAGTGTCCCGCCGGCTGAAGGAGGCGTTAAGTCAGGTAAATTGAGCTAGACTTCGGCTTTTACCAGCTTCGCTGGGGCTGTGGTCTTATGGGTGTCTTGCAGACGGCTGACTTCGCAGACCGCGCGGCGTCGGGGGCCCTTACGGCAGTTGTGTCTGCCGAGGTCGAGAGACTTCGGGCGCAACATGCCAACGCCGTCCGGGACAAGTCGGCCGCCGACAGCAAGTGCCGCAAGCTAGCAGATAAGGTGGCCGCGCTGGACGGTGAGAGGGCTGACCTCTGGCGCCAGCTGGCGGAGGAGAGGAAGGAGGCTAATGAGGCCCTCGCCAAGGCGCAGTCTGCGCAGGCGGAGGCCAATTTGGCGCGGGCGGAGTGCAGCCTCGCCAGACAGCGTGCCGAAGGATTGGAGGAGCGGTTCAACGCCCTGCAGACCCGTGTGGAGAGGGTCGAGGCTTCGACGCGCTCGGAGGTCGAGCGGACGCGCAAACAGCTTGTGGACTCGTACCACGAGCTGGGCGCGTGGACCGCTGACTTCGAAGTGCCAAACCAAGAGCCCGGCCTTCGCTGCGTGGAGTGGCTGCAGGAGGAGTTGCTGGCGCTCCCCACCATTGTGGAGGGGTTTATGTCTTATGCCTCCCTGGTCACCTGCGAAGGGGCGATGAACGCGCTGTCCCGCGAGGGGTGCCGGCAATATGAGGTCTTTGACCAAGCTGATGAGGATTTTGAGCGTGATATCTACAAGGTTGAGGACCCTGTGGTGAAGGAATCTGCGGGAGCCCTCTTCGACCGGATGTGGGGTCCTCACGGCCGGGAGGTGGTTAGGGAGCGGTCTGAGACGGCGAGGGGTCAGGTAATGTTTGACTTTTGTTTAGTGTTGTTGTGGGTTATATGTGGGTTTGCTGAATCTGTGTGCTGTATCTTAGGCGGCGCGTAACGAGAAGGTGGACGACTTCGGGGCTTTAAACAACGCGCAGCCTGACTCGGAGTCGAACCCGGTGGCGGCTGTGTCCGAGGTCGCCCCGGCGCCGGCCCCAGAGACCACCGGAGGCGCCCCTGATGCCCCCGCAACCACTGCGGCCGGCGGTGGCCCGTCGCCAACTGCTGTGCCGAGGGCTGAGGATCCTGCGAAGATGGTGGCGGAGGCGGCAGTGGAGGATCCTACAACGGCTGGGTCTTCGCAGGTGGCATAGTGGGTGTGGGTAGTTAGGGAATTTTGTATATGTTGCTGAACCTTGGTTGCTGCGCAGGTTCAAGATTTTGGGCCTGCGCACGCAACCGCTACTGCTAATTTTTTGGCGGCTTCGACCGTGGACGATGGGAATGAATCGGACGAATCTGCGTCTAAGCTTTCTTATTTTGATAATTCTGGGAGTTCGGTTGGGTGGACTGAAGAGTCGTCGGATGAGGACTTGGATTATTTTGCGGCCTTGGATGTGGCAGCGACGGAGGCTTCGCCGCGTGCTGTGGATGCTGAGGTTGTGCCTGGTCCAAGTGCGGGGCGTAGGCAGCGAAGGGCGGTTGCGAAGCGTAGAGTGAGTGAGGCGGACGGCGGTCGACTTCCTGTGAACAGGGCTGGCAGGCAGGAACTGTTGTCCTTACCGGCCGCCGTGAGTGCAGGTGAGGGGGAGCTACGAAGTCTTTTTGCGGGTGAGGAGCTGAGGATAATGCTATTTAACTATAGGGAGATGGGAATTATTCCGAAGGTTGAACCGATGTAAAGTGTGATGCCCTCGCTTGTTCATATGTAATGGCTTGTATGATGAGGTTGTGTGTCTTCGCACATTTGGCTATGCTTACGAAGGCGTTACGCACTTGGTCTGGTGTATTGGTTATGTTGGTCTGGTGCGCATGTAGTCGGTCTTTGCGCGGACAGTTTGGCGTAGTATTTTCCACGCTTGTTGTGCTAGTCCGGCTGCACCCTTAGGTGATTTCTGCACGGATAATTTTCGCGGAAGACTTCGATTCTTCGCACTTGTTGTGCTAGTCTGGCTGCACCCTTAGGCGACTTCTGCACGAATAATTTTCGCGGAGGACTTCGATTCTTCGCACTTGTTGTGCTAGTCCGGCTGCACCCTTAGGCGACTTCTGCACGGATAGTCTTCGCGGAAGACTTTGATTTTTCGCACTTGTTGTGCTAGTCCGGCTGCACCCATAGGCGACTTCTACGCGGATAGTCTCCGCGGAAGACTTTGATTTTTCGCACTTGTTGTGCTAGTCCGGCTGCACCCTTAGGCGACTTCTGCGTGGATAGTCTTCGCGGAAGACTTTGATTTTTTGCACTTGTTGTGCTAGTCCGGCTGCACCCTTAGGCGACTTCTGCGCGGATAGTCTTCGCGGAAGACTTCGATTTTTCGCACTTGTTGTGCTAGTCCGGCTGCACCCTTAGGCGACTTCTGCGCGGATAGTCTTCGCGGAAGACTTCGATTTTTCACACTTGTTGTGCTAGTCTGGCTGCACCCTTAGGCGACTTCTGCGCGGAGTTGTTGCACGCGAGGGTGGCTGGCGCTGGGCCTCGCGGTGACTATGTATTGGTCGAATGTCGAAGACCGTCGGCACGGTCTTTTTTCGACGTAGATTTTGCGGGGGATTTTTCACTTGTATATTACATGACTCCGCCTCGTTAAAAACCTCACCCCCTGGGAGGAAAAGAGTGCGGTCCAGAATAAAAATTGTCTTTGCGAATTACAAGGGCGAGCTAGCCCTGATGAGTCAAACAAAAAATTTGCGGAGATTATTGATGTTCCAGGAATGCTCCAAGTCTTCGCCGTTTGGCGTTGCGAGCCTGTATGCGCTGGGGGAGGCCTTCGTCTTGACAATGAAAGAGCCCTCCCACTTGGGCTCCAGCTTGCCCCTGGACTCTGTTCGAGCTGTCCGGACGAGTACGAGGTCCCCTTCGCTGAATTCCCTTGGGATGACTGCCTGGTCGCGCCATGCCTTTGTCTGGGCTTGGTATTTATCCAGAGCTTGTAGGGCAAAGACGCGGTCTCCGTCGATGAGGTCCTTCGAGGTCGGCTCGTCTATGTCGGGGACGGCCGACGCGGCTGTCCGAGGCGACCCATGCTTTATTTCTTGCGGAGTCATGGCCTCCGATCCGTATAATAGGTGGAAGGGGGTGAACCCAGTCGCCCTGCACTCGGTTGTATTCAGCGCCCAGACCACTTCGGGTAACAGGTCGAGCCACTTGCCTTTTTTGTCGTCGAGGAGTATTTTCTTGACGGCTGTGAAAATTTTGCCGTTGGCGCGCTCCACGACTCCGTTGGACTGGGGGTGGTACACGGAGGCGAAGGCAAGCTTGGTGCCGATGGAGAAGCAGAAGTCTTTGAAATCTTGGTTGTCGAACTGCTTGCCATTGTTGATCATGAGTTCGGACGGTACTCCGAAGCGGCAAACAATATTTTGCCAGAAGAATTTCTGGGCTGTCTTCGATGTGATGGTGGATACTGCCCTCGCTTCAATCCATTTGGTGAAGTATTCAACAGCGACGAAGGTGAACTTGAGGTTCCTCTAAGCCGTGGGCAGGGGCCCGACAATGTCTAGGCCCCAGCGCTGAAGGGGCCACGTGTGGGCGATCAGCTTCGTGAACTGCGAGGGGCGCCCCGAGCGTGGGGAAAATTTCTGACAGGCTTCGCAGGATCTGACGACCCGATTTGTGGCGCAAATAATGGTGGGCCAGTAGAAACCTTGGCGAATCACCTTTGCCGCTAGGGCCCTAGGCCCTGCGTGGGAGCCATAGGTCCCCTTGTGGACTTCCCGTAGGATTTGGACGCCTTCGGTCTCGGTGACGCACTTAAGCATCGGTTGACTGACCCCCTTCTTGTAAAGTTGGCCCTAGATCAGTGCGAAGTCCCGGCTTCGGTGGTTGAGGCACTTGGCCTCATTGCTGTCGATTGGGTGATAGTACCCCTGCAGGTACAGGGTTATTGGGGCCTGCCAGTCTTCGGTCATGATGAGGTTGATTATGCGGTGGCCGTCGCTGTCGTTGGTTATTTGGAGCCCTTCAGGGCTGCGGACGGCTGGCGTGCCGATGACGTGGTAGAACACGTCGGAGGGTAGGGCTTCGCCCCTGGCGGCTGCCTTGGCCAATGTGTCGGCTTCTTCATTCTTGGCCCGGTCCACATGCTGCAAGGTGAATCCCTTGAATTGTCTCTCGAGACTTCGGATGGCCGCGAGGTATTGCATAAGTGCGGGGTCCTTTGCTGCATAGTCTTTCTCGACTTGGCCGACGACCACCTTGGAGTCTGTTCTGACAATGCAGGTGGTGACGCCGAGGGCTCTTAGCTTGTGGAGGCCGAGGATGACAGCTTCGTATTCTGCTATGTTGTTTGTGCATCTGTCAGAGTCCAGAGCGAAGCTTAAACGTGCCGCGTATCTGTGCTTGACCCCGGTGGGTGAGGTGATGACTGCAGCAGCGCCTGCCCCCACGTGGCACCATGTGCCGTCGCAGTGGATTGTCCAAACCTTCTCTGCGGACGGGTCCGGCTGTGTTGTTGGCCCGGTCCAGTCGACGACGAAGTCTGCTAGAACTTGTGACTTGATCGCTGTCCTAGGCTCGAAAGTGATGTGGTAGCCGGAGAGTTCGGCCGCCCATTTGGCAATCCGTACCGATGCCTCCGGGTTTCTGAATAATTCGCCGAGTCCCCTATCTGAGGTGACGCGGACCTTGAATGCTTCAAAGTAGTGACGCAATTTGCGCGAAGACATAACAACTGCATAGGCAATCTTTTCGAGTTCCGTCATGTTACATTTTGACGGTGTGAGCACTTCGGAAACGTAATAAACTGGGCACTGTCTGGTGACGCCCTCTACTGTCTGCTGCTGAACCAGTGTCGCGCTGACCGCGTGCGGCGAGGCCGCAACGTAAAGCAACAGGGGTAGCGAAGAGTCGGGGCTTGTAAGAACCGCCAATTCCAATAGGTACTGTTTCAGTGAGGCGAAGGCCGCCGCCTGCTCTGGTCCCCAAGCGAAGTCTTTTGCGCCGCGGAGTGTTTTGAGGAAGGGAAGACTTCGCTCAGCGGATTTGGAGATGAATCTGTTGAGGGCGGCCAATCTGCCCGTCAGACGCTGGACGTCTCTGGCTGACTGCGGGGGCATCATGTTGATGATGGCCTGAATTTTGGTTGGGTTGGCCTCGATGCCGTGGTGTGATACCAGGTAGCCCAATATTTTTTCCTGGCGAACGCCGAAGACGCACTTTTCGGGGTTCAGGCGAAGTCGTGCGTCCCGCATGTTCGCGAATGTCTCAGCGAGGTCAGCGAGATGGTCCTCCTTGCTCCGGCTGGCGACGACGATGTCATCCACATATGTGAATATATTTCTGCCGACTTGCCCTTCGAGCACTGTTTTGGTAAGCCGGGAGAAGGTGGACCCAACGTTCTTGAGTCCCTCCGGCATTCTGATAATGCAATATGTGCCGAAGGGTGTTATGAAGCTAGTGCTGGCCTTGTCTTCCTCCTTCATATATATTTGATGGTAACCGGAGAAGCAGTCGAGGAGTGACATGACCTTGCACCCGGCCGCGCTATCGACTATTTTGTCGATTCGAGGCAGCGGGAAGTTGTCCTTTGGGCAGGCCTTGTTGAGACTGGTGAAGTCGATGCACATTCGCCACTTGCCGCTCTTTTTCTGCACCATAACAACGTTGGAGAGCCACGTGGGGTAAGCCACTGGCTCGATAAATTTGGCTTCTAGAAGGCGATGCACCTCGGCCTTGGCGGCTTCTGTCTTCTCGTCGGACATTTTGCGGAGCCGTTGTTTTTTTCGGTCTCACCGAAGGGTCGATTCCCAGGCTGTGCTCAATTATGGATCGGCTAACCCCGACCAAGTCGAGGGCGGACCAGGCGAAGACGTCTTTGTTCTTGGACAAGCAGCATAGGAGTTTCTCCTCGTCATGCGAAGTGAGGTCTTCGCTGATGGTGACTGTCTGCTTGGGCGTGGCCTGGTCGAGGGGAACAGTCTTGGTTCCGTCATTGCTCTGCAGCTGTGCCTTGTCGTGCTCTTTTTCGGTTGGGCTGGCGGCCGCAGGGACCTCACGCTGGGCCGTGAGGCAGTGAACATTTCTTTGCCCGGGGACGAAGTCCCGCTCTATATTGCGCGCAGTCTGCTGATTGCCGTAGACCGTGATGGCGCCTAACGGACCTGGTATCTTCATGCACAGGTACAATCCGTGAATGGCCGCCTCAAACTTGTTGATGGAGCCCCGGCCCATGATGGCGTTGTACGGATACACCATATCGACGATGTCAAAGGTGATTTACTCACTTCGGGCATTGGGTGCTACACCGAAGGAGAGAGGCAACTCTATTTTGCCGACGGGAAAGGTGCCCTTGCCGCCGAAGCCATACAACGAGTTGTCCGAAGGCTTGAGGAGGCTGTGGCTTATGCCCATGTGATCGAAGGCATGGAGGAAAATGATGTCTGCTTGACTGCCATTGTCGAACAGGACCTTGTGTAGGTCCCAGCCTGCCACGCTGCTGTTGATGACCATAGCGTCGATGTGGGGGGCGCTGCGCAGGTCGACGTCTCGGGCGTCGAAGGTTAGCGGTACATGGGACCACTTCGTCTGCACGACTGGACCAGTGATGGCGACGTGGTTGATGCTGCGGTAGTGGTCCCGCTTCTGCCGCTTTGTGTCGAAGTCGGTGCTGGACCCCCCAGTGATCATATGAATGACTCCGCAATCCGGCTGATCGGCGAAGTCTTCTTGCTTTGGGGCGTGGGGGTTGTTGATGTTTTGTTGTTGCTGGTGTGGAGGTGGGGGTGGGGGAGGTACGATTTGTACTTCCTAGTGGTATGCGTGGTGCGGTGGTTGCGGGGCGGGGGCATGGATGTATGGTGGAGGGTGTTGCTGATAAGTGTGCGCGACAACTCTAGGGTTGTCGGCCGGTTGCGCCCGTGCCATCCTGTCTCTGGTGGCCTTCGTTTCTGGGCAGTCTTTGGTTTGGTGGGCGCAGTCTTCGCCGTGGAAAAGACAGTAGAATTGGCGCGGCGGCTGCGCGCGTCCCCGGCCCCTACTGCGAGTTCCATTTCCGCGGCCCTGGGGGGGATATTCCTGGCGGCGAGGGGCATCACCAGCGGGGTGCTGGTTGGCAATGTTGTGCACCTGCTGCTGATTGCGGCCGTCTCGACCGGAGTCTGGCTGCGGAGTTCTCGTCCACGTGCGGCTGGACTGTGGAGCATCTTTGGGTTTCCTCTGAGACTCAACTTTGCGCTGGTGGAGCTCTTTGGATTTGGCGTATTTTTCAAATAGCTAATATAACTCCTGGAGGTTCTTGGGCGGATCTCTGATGCAGTGGCTGTAAAGGACGCCAGAGCGAAGGCCACTGATGGCGTAGTGGATGGCGATCTGGTCATCGACCGAGGGCAGCTGTGACTTGAGTGTTAGAAACTTACGGTAATACTCCCGTAGAGTCTCTTTCTCCAGCTGCTTGCAGAGTGAGAGTTCGGCCAAGGCGTCGGTGTCCGGGCGGTACCCTTGGAAATTGAGCAGGAACTTGTCCTGGAGGCTTCTCCAGGAGTCGATGGACAGCGGTGGCAATCGGGTGAACCAGGTGAGAGCTGGGCCCTCGAGGGCGATGATGAAAGACTTGGCCATCGTAGCGTCGTCCCCACCGGAAGATGCAACGGCGACCTGATAACTCATGATGTACTGTGCTGGGTCAGTGCTGCCGTTGTACTTGGGATAGGTCCCTGCCCGGAAGTTGGCGGGCCAGGGGGTCACTTGCAGGTGTGGCGCCAGGGGGCTTCGCTCGTCGAGGTAGTTTACCCCTTGGAATGGCACGACGTGTGGGATGGCGCGGTCGTGGTAGGGAAAATGCAGGTCTTCGACTTGTGCGCGCTGTTGCAGGGGTGGCCCTTGTTGCAGGCCGAAGTGGCCTTCGCGCTGCATTAGCGCGATCTCTTGCTCGAGCTCCTGGGCCTTCTGCTCTTCGTCTCGTATCATTTGCCGCACCTTGGCTTGTGCAGACACACGTTGGTGCTTGGCCTCAAGTATCTCCTTTTGCTTCTGGAGATTGCGGTTCTTGATGCGCAGGGCGCGCAGCTGTAGCTGATCTTCTGCGGAGACGCCGATGACTTCGCCGTCCTCGGTGAAGTCCGTGCCCTCTGGTGGAGCGAAGTCTGGGGGAGGTTGCGGCTGTCCTTCAGGGCTGCAGGTGCAGTGAGCATCGCCTTCGCTGGTGCGGTGAGCGTCGTCTTCAGTAGCCTCTTGGTGGGTGGAGTGGGTGAGTGCGAGGGCCTTGCCCTTTTTTGTGGCCAGCAGTGCTGCCTTCGCAGCCTCGTCAGCCTTCGAGCTAGCTTTCTTGGGTGCCATCGCGGGTGGTTGTTTCGTAGCACGAACGGTGGGCGCCAAATGTTGGAACTTGCTCACTGGCGCAAGTTGATCCAACGGGGGGGGGGGTGTAATAGCGCAAACAGGGTTTATGCACGTGATGGCAAAAGCTCTGTTAATCTAGCCTCTCAAGGGCACTATGCGGGGGTATTTATAGGTGTCCGGGTGCCCGACGTCCCGTGTTAAGGACGCATGTGCCCTCAGACACTTAGATTATCCCCGGAATATTCCCATAATGCGGGGTTACAAACCGTAATTACAGGGAGGCCTTTACAAATTAGGCCCGTAACGCGCAATAGCCACGCAGGGCCTGTTACAATGGGCCGGATCACACGTGGGCCTCCGTTCTGGACGAGGTCGCAGGATGAGACGACCTCGTCACAGGTCTTCGTCCGGCCGCGTATGAGACGAAGGTTATGTCTGCCGCTGTCTTGCCACCGTTGGTGCAGTGAGTACGGCGAAGGCCTCGAGCTAAGGGTGGCGTCTTCGCCTTCGCCCCAACAGAAACACACAGCCTATAGTAATATATGCGAAGTCAATATATATAAAGTAACATTTTAAGTTATAAAAGAACTTAAACTCGTATTACTTTATTTTATCCTTTAGAAAAAGCTAAGTGATTTGTATATAATGTGCGCTACATTCTTTGAAATCATTAATCATGCCATAAACCTAGTTAAGAACAAATTGACTATAGGTTTAATTAATAAATTATGATAAAGGATAATTAATCTATTAATTATCTTTAATTCTATTGTAGGAACAAATGATCTAGATAATTAAAATGAATATTATATTTATTGGTATTAACTATCATTTAAGTTATGACGGTGTGAGCACTTAATTAAGCCATTATATCATTATTAGAAAAGTTATATGACATATTACTATTTAGTACGGCTATACTTAAACATATATAACGAATCTTATTAAATTAAAAACATGATATCTATTAGAAAGGGTCGTTTTACAGTTAGAAACAAATTCTTTAATTCTTTAGTAAGAAACCTATATTTACCAATATATAACTATCAATTTCTTTATTAGGAAAGCATGAGTGCCTAATTAAGTTATTCTAACATTATTATAAAATTCTATCCTTTCGGTTTTCTTCCTTTCTTTCCTACATAGGAATTATACGTATACTAAAAGTTGTTTATTTATAATTCTTCTAGCATTAATATTCTAAGAATTAATGTAAATTACTAAATGAGACTTTTAATAATATAATCATGGTTATTATGACATAAATAAATATCTTACTAATTCTAGGTACTTAAGTGCTATACTTATAAACTCACTTATCATAAATAGTAAAATATATATTTTCATTTGACCGAAAATACGTGGCTTAGTATTTCTATTTCAATTTCTTATATCGCGTATATCAATACTAACCGATTATCGCTCCATACACTAAAGCGAAATAAACCTTTCTAGTATGAAAATCACTGAAGTAGTGAATAATGACCGTGTTCATTTTTAGAATTATAAAATCATACGCATTTTCAAAGTATTGTCGCGGGGTTCGGTTTTGGTTACACGTATACGTCGCAATATCTAAAATCATACACGTATTTAAATATGAAATACTTAAATATAATCATAAAAAGGTAATTATATAGTTGTTTATTTAGTACGCTTGATTATAAAATATGATCTACAATTCTTTTTAATTTCATAATTAGAAAAGTACGCATAAATTAATTATAACCGTCACAATTTAGATTTGAATTACGAAAACACGTGAACAATCGTAAATACTAACTTTGAAGTATTTAGAACAGACGTATGAAACTAATAAAACAATTGCTAGTAGATTTAAAAATAAAAACCATCACAAGAGATTACACGAATTTGTGCCTAGACTTTAGAGAGTAGCACATAATTTTTCACCTTCTTGATCTCACGTTCATTGTAGAATAAGGAGTTGTGGCTTCGGACACGGTGTTGACGAGTTCAGCAACAAGGTGATGTCACGGCGCGGAATAGGAAGCGACGACGCAGATGCAAGCATGTTCTGCGAAGCGGAGGACGATGGCGACAAGCATCACACGTAGTGGAGAAGAAACAGAGAACTCGACGTTGTGGTGAGCTCTGACGATGTTGCAGGGCCGACAAACAGCAGGACGTCAACACAGGATCGTCGGTCGTCCGGCCGACGACAATCCACGAGCACAGAGTAAAAAGGCAAGCTATAGCTGCACGAGAGGCTCGACGTAGGAATGCGTGGCTCTACAGCGGCTTCCGCACGGTGGCGTTCGGTGTCGACGACGGACAGTGCAGGGTCACCGGCGATTGGATGAGGAGGGCGTGGACTCGAGGAGAGCGAGGGAGAGAGAGCGAGCGAGCTTGGGAGAGAGGGGTTGGCTCGGTCGGATTTATAGAGAGAGGGAGGGAGAGCAGAGGTCGTCGGGGGTGTTTCATGGCCATCAATGGCGTGGCATCAATGGAGGGAGTAACGGACGTATTAAACTCCATAACGCAGGGGAGAACAAACGATCATGCGAGGCTCAAAGTCGGTCGTGGGGACTGGGCGTGGATGGTGATGCTGGTCGCAGCACAGGGGCACGCGCAGGGACGGTCGTCGCGACTGGGTGAGGCGTGCAGAACGTTGGGCTTCGTCGGTTCCTGGGCGGGTCGGTCCTCGGCGCTGGCGTGTCGAGTTGTCACGGGCATAGGGGCTCTCCGGTGCGCGCGGGTGGTGCGGCTGGCGGTGGGGCTTCGCGTTGCGCAGTCGGCGGCTCGGGCGCAGCTGCTGCTCCTGGCGGCGCGTCGGGCAGGGCGCCTGGCGCGCGGTGCTCGAGCGCGTCGGGTGCGTGCAGGCTGAGGGCGCGGGGCAGGGGCGCGCATGGCGCGGTGGCCCGCTGCCTGGGTCGCGCTGGCAGGGAAGGCCGAGAGAGGAGAGAGGAGGGAGGAGAGAGAGAAAGGTGGGAGGCTGGGAGCAGGCGGCGGCTTGCAAGGAAGAGTAGGGGCGCGGCTTAGGGAGATGGGCCAAGTGGGCTTTTAGGGTTAGGTTAGGTTAGGTCTTTTTTTATTTCGTTTTCAAATTTTAAAATACATATTTAAATAATCATAAAATTCATAATAATCAAACCAAAATTATTTATAAATAAAATATTAATTCTTGGACTAATATTTATTATATTATTTATGTGAATTTTCATTTAAGAAGAAATGATATTCAATATTCAAAATGAGCATTCCAAAAATCATTCCAAATGAAACAAACACTTCAATGAAAGATTTATTACCATGATTACCATTATAAACTAGAATTATTAAAACCTTATTTTAGCAATTAATTATTGTTTTGTAAAATGAGATTTTCTTCACAAGATCGAATTCATAAATTGGATTTTCAAATCAATTCAAACAAAATATATGCTTCGGCATGAGTGTAACAAACACTTGGTAACTTTATCTATTCAAGAAATTCTTCAAATCATACATATCAAGGTTCTCCTTGTTTGAAAACATAAATATTTTTCCTTTCTACTAAAATTTAATAATCCAAATAAGGTTGTTTGTTTTTGCTAGATTTAGGGTGTTACACGAACGCGCGGGCATATAGCTTTATAGTGAGGGGGAAGAGGAGAGAGCACCAGGGGAGGGAGAAGGTCGGCGGTGCCATTAATGGCATTGGCCGCGCCACTAGAGGGGAGTGGGGAGGGGAGAGGGTGTTAGCTACTGGAATACTACTGGGATTCGAGGGGCAGAGATCAGATATAGCAGGGAGGAGAAGGCTTGAGGTGGAAGAAGACGTGAATAAGGGGAAAGCTGTATTGCTTATATTTCTGTCCTTCGATACCCATTTAGAGTTCTGATCGTTGCTTAAGTACTGTCTACCGAGGATGTAGTTCACGGCCGACGACCCACACACTTACAACCCACTCGTGTTTATAGGATCCATTGCGGCCCGCTGTACTTGACACTCGGATGTCGTACCTACTCTCGCGTTGTCTTCTCATCAGGTTCTTCAGTTGTTGACTCCTTCGACGCGACCGATTGAGACCCCATTGCTGCTTCCTCCTTGGAGTTGCTGACATTCCCCCGACCTTGAAAGTCGGCTTGTCCCCAAGCCGATGCGCCTAGGAATTTAACGCGAAGGGCTTCAGCATCTTCCCAAGTAGCAGTTCTTCATCCATGTTCGACCACAAGACCTTCACTGGGGTGATGAGCTTGTCTCCTCGTGAGACCATACGGTGTTGCACAAGCTTGAGACGTACTAAATCTCCAACAGCAAAGTAGCATTCTGCACGACGCTTGTCAACGTGCTGCTTCATTCTAGCTTGCTTTCTTGCCAGATGCAGTTTGATCACCTTTGTCATTAACTCGTGTTCATGCAACCAAGCAGCTAAGTCGGGGACAGGAATAATAGCATCAACAGTGATGCCAAAGTGTTTTGGTTCATACCCGTAGAACACCGCAAAAGGAGTGTGACCCAAAGCTGACTAGTAGCTGGTGTTGTACCAGGACTGACCGACCGATAGCCATTGCTGCACCAAGTCAAATGAAGGTATATGCAAGAACTTGCGGTCTAGTAAAAAATGAGAGCCTGACATTGTCCATTCGGCTGAAGGTAGATGATGACAGTATGTAATCATTTGACCACTAGTCACTTGAATGGTGATTGGGGTTGCCAACGGTTGCACACCAGATAACTCTGAGCGCAAGCTGTTAATGAGAAAAACGTGAGAGGATCTGGAATCAATGAGCACCAGAATATATTGATGATGAATTTGACCTTGTAAACACAATCTCGTAGCTGCCTCAGTACTAGACCATGCTGAAGATGACAACACCACCAGGAGCTGATCAGTGGTTTTAGAAACGACCTTCACTTCTTCCGGGGTTAACAACAACACTGACCTCACTACAATCCATCCATGTTTAACCAACATTGCATGGGTGCACAAGCCAATCAAACGTGCAGCTAAACTCCCTAGATCAGCATCTTCAGAACAAAGACTTTGCTCAACCTTATGTGGGACAGCTCCCTGAAATGCTTCTGAATGTTCCATAGAAGGGAACATTGAACACCCTTCACCCACTGATTTGACCATTCGACTACAATCTGCTTCCTCCACAGATATGCCCAGATGACTGTAGCCTACTCCATCCACTAGTATGTCTAACTTTTGGCAATCTGCTACATTACTCCAGACAATGAAACAAGTCTCCACCACGTGACCCTTACAATCCATCATCACCCTAAGAATCTTCTCAAACTGACCGTCTTGTGTAGGTGGAGGCCATGGTGGTCTTTGCTTCATAGCTTCTGACCGTAACAAAATGACAGACCTAAGCTGAAATATGGTGTCATGGTGTCACTGAGCCATGTGTACTTGTTCTCAAGAGGGGGTGGCCAAGGTCCTATGTCCACCTGAGTAGCAGATAATAGGCATGGTATTATTAAACACTAAGTATTCATTTCCACCAGCACCTCAGGAGCCTCATGACCTTCAATGGCATAGCGCAATAGAACAACACCACTCAAGGCCAATGAATCGATGGGGATGTACCTTGTGAACGAGTTGTCAGCAACCTCGACTACTGCCCTTGGTGTAGCAGGCACGAGCGTGGATGTTGGCGCATCACTGCTAGGCTTCAACAAGATGATGTCCTGGCTGAAGCAATCTGTTGAGAACTTGGCGGCCGAGGTGTGGAAAACCTCATCCTCCTCCTCGGTCACCACCAACTACAGAATCAAGGAAGCTGGAGATGGGCCCATCTCGATGTAGGGGCCGAGCAGAAGCTTGTCCTTGGGTGGGAGCATGAAGGAGTCGCGCGTGAGGCACGCCATGTTGGCCACTATCTCTGTGTCCACCATCTGGGAGATGGCCCAGCCTACGCACGCCGTGGTCATGTGCATGTGGATCTCGGGCCTCCACGTGTCGTCGATACCCTCTAGCGACACCACCAGCAGCTTACTAGTGGCAGTGCGGGCGGCAGCGCGGGCGAGAAGAGGCCGCTGCCGCCCACGCGCGGGCGAGAGGCCGGCGCCGGGCGATGGCGCTCGTGCCCGGCGAGAGAGGGCGGTATCGCCTCGCTCTCGCCCGCGCTGGAGCGCCCGCCCGAGCGAGAGGCGGGCGAGAGGGAGGCGAGAAGGAGGCGAGGCACTGGCGGGGCGAGAGCGACGTGGCGCGATCTGATTGGTCCACGTGTCGCGATCTGATTGGTCCACGTGTGCTAGCCGTTGCAACTAGCCGTTTTTGACCGTTTGGAGTCCAAAAAATTTGAAAAAATATTATTGTAGTTTTTATTTTAATTATTATGTACTTTGTAATTTTTAATTTAATAAAAAATATTATGTTGTGTGTTTTCTGAGCGTTGAAATAAATCCGCGTGAATTACTTAATTCTGAAATAGAAAAGCTGACGTGGCTATAGCCTGAGGCTGTAGCCTGCTGCAGCCTGTGCACTGGGGCAGCAGGGGCGAGAGTGGAGGCGAGAGTTGACGTGGCAGGGGCGAGAGGGAGGCTGTGCACTGGACTCAGCTCGGGCGCGGGGGCTCTACTGGTGGCGAGCACGCCAGGGGCAGACAATTTGCTCACCGTTGAAGTGTGTGTTGTCAGCGTCGTTGAGCTCCAGCGAGTCCTTAGCAGCGCTCATCGACGTGTACGCTTGCAAGCAGGATTTCCTATCGACGCTGGCGCAGTCAGGTACATGCTTGCTGATGGGGAGGTCGAGCTCTAGGTCCGGCGATGTGGAGGATACGAACGTCGCAGACCTTGCATGCAAGGATCTCAGCACGGCACGTGCCTACGAGCGAGATGTTGATGAGCATGTTGTGCGTCACCACCGAGGCGTGGCTGGTGCCGCTGAGCTCTTGGAATAGCAGCGCGTGCGCGTAGAGCCTGAGCGACAGTGCGTCGGTGGCCGCGTACGCGCCGAGCATGCTCTGCACGGTGTAGGCGTCGGGCGCGTGGTCGGCCCTGTCGTGTTTGAGCGCGTCGAGGGGCACCAGCTTAAGGGTCTGCTTTGTCGCTTCCACCCGGGTCACCATGTAGAGGCTCCCTGTCGGCACCGGCCCGCTGGGCACGGTGACGACCTTGTTGAGGAAGCCCATGGGGTTGGTGAAGTCCATGCTGAGCTGGAGTCGAAGCGAGAGAAGATCCTGCGATGCATCAGCTCGGATGTCGACGCCGACCACCTCCCGCGGATGCTCGCTCGCGTCGTAGCTGCTCGGCATGGCGCGGATGCCTGGTGGAGGAAGCAAATCATGAGAGCTCGAGGCTGTGGCACGGATGATCGAGGATAGATCGACCCAGTCACAGGGAGAGTCTGGATCCGAATCGAGGAAGTGGTGGTGGAAACAGGGCTCCTCGTCGAAGATGGGACCCTCGTCGAAGATGAACGTCTCGTCACATTGCTCTTCACAATGCTCGTCCCGGCGTCGCTTGACGCCATCGCAGCGTCCGCTGATGTGCTCGGACAAGCGCACCTCCATGAGTCGCATTTCGTCGAGCAGCTTGCGGATGGCGGCGTCTTGGTGCTCCATCACGGAAGATCGGGGTCATCGCGGCACAATAGCAAGCAGATCTAGGAGACTGAATCTAATACCAAATGTTAACTACTAGAATACTATTGGGATTCGAGGGGTAGAGATGAGATGTAGCAGGGAGGAGAAGGCTTGAGGTGGAAGAAGACGTGAATAAGGGGAAAGCTGTATTGCTTATATTTCTGTCCTTCGATACCCATTCAGAGTTTTAATCGTTGCTTAAGTACTGTCTACTGAGACGTCGTTCACGGCCGACGACCCACACACTTACAACCCACTCGTGTTTACAGGATCCATTGCAGCCCGCTGTATTTGACACTTGGACATCGTAACCGCGCTCGCGTTGTCTTCTCATCAGGTTCTTTAGTTGTTGACTCCTTCGACGTGACCGATTGAGACCCCATTGCTGCTTCCTCCTTGGAGTTGCTGACAGAGGGGCGTCGGCATCAGCCACTGCAGAGGAGGGGAAGGGTTGAGGATAGCCAGCTGCTAGTGCTCCACTACGTGGGGATGCCGAGCGACGAGGGGAGGTGAGAAGACGGACAGCGGCGGCTTGGCTCCAGTAGGGTGGTGTGCTACACCCACACGCGAGAGCGCGCACGAGAGCAGGCAAAGAGGCGCGGGGCCGAGGCAGGGCCCGCTTGCAAGAGGGAGGGGGAGGGGGAAATTAGGGGGTGCTCGGCTCGGCCTTAGTGGACCGGCTCGGAAATTAGGGTTTTGGTTTTACATATTTTTATTTCCTTTTTCTTTTCTCTCTTTTTATAGGTTATTCATTAAAAATGTAAACAAATATATTTTTAATTATTTCAAAAATTATAATAAATCTAATACTAATAATAATATTTAACACTAAATATTTATTTTTAGACCTATATTTATTATGAAAATTATCAATACAATCTTCAACAATCGTTTCAAATGAAAATCATCTTCCAAAAATGAATAAAAGAAATCAAGCACTTAATTCAAATTTTAGTTTTACCCTCTATGAAGTTTAGCATCTAGTAATGAATTATTTTAGTTGATGGATTTGAGGTGTTACAAGTAGCCCTACAACTTTGTCATGGTGACTTACTACAAAATCCTTGTGGATTAAAAACTACAGGAGTCCAAAGTGGAGTAATTTTCACTATTTTTCTGGGTTTCATCCATGTGACACTTGTGGACCTTTGCCATTTTCTTCAATTTGTTCCACAATACATGGAAATCTTCAATTAGGAAAAATGTTAGGCTGCCAAAACTCTACCACTTTGGTACATGCACTTTTTGCAAAAAGTGGCTAGATCACCAATTTCACTTTTGAGCTCCAATTTAGGTTTTTAAGTACACCAAGTGCTTGACCTCTCCTAATTCACACCCTTTAAGGCATAATCTCCAATTAGCAAAACTATTCTCTCATAGCTAAGCCACATGGTCAACAAGCTACTAACTTATGGGGTAACTCACTCCCCACTTGGCTCAAGAAACCATACTAAGTATACCCAATACTTAAGCAAGCATCACATCACATGTTCTTTTGAAATTTTAGCCTAGTGAATGCAGTCTAGGTGTAACACAAACAATCTAATGGCAGTGCATATGATGCCATGTCAAGGTTTTAGTTCTCGTAACACCATGGGTCTTACACAACCACTCTAAAGTGAAATAATAACTATGTAAATAATACTAAAGAATCATAGGAGTCTAACACCTCCAACAGAATGGATTAATCACAAACAAACGGAGTTCCTACTAGACCCTACAATACTAAATGGTCTAGTATCAATACCAGATGTTTTAGTTTTCATGGATTAGTTAAGTTCTTTGATGAACTTCCTTTCTTGGATCAAATTTTGATCTAATGGATGAGGTGTTCTCAGAAGCTAAAGCATGAGTATACCTTGTACACTAAAGATAATAATAAAGTATACTGAGAGGGAAAGTTCTCAGAAAATCTTGGAGGCTTGATGAGGTGTTCTCAGAACTTGGAAGCTTGATCAACACAATTATGAAGGAAAAGATGGTAGTGCCCTTAGAAGATCTTGTAGCTTGCATGTATACGAACTGGAGACATGTCTATAATTTCATGCAAAGTTGTACTCCAACCTACCACTATAAATAGAGGAACAGTGCCCTACAATACTAGATGGTTTATTATCAATACCAGGTGTTTTAGGAAAGTACCAGATATCATAAGTATAGTCATCATCATTAAACCATCAACATAAATGTATCCAGAGTATCTCTAATCAAAGAGGATCCCAAGGTTGCTCTTAACCGTGAGCATGGCTGATATACCAGTTTCTAACCCTCTGCAAAGGCTACACACTTTACCCACGAGTCGTGATCCCTTTCCAGCCTGGGTCTGCATGACCCGATCTCTCCTTCAGTATAGTGCCTGAAACAATGACATCTTCAGGCTGGCCTGATGGCTGTTGTTATAGGAGAGTTCCGCATAAGGTAACTTCTTATCCCAACCTGACTTGTCTTGCAATGCACAGGCTCTCAACATGTCTTCCAGAATCTAATTAGTTCTTTCAATCTGATCGTCGGTCCGCGGGTGATAAGCTGACCTGAACTTCAAATGCGTGCCCAAAGCTTCTTGTAGCTGCTACCAAAAATGAGAGATGAAGTGACACTATCTTCTTCGGCACACCATGCAAACAAACAATTCGGGACATGTATAACAAAGCTAGCATTGCTTCATTGTATGTTATCTTCACTGGTATGAAATGGACCACCTTTGTTAAGCGGTCCACAATCACCTAGATGGAATCATAGCCGGCCCGGGTACGAGGTAGGCCAACTATGAAATCCATCTCGATCTCATCCCATTTCCATTGAGAAATTTGCAACGGCTGCAAAAGTCCAACTAGTTTCTGATACTCTACTTCGCTTCTCTGGCAACTACCATAGATGGCAACATGCTCTGCAATCTATCTTTTCGTTCCGTACCACCAAAACCGCCTTTTCAGATCCTGATACATCTTCTCGCTTTCGGGGTGTATGGAATATGCTGTCTCATGAACTTCTTTGAGAATTAGTTCCTGAATGGACTTGATATCCGGAACACATAGTCGGTCTTTGAACCATGTCACGCCTTCTGCATCTTCTCAAAAGTCCTTGGATTTCCCCTCTGAGATTAGCTGACGCATCTTGCTGATCTTCTCATCACCTTTCTGTCCTTCTTTGATATGCAGCTCTAGGGTCGGTTCTAGCTCAACTATCACTCCCTGCATGCTGTTCAAAAATCTGAGACTCAGTCTGTCATACTCCTTGGCTAACTCATACGACATCGGGTGAGCGACCATCATATTGACTTGACTTTTTCTACTTATCGCATCTACAACCACATTTGCTTTGCCTGGATGGTAGTGTATCTCCAATTCATAGTTCTGCCCATATAGGTAGTGCCTCCATGTTTTCAATACATGAACCACTACTGCTAATTCCAGGTCGTGCATGGGATAATTCTTATGAAACTTTAGCTGTTGGGACGAATACGCAACGACTCTTCCTTCTTGCATTAGTATGCACCCTAAACCAGTGTAAGAAGCATCACAATACACCGAGAATGGCTTGTGAACGTCAGGCAGAACTAAGACTGGCGCTGTAGTCAACTTCTACTTCAGTGCTTAAAGGCCCCTTGGCATTTCTGGGTCCACTAAAATTCAACTTTATTTGCTAGCAAGGCTATCATTGGTCTCGCAATCTTTGAAAACCCTTCAATGAAACGCCGATAGTGTCCGGACATTCCAATGAAACTCTTGATTCCACAAACATCTTTTGGTGCTTTCCAATTCAGAATGTCTGCTACCTTCTTTGGATCCACAGCTAACCCATCTTTGTTTATGATGTGATCCAAGAATAGGACTTCATGAATTCAGAACTCACATTTACTCAGCTTGGCATATAACTGATGCTCTCATAGCTTTTGCAACACCTTTCTCAAGTGATCTACATGCTATTCCTCACTCTAAGAGTATATGAGGATATCATCGATGAACACCTCAGCTTGGCACATAACTGATGCTCTTATAGCTTTTGCAACACCTTTCTCAAGTGATCCACATGCTCTTCCTCACTATGAGAGTATATGAGGGTATCATCGATGAACACCATGACAAACTTATCTAGGTAATCCATGAACACACTGTTCATTAGATATATAAAGAAAGCTGGTGCATTTGTCAGAACAAACACAACATGAATTCAGAGAATTCCCATCAGCCAGGAACCGATGGGAATAGTTAATCCCCGTCGGTTTATGGTTAATTCCCGTCGGTTTGTGACCGACGGGAATTACTGGTCAGGGTTTGGATTATTTCCGTCGGCTGTCGATGGGAATTACCTTTAATTCCCATCGACCGAGACTAACCCATGGGAATTATTTGAATTATTCCCGTCGGCCCAGGTGGCCGACGGGAATTAGCTTTTATTTCTGTCGGTCTTAATTCCCGTCGACCATTTCTGGCCCATGGCAATTAGCCAATTAATTCCCGTCGGCAATGGTCAAGCCGACGGGAATTAACCATTCCCCCTGCAAAATAGCAACCAATGAAACTCTTATTTCTACACATATTGTACACAACACACAAAACATAGCACAAACAAAATATAGATCTCATTACAAACATCACAAACTTCACATTACCACGTAATTAATTCAAACATCACAATCTTCACAATACCAACATAGCTTACATAACCATTTCAAATAGCAACAACGAGATAAGTTAAAGTGTTTTGTTCATGAAAAACATAACGTGCACGAGTTAAGAAACAAATACAACCAAAAACCAAATTCAGGGATAACCACCACTTGGATGGTTAGAGCTTTATCCGCTACCACCACCAGGAGGAGGGTATGCGAAGAGGGAGTCAACAAATCCAGTAACTATGGGATCAGACCCACTCCCACCCGCTTCGGGCATAACCTATGCAAGGATGCAAATATCAACATGTTTAAGGCAAATATCAACAAGTTAAATGCAAATATCAACAAGTTAAGTATACAAGTGTATAAAATCATCGAGAGTTATTAAACGTACCCTTTCTCCAGGTGCAGGTATATGTGTTGGAGGGGTGTTGAACTATTGAGTCCTAGTCCCTATTTAATGAATATTCAACAAGTTAAGTATACGGTTCATGTTTTGCTACCACACTATCTAGATTAATTGTTAGTTTAGACAATGTTATTAAGCAAATTTGCTAAGATTAATGTATCAGAGCTGGTGTGGATGCAAACTGGCTCCATTGTGGTGGCGGTGGAATGTTTGGTGTCATGCCCTATTGCTGCATTAACTGTTAAACATATGTGTTACTATTGAAGATGTTGTATTGAAATGTAAGAATTTATAGTTCAGATTATCTATACTTACTTGATACATCGCTTGGTTATGTGCATTGCAAGCCTCCATAAATTCCCATTGCTGTCTCATCTCCTCTCACATCCTCAAAATCTGCAACTCCTGCTCGTTCGGTCGACGAGAGCACGAGCTACGGGAAGACGAACCCGTCCTCTGAGATCTCACCGACGACAAATCAATGAATCCATCGAGGAGTGCATATCTATAAGTGATTCAAAAATTGTGATTACTGCATGATCAATTTAGTATCAACCATGTAATTTCATATGTTAGAGCATACCGTCCATGCGCTTTTCCCCCACCACTTGAGTACACCACCAAGAGATCCACCGGTTCATGTCGCCAGTCGAAGTCAGGGCCATGGCGCCAAACCATCTCCTCCCCATATGCCGCCTATACATCATTCACAAACTTACGAATGTAGAAATTTCTATACTTTGAACATTTGTAATTTTGGGCCAAAACTCACCAGCCGATCCGTGGCCGTCTGGCTGCAGAGCTGGTCAGTTAGGGTCTGGTCCTTTGTGGCCCTCCTGGTAGACCTCAATGTCACTAGGCTTTTGGCCACGAGTAGCTTCCTGTATAAACAAAAAACATCCATAAGCAATCGTACTATTTGGTGATCTGCATAGCTAGATCAAACTTACCATTCTTTTAGCTTTTCGGAGCATGTCGTCCCTGCCAAACTTGTGGTTAGGATTGGTTCCTCGACATTGCCTGTGATGCGTCGACGCTTTCAGGAAGCCTTCGGAAGCCCAATCTCGGCACCAAGCATAGTACGCATCAGACACGGGTGCCATCCATGGAACCATCACCTGCACACACAAGGTTACATATTATATCAATCACAACAATTAACAAAAAGAGTAAAACAAATCGAATACTAGCCTCACGATATTGATCCTTAGTCAAATATTTCTTTGAGGACCCTTCCTTTTTGTTCAACGGGCCAACTTCTTCAGGATGATTTTGAAAATACAGATTTATAGCCTGAATTCTCGCATAGTATATGGCATCCTTCACCAGCTTCTTTGCATTGTTTTGGAACACGTTCAATCTACCCCATGTAATCCTCTCCATTAGGCAACTGACATCGAAGCTACAACATGAAGAATACAAATACAATGGTATAAGTCATAGAATTCAAATATTAAGAAACAAAACAAAAACAATAGAGAATTCATACCCAAAAGTCATGACACACAAGTCCCTGTCTGTCAGAGTGGTCTCGCTCCTTTTTAACTTGTACTCGGCCCGAGTACTGACGAGCATCTCATCCACGCTATCTCCGTCTGACATCTTCACTATACCAGGGTAGTGAAGGTGGCAAAGAGAACCCAACGTAAGGTTAACCTGAGTGTGGTGTCCCTTGCTGTCAAAGAGAAAATTAGGTACTGCGATGGGAGGAATCGGGGTGTCTGATAGTTTTGCTAGAGAGTTAATGAGGACGTGTGCGGCCCCGGGGGAGAGGATGTCTTCGCCCGAGTTCCGGGAGTCTTTGGCTCGGATGCTGAGGGTTACCGGGGGCTGTTGGCCTAGAAATGTTCCTGTCCCCTGCGCGGCTGAGGAAGACTGTTTTACATCTCGTATGGCTCGTCAGTGGAGAGTTTTTCCTTACGGGCGAAATATCGGTGCTGTTGTATGGGCAGTGATGGACAAGGATCGCCAAGGGGCGGCGCAAAAACGCCAGGCGACCGTCAGGATTCACGAGGCCCGGCCGAAAAGGCAGCGGGGAACGGCGAAGGCTGCGGCCTCCAGCGGAGGCAAGCCGCCGCTGGCGGCGAAGGCGGGCGCCTCTGCACCCGGCAAGGCGCCGGAGACAACGGCGGGCGCCGGAGTCTCCAAGCTGACGAAGGTGGTGCCGCCGGCCAGCGGAGTGGCGGAGGCTTCGAAGGCGGCCCGAACGTTGCCGCCGCTGGGCAAACGCGTTGCCGACTTCGGCACCGACATTAGCGTGGACGATTATCTTGGGGGTAAGTCACCCGGCCGCCTTCGGCACCGACATTTTTTTTTGATCGTTGATGCGTTGCAGGGTCGGACGAGGGCCGGCTTGCTATAGCTGTGCCTGCCGGGGCAATCGCGACGGCTGCGCTGTCATCGAAAGCGAGGGGCGGGACCCTTGGCGCCGGAGGCGAGGTGTCGGCCCTCGCGTTGGTCAGGGACGAGGCTGGCGCGGCGACCCGCCGGCTGAAAGGAGTGACGGAGGCGCTGAGTCAGGCGACGGAGGCGCTGAGTCAGGTCCGCGGAGCTATATTTATTTATTTTTTCCTTTTTTTTTCTTTTTTCTTTTTTTTACGGCCATGGCCTTACGTGTGCTCTGCAGGTGGCTGACTTCACCAGCCGTACTGCGTCGGGGGCACTTACGGCAGCCTTATCTGCCGAAGTCGAGAGACTTCGGACGCAACATGCTGACGCTGTCCGTGAGAAGTCGGCCTCCGACAGCAAGTGTCGTAAACTGGCAGACAAGGTGGCCGCCCTGGAGGAGGAAAAGGCTGACCTCCGGCGCCAGCTAGCGGGGGAGAGGAGGGAGGCCAACGAGGCCATCGCCAAGGAGCAGGCCGCGCAGGCGGAGGCTAGGCTGGCACGGGCGGAAGCCAATCTTGCCAAGGATCTCGCCGAAGACCTGCGGGGGCGGCTCACCGCTCTGGAGAGCCGCGCGAAGGGGGCCGAAGCCGCGGTGCGAACGGAGGCCGAACGGACGCGCACACAGCTTATGGCCACATATCGCGAGCTGGGTGCGCGGACCGGTGACTTCGTGGTGCCGGAGCGAGAGGCCGGGCTTCGCTGTTTGGAATGGGTGCAAGAGGAGCTGCAGGAGCTCCCCACTGTCCTGGGGGGATTAATGTCGTTCGCCTCCCTGGTCACCTGCGAGGGGGCGATGAACGCGCTCTCTCGCGAAGGGTGCCGGCACTATGAGGCCTTCGACCAGGCAGATGAAGATTTTGGGCGAGACATCTATAAGGTCGAAGACCCCGTGGTGAAGGAGTCCGCCGGCGCCCTCTATGACCGGATGTGGGGTCTGTATGGTGGTGATGTGGTCAGGGAGCGGGCCGAGGCTGCGAGGGCTCAGGTAACGTTGTCGTTTGTTCGGCGTTTGCTGGATGTGGTCTGTGCGTGTGTTTGCTGACTTTTTGTATGTTTTGTTTTAGGCGGAGCGAGGCGAGCGGGTGGACGACTTCGGAGCACTGAACGACGCCCTGCCTGACCCGGAGCCGACCCCGGAGCCCACGGAAGACGCACCAGGCGCCCCCACATCTGCTGCGACAGTTGAAGACCTGCCCCTGAAGGTGACCGAAGGCGCTCCCGATGCCCTAGCAGCAGCTGCGCCGACCGTCGAAGATCCGGCGGCGGAGGCAGTGGAACCAACAGCGGAAGTGGGAGCGGAGCCAACGGCGGAGGCCCCCGCAGCGTCAGGGCCCTCGCAGGTGGCGTAGTGGTTGTTTAGGGTTGGGGAATTTTGGATGTTGTACTGAATTTTGGTTGCTGCGCAGGTTCAAGATTTTGGGCCTGCGCACGCAACCGCTGCTACTGAGTTTTTGGCGGCTTCGACCGCGGAGGGTGGTAATGAATATAGTGGGTCTGCATCTGAGTTTTTTGATTTTGCCGACTCCGGGAGCTCGGTTGAGTGGACTGAGGAGTCGTCGGAGGAGAATTTGGATTATTTTGCGGCCTTGGACGTGGCTGCGGCGGAGGCTTCGCCACACGCCGCGGACGCGTCGGACGTGCCAGGCCCTAGCACCGGGCGCCGTCGACGAAGGGCGGTTGCAAAACGTAGGGTTGGCGCGGAGGAGCGGGCTCTGCTTTGTGTGGGTGGGGCTGGTCGGCAGGAACTGTTGTCCCTGCCGACCGCCGAGGGTGTAGGTGAAGGGGAACTGCGAAGGCTTTTTGCGGGTGAGGAGCTCAGGATAATGTTATTTAATTATAGGGAGATGGGAATTATTCGTAAGGTTGAGCCGATGTAGAGTGTGGTGCCCTCGCTTGTGTACGTCAAGGCTTGTATGGTGGAATTGTGTGCCCTCGCGTGCAAGTGTGTGTGCGAAGGCGTTTTGTACTTACTGATTTGTTTTGCTGCGCTGTGTTGGCTTGATTATAGTTGGTCTTGGTGTGGATGGTTTGATGTTGTCGTTTCGGCCGTTGTTGTGCTAGTCCAGGTGTACCCTTAGGTGTCTTCTGCACAGATAGTCTTCGGTTTTTTCGCACTTGTTGTGCTGATCCGGCTGCACTTTTAAGCGACTTCTGCACGGATAGCCTTCGCGATAGACTCAGATTTTTTGCGCACTTGTTGTGCTAATCCGGCTGCACCCTTAGGCGACTTTTGCGCGGATAGTCTTCGCGATAGACTTAGATTTTTTTCGCACTTGTTGTGCTAATCCGGCTGCACCCTTAGGCGACTTTTGCGCGGATAGTCTTCGCGATAGACTTAGATTTTTTTTGCACTTGTTGTGCTAATCCGGCTGCACCCTTAGGCGACTTTTGCGCGGATAGTCTTCGCGATAGACTTAGATTTTTTTCGCACTTGTTGTGCTAATCCGGCTGCACCCTTAGGCGACTTTTGCGCGGATAGTCTTCGCGATAGACTTAGATTTTTTTCGCACTTGTTGTGCTAATCCGGCTGCACCCTTAGGCGACTTTTGCGCGGATAGTCTTCGCGATAGACTTAGATTTTTTTCGCACTTGTTGTGCTAATCCGGTTGCACCCTTAGGCGACTTTTGCGCGGATAGTCTTCGCGATAGACTTAGATTTTTTTCGCACTTGTTGTGCTAATCCGGCTGCACCCTTAGGCGACTTTTGCGCGGATAGTCTTCGTGATAGACTTAGATTTTTTTCGCACTTGTTGTGCTAATCCGGCTGCACCCTTAGGCGACTTTTGCGCGGATTTGTCGCACGCGAGGGTAGCTAGCGCTTAGCCTCGCGGTGACCTCGTGGTGGTCGAATGTCGAAGACCGTCATCGCGGTCTTTTTCGACGCATGTCTTTTTGCGGGGGATTTTTTACGCATATATTACATGGCTCCGCCTCGTTAAAAACCTCACCCCCCGGGAGGAAAAGAGTGCGGGCCGGTGCAAGATTGTTTTTGCGAATTACAAGGGCGAAGACGGCCCTGAGGAATCAAACAAAAAATTTGCGGAGGTTGTCAATGTTCCAGGAGTGCTCCAGGTCCTCGCCGGTTGGCGTTGTGAGCCTGTAAGCGCTGGGGGAAGCTTTTGTCTTGACGATGAAAGGGCCCTCCCACCTGGGCTCCAGCTTGCCCTTGGACTCCGTTCGAGCTGTCCGAATGAGTACGAGGTCCCCCTCGCTGAACTCCCTCGGGGTGACTGAATGGTCGCGCCATGCTTTGGTCTGGGCTTGATACTTGTTCAGGGCCTGTAGGGCGAAGACACGGTCTCCGTCGATGAGATCCTTTGAAGTTGGCTCGTCCACATCTGGGACGGCCGACGGGACTGTACGCGGGGACCCGTGCTTTATTTCTTGCGGGGTCATGGCCTCCGATCCGTATAAAAGACGGAAGGGAGTGAATCCGGTCGCCCTGCACTCAGTCGTGTTTAGTGCCCAGACTGCCTCAGGTAAAAAATCGCTCCATCTGCCCTTTTTTTCATCGAGGAGCATTTTTTTGATAGCTGTGAAGATTTTTCCGTTGGCGCGCTCCACGACCCCGTTGGACTGCGAATGATAGACTGAGGCGAAGGCAAGCTTGGTGCCAATGGAGAAACAAAAATCCTTGAAGCCTTGGTTATCAAACTGCTTGCCGTTGTCGACTGTTAATTCGGACGGTACTCCGAAGCGGCAAACGATGTTCTGCCAGAAGAATTTTTGGGCAGTCTTTGATGTTATTGTGGAGACAGCCCGTGCCTCGATCCATTTGGTGAAGTACTCGACCGCGACGAAGGCGAACTTAAGGTTCCCCTGAGCGGTGGGCAAGGGTCCAACAATGTCGAGACCCCAGCGCTGGAGAGGCCATGTGTGGGCGATCAGCTTTGTATACTGCGAAGGGCCGCCTGACCGAGGAGAGAACTTCTGGCAGGCTTCGCAGGACCGAGTGACCCGATTCGCAGCGCAAATCATTGCGGGCCAGTAAAAACCCTGGCGGATCACCTTAGCAGCTAGGGCCCTCGGCCCCGCGTGCGAGCCGCACGTGCCACTGTGGACTTCACGTAGAATCTGCATGCCTTCGGCCTCGGTGACACACTTAAGCATTGGTTGACTGACCCCTTTTTTGTAGAGTTGGCCTTCAATCAGAGCGAAGTCTCGGCTTCGATGTCTGAGGCGCTTGGCCTCACTGATGTCGGTTGGGTGATAATACCCCTGCAGGAACAGGGTTATGGGTGCGCGCCAGTCTTCGGTCATGATGAGGTTGACTGTACGGTGGCCCTCGCTGTCATTGGTTATTTGGAGCCCTTCGGGGCTCCGGACTGCTGGTATGCCGATGACGTGGAAGAACACGTCGGAGGGCAGAGTTTCGCCCCTGGCCGCGGCCTTGGCCAATGCGTCGGCCTCCTCGTTCTTGGCCCGGTCCACATGCTGCACGGTGAACCCCTTGAACTGCCTCTCGAGACTTCGGATGGCCGCGAGGTACTGCATGAGTGCGGGGTCCTTGGCTGCATAGTCTTTTTCGACCTGGCCGGCAACTACCTTGGAGTCTGTTTTGATGATGCAAGTGGTGACTCCGAGGGCCCTTAGCTTGCGGAGGCCGAGGATGACTGCTTCGTACTCTGCTATATTATTCGTGCATCTGTCGGAGTCCAGATTGAAGCTGAGTCGTGCTGCATATCTGTGCTTGACCCCGACTGGTGAGGTTATGATTGCAGCGACGCCTGCCCCCGCATGGCACCATGCGCCGTCGCAATGGATCGTCCAGACCTTCTCTGTGGTCGGGTCCGGCTGTGCTACTGGCCCGGTCCAGTCGACGACGAAGTCTGCCAGGACTTGCGATTTGATGGCCGTCCTGGGCTCGAAGCTGATGTGGTAGCCGGAGAGTTCGGCTGCCCACTTGGCGATCCTCACCGATGCCTCCAGGTTTCTGAACAGTTCGCCGAGCCCCCTGTCTGAGGTGACGCGGACCTTGAATGCTTCAAAATAATGGCGCAGCTTGCGCGAGGACATAACGACTGCGTAGGCGATCTTCTCCAGCTCTGTCATGTTGCATTTGGACGGTGTCAGGACCTCGGAGACGTAATAAACAGGGCACTGTCTGACAGCGCCTTGGACTGTCTGCTCCTGCACTAGTGCCGCGCTGACCGCGTGCGGCGAAGCCGCGACATAGAGCAATAAGGGGAGCGAGGAGTCGGGGCTCGTGAGGGTGGCCAGCTCCGTTAAGTACTGTTTTAATGAGGCGAAGGCCGCTGCTTGCTCCGGCCCCCAGGCGAAGTCTTTTGTGTCGCGGAGAGTTTTGAGGAAAGGAAGACTTCGCTCGGCCGACTTGGAGATGAATCTGTTGAGAGCGGCCAATCTGCCTGTCAGACGCTGGACGTCCCTGGTGGACTGCGGAGGCGACATGTCGATGATGGCCTGGATCTTGGTTGGGTTGCCTCGATGCCGCGGTGAGACACCAGGTAGCCCAATATCTTGCCCTGGCGAACACCGAAAACGCACTTTTCCGGGTTTAGGCGGAGTCGTGCATCTCGCATGTTTGCGAATGTCTCGGCCAGGTCGGCGAGATGGTCCTCCTTATTTTTGCTGGCGACGACGATGTCGTCCACATATGTAAATATATTTCTGCCGACCTGCCCTTCGAGTACTGTTTTGGTGAGTCTGGAGAAGGTGGACCCGGCATTCTTGAGACCCTCCGGCATTCTGACGAAGCAATAAGTGCCGAAGGGTGTTATGAAGCTGGTGCTGGCCTTGTCTTCCTCCTTCATGTATATCTGGTGATAGCCGGAGAAGCAGTCGAGGAGAGACATGACCTCGCATCCGGCCGCGCTATCGACTATTTTGTCGATCCGTGGCAACGGGAAATTGTCTTTTGGGCAGGCCTTATTGAGACTGGTGAAGTCTATGCACATCCGCCATTTCCCGCTTTTTTTCTGCACCATTACAACATTGGAGAGCCATGTGGGGTAAGCCACTGGCTCAATGAATTTAGCCTCTAGGAGGCGGTGCACCTCCGCCTTGGCGGCCTCTGTCTTTTCGTCGGACATTTTGCGGAGCCTTTGCTTTCTTGGTCGCACCGAGGGGTCAATTCCCAAACTGTGCTCGATTATAGATCGGCTGACTCCGACCAGGTCGAGGGCGGACCAGGCGAAGACATCTTTATTCTTGGCCAGGCAGCAGAGGAGCTTCTCTTCTTCATGCGAAGTAAGGTCTTCGCTGATAGTGACTGTCTGCTTGGGCGTGGCCTGATCGAGGGGGACAGTCCTGGTCCCATCCTGACTCTGCAACTGAGCCTTATCGTGCTGCTTGTCAGTTGGGCTGGCGGGCGCAGGGACCTCGCACTGTGTCGTGAGACAGTGCACGTTCCTCTGACCCGGCACGAAGTCTCGCTCTATGTTGCGCGCTGTCTGCTGGTTACCGAAGACTGTAATTACGCCTAGCGGGCCTGGTATCTTCATGCACAAATACAGTCCGTGGATGGCAGCTTCAAACTTATTGATGGAGCCCCAGCCCATGATGGCGTTGTATGGATATACCATATCCACAATGTCAAAAGTCACCTGCTCACTTCGGGCATTGGGTGCTACACCGAAGGAGAGGGGCAATTCTATTTTGCCGACGGGGAAGGTGCCCTTGCCGCCGAAGCCATACAACGGGTTGTCCGAAGGCTTAAGCAGGCTGTGGCTGATGCCCATGCGATCGAAGGCGTGGAGGAAGATGATGTCTGCCTGGCTGCCGTTGTCAACGAGGACCTTGTGTAGGTCCCAGCCTGCCACGCTGCAATTGATAACCATGGCGTCGCAGTGGGGGGCGCTGCGCAAGTCGACGTCCCGTGCGTCGAAGGTGAGCGGTACGTGGGACCACTTTGTCTGTACAACTGTGCCCGTGACGGCGACATGGTTTATGCTGCGGTAGTGGTCCCGCTTCTGCCGCTTGGTGTCGAAGTCGGTGCTGGACCCCCCAGTTATCATATGAATGACTCCGCGATAAGGTTGATCGGCGAAGTCCTCCTGCTTTGGGGCGTGGGGGATGTTTTGTTGTTGCTGGTGTGGTGGTGGAGGCGGAGGATGTACGATTTGTACTTCCTGATGATGTTGGTAAGCGTGGTGCGGTGGATGCGGGGCGGGAGCGTGGATATATGGTGGAGGGGGTGGCTGGTAGTTATGCGCGACAATTCTGGGGTTGTCGGCTGGCTGCGCCCTCGCCATTCTGTCTCTGGTGGCCTTCACTTCGGGGCAGTCTTTGGTTGGGTGGGCGCAGTCTTCGCCATGGAAAAGGCAGTAAAATCGGCGCGGTGGAGGGGGTGGCTGCGCACGCCCTCGGCCCCTGCCGCGAGTTCCACTTCCGTGGCCCTGGGGGGGATATTCCTGGCGGCGAAGGGGGTCAGCGGCCGGCTGCTGGTTGGCAATGTTGTGCACTTGCGGCTGACCGCGGCCATCTCGACCGGAGTCTGGTTGCGGAGTTCTTGTCCACGTGCGGCTGGACTGTGGAGCGTCTTTTGGCTTCCGCTGGGACTCAATCTTGCGCTGGTGGAGCTCCTCGGATCTGGCATACTTTTCAAACAGCTGGTACAACTCTTGGAGGTTCTTCGGCGGATCTCTGATGCAGTGGCTGTAAAGGACGCCAGCGCGAAGACCACTGATAGCATAGTGGATGGCAATCTGGTCATCGACTGAGGGTAGCTGTGACTTGAGTGTCAGGAATTTGCGGTAATATTCCCTCAGGGTCTCCCTCTCTAGCTGCTTGCAGAGCGAGAGCTCGGCCAGGGCGTCGGTGTCCGGGCGGTACCCTTGGAAGTTGAGGAGGAACTTGTCCCGGAGACTTCTCCAGGAATCGATGGACAGCGGAGGCAACCTGGTGAACCAGGTGAGTGCGGGGCCCTCGAGGGCGATGATGAAGGACTTCGCCATTGTGGCGTCGTCCCCCCCGGACGATGCGACGGCGACCTGGTAACTCATTATGTATTGAGCCGGGTCGGTGCTGCCATTGTACTTGGGGTAGGTCCCAGCCCGGAAGTTAGCTGGCCACGGCGTCACTTGCAGGTGAGGCGCCAGGGGACTTCGCTCATCGAGATAATTGACCCCTTGGAATGGCGCGGCGTGCGGGAAAGTGAAGTCGCGCTGGGGTAAACGCGGGTCCTCTGGTTGCGCGCGGTGTTGCAGGGGTGGCTCATGCTGCAGGCCGAGGTGGCCTTCGCGCGTGTCTTCGTTTTGTGCGCGCTGCTGGAGGGATGACTCGTGCTGCGGGCCGAGGTGGCCTTCGCGCTGCATCAGCGCGATCTCCCGCTCGAGTTCCTGGGCCTTGTGCTCTTCGTCGCGTATCATCTGCCGCACTTTGGCGAGTGCGGACACACGCTGGCGCTTGGCCTCCAGTATCTCCTTCTGCCTCTGGAGGTTGCGGTTCTTGAGGCGCAGAGCGCGCAGCTGTAGCTGTTCTTCTGCTGAGATGCCGAGGACCTCACCGTCCTCGGCGAGGTCCGCGCCCTCCGGTGGTGCGAAGCCTGAGGGAGGTGCGAAGCCTGAGGGTTGTCCCTCAGGGTCGCAGGTGCGGAGGGTGTCGTCTTCAGTGGCCTCTTGGTGGGTGGATTGGGTGAGGGCGAGGGCCTTGCCCTTTCTTGCAGCGAGCAGTGCTGCCTTCGCAGCCTCGTCAGCCTTCGGGTTAGCTCTCTTGGGTGCCATCGCGGGTGGTTGTCTCGTAGCACGAACGGTGGGCGCCAAATGTTGGCACTGTCTCTCGACAGCAAGGAGATCCAACACGAGTGAATGGTGATGGCAACAGGGCACTCGCGCGTGATGGCAAAAGCTCTGTTAATCCGGCCTCTCACGGGCACTGTGCGGGGGTATTTATAGGTATCCGAGTGCACGGCGCCTTGTGTTAAGGACGCATGTGCCCTCAGGTACTTAGTTTATCCCCAGAATATTCCCATAAAGCGGGGTTACAAGCTGTAATTACAAGTACGCCTTTACAAATTAGGCCCGTAACACAAACGCGGCCACGCAGGGCCCGTTACAATGGGCCAGATCTCATGTGGGCCTCGGAGCTGACCGAGGCCGCGCCGCGGGGAGGCGTCGCCGCAGGCCTTCGTCTGATGCCGAATCGAGCGAAGTGTCTCCGTGTTGTCTCTGGTGCCGATGAAGCGAAGGGTGTCCCTGCCTGCTTTGTCTGTCAGGGCAGGGGCTAAGCGGTGGAGACTTCGGGCGAAGGGTGGCGTTTCTGCCTTCGCTCCAACACTTACTTGATACATCGCTTGGTTATGTGCATTGCAAGCCTCCATAAATTCCCATTGCTGTCTCATCTCCTCCCACATCCTCAAAATCTGCAACTCCTGCTCGTTCGGTCGACGAGAGCACGAGCTACGGGAAGACGAACCCGTCCTCTGAGATCTCACCGACGACAAATCAATGAATCCGTCGAGGAGTGCATATCTATAAGTGATTCAAAAATTGTGATTACTGCATGATCAATTTAGTATCAACCATGTAATTTCATATGTTAGAGCATACCGTCCATGCGCTTTTCCCCCACCACTTGAGTACACCACCAAGAGATCCACCGGTTCATGTCGCCAGTCGAAGTCAGGGCCATGGCGCCAAACCATCTCCTCCCCATATGCCGCCTATACATCATTCACAAACTTACGAATGTAGAAATTTCTATACTTTGAACATTTGTAATTTTGGGCCAAAACTCACCAGCCGATCCGTGGCCGTCTGGCTGCAGAGCTGGTCAGTTAGGGTCTGGTCCTTTGTGGCCCTCCTGGTAGACCTCAATGTCACTAGGCTTTTGGCCACGAGTAGCTTCCTGTATAAACAAAAAACATCCATAAGCAATCGTACTATTTGGTGATCTGCATAGCTAGATCAAACTTACCATTCTTTTAGCTTTTCGGAGCATGTCGTCCCTGCCAAACTTGTGGTTAGGATTGGTTCCTCGACATTGCCTGTGATGCGTCGACGCTTTCAGGAAGCCTTCGGAAGCCCAATCTCGGCACCAAGCATAGTACGCATCAGACACGGGTGCCATCCATGGAACCATCACCTGCACACACAAGGTTACATATTATATCAATCACAACAATTAACAAAAAGAGTAAAACAAATCGAATACTAGCCTCACGATATTGATCCTTAGTCAAATATTTCTTTGAGGACCCTTCCTTTTTGTTCAACGGGCCAACTTCTTCAGGATGATTTTGAAAATACAGATTTATAGCCTGAATTCTCGCATAGTATATGGCATCCTTCACCAGCTTCTTTGCATTGTTTTGGAACACGTTCAATCTGCCCCATGTAATCCTCTCCATTAGGCAACTGACATCGAAGCTACAACATGAAGAATACAAATACAATGGTATAAGTCATAGAATTCAAATATTAAGAAACAAAACAAAAACAATAGAGAATTCATACCCAAAAGTCATGACACACAAGTCCCTGTCTGTCAGAGTGGTCTCGCTCCTTTTTAACTTGTACTCGGCCCGAGTACTGACGAGCATCTCATCCACGCTATCTCCGTCTGACATCTTCACTATACCAGGGTAGTGAAGGTGGCAAAGAGAACCCAACGTAAGGTTAACCTGAGTGTGGTGTCCCTTGCTGTCAAAGGACAGATCTTCCCAATTCCAGCATTACACAAAAACATTAACAATACACATAATAGTTATATGAGACAAGTTGATATATTACACTCATTGATGTCCATGAGGCATGATTAAGATCCTATCAGCCTCGCTCTATCGCGAGACGAGGCTTTACTGAGTGGTTTTTTCTTGAGCGACGTGTGCGTGTCGCTGAAGAGCCTCCTAAGGCATCATCCGTCGGGTTGTCAGCCGGTTGGGCCTATTGGTCCCACTGGTCCCACACCTATTGCTGCTCCCTCCGGTGGTCCCACTGGTCCCATGGATGGTGCTGCAGCACGGCTTGATCCCATGTCGCATGCTGCACCTCCTCATTGTGCTGCTCCTCCTCATTGTGGTGCACGTCCTTATTGTGCTTCTCCTCAGTGTGCTGCTCATCCTGGTACATACAACTTTATTAGTACAAAATATGTAAACTAATTTATTAGTACAAAATATGTTACCTCATCTCCATGTGCAGCGCTCAACAACTCTCGACGTCTGCTACTGCTCGAAGAACTACCCTGAAATAGGCCCAGGCCCTTGAACAACCCCTTCACTGACTTATTCGACTTTGGCAGCATCCTGCATCAAAATAAGAAATTATTCATTAGTGGAATCTTTAAATGACATAATCCTTAAAAATTAGAAACAAATGAAAGAACAAAATAATTTACTTGTCAAATATCATCAAAATTAGGATCTATTTGTTCTCTTCTATGCAACAGTCGCCATGTAACCTTTCTCCTAACATGTTGTCTTCTCCGTCTCTTGGGAAAAGTTAAGTCGTTAATGTCTGTAACTAGTGAATCTAATGCCGGGGCAGGATCAATATAAAACTAGTTGGCAACTCTTCTTCTTGAAACATGTCATCAACCTACTCAAGGTGCCCAAATTGATATTCATCCTCACTAGGAGTGTATAGGTGTTCGTGGGGATTTACATTGTACACAATCCTCCATGTAGACAACTTTTTGCATGGATATGTCGAGAAATAAATTTGGTCTACTTGATGTGCAAGGATATACGTGTCGTGTCCTTGAAGCAATTTTTAGGTTGGATCTGTGTCATCCCAAATTCGGTCCTATAATACTTCGGGTCATACCATTTACACTCGAAGAAAACTAGCGGTAAAGGCTTATTTCCAGCAAATGTAATCTTGATTATATTTTTGATCTTTCCGTAATAGCAGGCTTCGTGTCCGCCCATGTCGGTTGCCCTAGTAACGAATCCACTATTTTGTGTGGCAGCCATAGGATTACTAGATTTGAAAATGCTTGAACGAAAGCGATATCCATTGACGTCGTAATGTCCATAGCTTTTGGTAGTTACGCTTCCAATAGATAACTGACGTAAGTCATCATTCAAATTAATTTCCTCCCCAAACTGTCAATTATGCCACAAAGCATTAGCAAATTGTATAGTATTAGTTAACAAAAATTAGATCTCGGAGCCACATAATTGAGACTTACATGGTCCAGAAGCCACATAATGAAATTAGGTCGCCCATGCATTCCATCACGTCGCAATTTGTCTAGGTCTCTCACTGTTGGCCTACCGAGACACCTCATGTTTTGTTGGTCAAACTCGCTGTCAAATATTATTGCATGACATGAGATATTTGAGAACATAAACTAATTCACATATGAAGAATTTAAGGAAATAAGTCTTACACAAAGTATTTCTCCACCTCAGGCATATTCGTGAACATATACAGTAAAGCAGGCTTCCATTCTTCCATAATGAGGTGATATGCCTTGGGTGGACCAACGGCTCTGCCGTTTGTTTGAAAAATCAAAAGATCACTACACGGAGGCATCTCTCGTTCATCATCATGGTACCTCTTCTTTCGAGCAAATACATTATGTTCTTCTGCAAGGTAACAACTTGTGAAGTGTGCTACCTCCTTCAGTTTAAATTGTTCCGCAATACATCCTTCAACTCTTGCCTTATTGCCCACCATTTCTCTTAAGCTTCTTTAATGCTCTTTCTATATGAAACATCCACCTATACTGAACAGGACCACCGACCTTAGTCTCACATGGAAGATGTATAAAGAGATGCTGCATAGGATTGAAGAAACCCGGTGGGAATATTTTTTCCAATTTGCACAAAAGCACCGATGCCTCTTTCTCCAGCTGTTCCATCACATATCTTCTGATTTCTTTAGCACACAACTGTATGTAGAAATAGCTAACTTCAGCTAATGTTTTCCACATAGCATCGGAAATGTACCCACGAAACATTACATGCATGAGCCTTTCCATACACTAGTAGAAAAGAGCTCATAGCCTGCGGCACCCATAAATTATCACTGGCGGTTTCAGTTATCACGCGCCAGTAAAAAAAACAAGGTGGACCCGACTTAGGAACCGCCAGTGGAAACCCATTTTCACTGGCGGTTATCTTAACACAACCGCCAGTGGAAATAGGGTATTTCCACTGGCGGTTGGTGTAACAGAACCGCCAGTAGAAAGCAATTTTCCACTGGCGGTTGGTGTAACAGAACCGCCAGTGTAAATACCCTATTTACACTGGCGGTTGTGTTAAGATAACCGCCAGTGGAAATAGGTTTCCACTGGCGGTTTTTCAAGCCAACCGCCTGTGAACTGTCTGTTATAAATACCCCTCTTCTTCCCCACGACAGTGAACTGTATGCTCGCAGCCAGCTTCCATTGGAGGCGATTTTGGAGGTCCAGATTTCACAAAAATATAAGGGGGAGGTTTTGGTCTTCATTTCTTGGAAGAAGGTGGATAAGAAAGGTTAGTTTATGTTTCTTTGTCAATTTTTGTTCATTCTTGCTCAATTTTAGCCACATTTTGGATCTAGGGTTTTACATGTGAGAGAGAAGAGTATAGCTAGGTAATTTTCTCTATTTCCTCAAATGAGGTTGCATAAGATGGTTAGTTTTTGTCTATTCCCTCTCCTTTTTCATGTTTAGTTGCTTAATGAATGGTGAATGTGTTGTATGGAAGATTGGTTTAATTATGTTTCAATTGTTAGTTATTGTTTATTTTTGCTCAATTTTAACTACATTTTGAAACTAGGCTTTCACCATGTGTTAAAGATAGGTTTGGGTATTAATTTTTTTTGTTTATTAGTTGCTAGGAAAGTTTGGCTTATGTTTCTTTTGCCAAATTTTGTTCATTTTTCCTCCATTTTAGCCACATTTTGGATATAGGGTTTCACCATGTGTTAGAGATAAAGTAGTCTAACTACTTTTATTGGAAGAGATAAAGTAGTCTAACTACATTTGTATATATACCGATCAATATGTACTGTATATATACATGCATGGTAATCTGACTTGCCATGAAAACTTCGGACTGGAAGGGTAGGCAGCAGATGTCGCACTCCAACGCGTCCTTCTCCATGGATAGTGTCACAGTCGCCTCTTCCTCATCCTCCAACCCCGACTCTTCCTCATCCTCCATGTGCAGCATGTAATTTTACACGACTTTCTAGAGAGGAGAGGGAGAGGGAGAGAGAGCTATTGTTGCCAATGCGCTCGGAGCAGGTGCAGCACTTACCGTCCGTGCGGATGCAGCACTTTGCACATCCAGAATGCCCGTTCTTGCACTGATTTTACACAGAGCAGAGCATCATGCTGGAGTCTACCGATCAATATGTACTGTATATATACATGCATGGTAATCTAACTTGCCATGAAAACTTCGGACTGGAAGGGTAGGCAGCAGATGTCGCACTCCAACGCGTCCTTCTCCATGGATAGTGTCACAGTCGCCTCTTCCTCATCCTCCAACCCCGACTCTTCCTCATCCTCCATGTGCAGCATGTAATTTTACACGACTTTCTAGAGAGGAGAGGGAGAGGGAGAGAGAGCTATTGTTGCCAATGCGCTCGGAGCAGGTGCAGCACTTACCGTCCGTGCGGATGCAGCACTTTGCACATCCAGAATGCCCGTTCTTGCACTGATTTTACACAGAGCAGAGCATCATGCTGGAGTCTACCGATCAATATGTACTGTATATATACATGCATGGTAATCTGACTTGCCATGAAAACTTCGGACTGGAAGGGTAGGCAGCAGATGTCGCACTCCAACGCGTCCTTCTCCATGGATAGTGTCACAGTCGCCTCTTCCTCATCCTCCAACCCCGACTCTTCCTCATCCTCCATGTGCAGCATGTAATTTTACACGACTTTCTAGAGAGGAGAGGGAGAGGGAGAGAGAGCTATTGTTGCCAATGCGCTCGGAGCAGGTGCAGCACTTACCGTCCGTGCGGATGCAGCACTTTGCACATCCAGAATGCTCGTTCTTGCACTGATTTTACACAGAGCAGAGCATCATGCTGGAGTCTACCGATCAATATGTACTGTATATATACATGCATGGTAATCTGACTTGCCATGAAAACTTCGGACTGGAAGGGTAGGCAGCAGATGTCGCACTCCAACGCGTCCTTCTCCATGGATAGTGTCACAGTCGCCTCTTCCTCATCCTCCAACCCGACTCTTCCTCATCCTCCATGTGCAGCATGTAATTTTACACGACTTTCTAGAGAGGAGAGGGAGAGGGAGAGAGAGCTATTGTTGCCAATGCGCTCGGAGCAGGTGCAGCACTTACCGTTCGTGCGGATGCAACACTTTGCACATCTAGAATGCCCGTTCTTGCACTGATTTTACACAGAGCAGAGCATCATGCTGGAGTCTACCGATCCATCATACAGGTGGATATAGGGTTTCACCATGTGTTTTATGTTACTTTTTTACAGGTGGTGATGGAGAGGACATCCTGGATGTATAACTTATCAAGGCTAGATCCATCATACATATCCGAGGTCCATAGGTTTATTGATGTCGCTACGAACCATGCTTGGAGAACAAAGACAAAACACATATATTGTCCATGCATGGACTGCAAAAATGCTGCTGTATTTAATGACACAGAACAAATCATATCTCATCTGGTATGCCGAGGATTTATGAAGGATTACACAATTTGGACAAAGCATGGAGAGGGTAGCTCTTCGCCTTATATGACTGGAAACCCTGAGAACATCGACGACAGATTTCAGTTCGTTCACGAGACACACCAACCTCTTCCACAGAGCGAACATGTAGTGCAAAATGTTACTGATCATGGTTACGCTGGAGGAAATGAACATGATAGACCTCATGTTCTGCCAAGTGTTATGGATGAGGAAGATGCAGAGTTGCTAGAGGCAATGTTGCGTCGTCATACAGATCAATCGATGTTCTTAATGAAAGGTATGGAGTCCCTGAAGAAGGCAGCAGAAGAGCCTTTGTATGACGAGTCTAAGGGTTGTACCAAAGAGTTCACGACGCTCCGGTCTGTGCTAAAGCTGTTGATGTTAAAAGCTAAATATGGTGTGTCTGATGCTGGCTTCGATGCGTTCTTGAGTATTATCGTAGACATGCTTCCAAAGGAGAACAATGTGCCTGCTAACACGTACTATGCAAAGAAACTAATCAGTCCGCTCACTATGGGTGTGGAGAAGATCCACGCGTGTAGAAATCACTGTATCCTTTATCGAGGTGATGATTATAAAGACTTGGAGAGCTGCCCAAAGTGCGGTGCAAGTAGGTACAAGACGAATAAAGACTATCGAGAGGACGAAGAGTGTGTTGCATCCGTGTCTAAAGGGAAGAAGCGAAAGAAAGCCCAAAAAAAGACTTCAAAATCCACGAGCAAAGAAAAAGAAGAAGTAGACTATTATGCGCTCAAAAAGATTCCTGCTTTGGTGATGTGGTACCTCCCCGTCGTCGATCGATTGAGGTGTTTGTTCGCTAATCCTGAGGATGCCAGACTTATGAGCTGGCATGCTTCTGATGAGCACAAAAACGATGGGAAGCTTCGACATCCAGCCGATGGGAAGCAGTGGCAAGATTTCAATGACAACCACCGAGACTTTGCCGATGAACCGAGAAATGTTAGGTTCGCACTGAGTACTGATGGAATGAACCCATTTGCTGAGAGGAGCAGCAAGCATAGCACATGGCCGGTGATCCTCACTATATACAACCTTCCTCCATGGTTGATGCAGAAACGGAAGTACATTTTGCTAACCATCCTTATTTCTGGACCTACACAACCTGGAGTTGACATGGATGTATTTTTGGAGCCCTTAATGGAGGATATGAAAATATTGTGGGAAACGGGTGTTCAAATGTTGGATGAGTATCGTAAAGGTTCATTCACGCTGAGAGCAATTCTTTTTGTTACGATCAACGATTACCCTGCTCTCTTCACATTATCAGGCCAGTTTAAGGGAAAGGTTGGTTGCACAGTATGCATTGATGGAACTGCTTACGTATCCCTTGCTGCATCTAGGAAGATAGTTTACATGAGGCACAGACGCTTTTTATTGGAAGGACACAGGTACCGCATGCGAAAGATGGATAAGTACTTCGACAATAATGGTGAACTACATTCTACTGCTCCATCGGGTAACAATAGAGGTCATAGAGTTTTTGAAATAGTCAGGAATATCAAGTTTGTTTTCGGGAAGAAGACAAAAGACGGAAAAACAAGGAAGGATGCTAAACCATCTTCGGGGGCTATATTCAAGAAGAAGTCTATTTTGTTCGAGTACTTGCCTTACTGGAAAGAGTTAGATGTGCGGCATGCGATCGATGGTATGCACGTTCAGAAGAACGTGTTTGAAAGCATAATGGGCACCTTGCTAGACATAAAGGGCAAAACAAAAGAAGGGCTCAATTCACGCATGGACTTGGTAGATTTAGGCATAAAAAAGGAACTACATCCCGTTCTTCAAGAAAATGGGAAGTACCATCTCCCAGCAGCAAGCTACAATCTCAATGTAGATGAGAAACATGCGATGTGTGTTTGGCTCAAGAATTTGAAAGTCCCATCCGGATTCTGCTCTAGCATACGGAGTATTGTGTCAATGAAAGACCTGACAATCACCAACTACAACTCACATGATTGCCATGTCATGCTGACTACATTCCTACCTATTGCCATCAGGGCTATAAATCCTTTGTTTTTAAAGATGGCAATCACACGGTTGTGCTACTTTTTCAACAGGATTTCACAAAAGGTAATTGGCCGTGATGAGTTGGCATCTCTTCAGGAATTCGCAGTGGAGACAATATCACAGTTTGAGATGTGTTTCCCTCCATCGTTCTTTGATATTATGGTGCACCTTGTGGTGCACTTGGTGCCACAAATAGAAGCATTGGGTCCTATGTACTTGCATGAAATGTGGACGTATGAGCGTTTCATGTCAATACTGAATGGCTATGTATCAACCCGTGCTCGTCCCGAGGCATCCATGATAGAGGGGTACTGTACCGAAGAGGCCATTGAGTCCGGAGGTCCATTCTGCAATAGTATCCTAAAAGACCAGGTTGCAATAGGTCTGCCTCCGTCACGACACGAGGGTAGACTGTATGGAAGCGGGAGGATGGGACGGAAATCTTTCATCCCACCGGATTACGATATAGTACTTGAGGCACATCAGAGCATCCTACATCAGCTAACGATAATGGAGCCATTTATCCAACAACACATCAATGAGCTTCGCGAGCAAAATCCTGGGCATACGGATGATTGGGTAATGAAGCAACATAAGCAGCAGTTCAACACATGGCTAATGGTGAAGGACATTCCACGTGGAGAAACAATAGAAGAACAAACCATCAAGGGCTTGGCATCTGGACCATCACGCCAGGTCACAACATGGCAAACCTATGACATTAGTGGATTCACATTTTGTACCAAGTCCAAGGACAAAAAGAGCATGTCACAAAACAGTGGTGTTCGATGCGAAGCCATAGATGATGAAACTGGTGAGATTATTACATATTTTGGCTTTATTGAGGACATATGGGAACTAGACTATGGTACATTTCAGATCTCGGTTTTCCGATGTCAATGGGTTGAAGACAAACATGTCACGGTAGACAACTATGGGGTCAGAGTTCTTGATCTAAGTAAGGTAGGTTACAAAGATGACCCATGGATCCTTGCTAATCGTGCTGCACAGGTCTTCTATGCTGAACAGATCATTTCTAACAATGAGAAGAAAAGCACCGACAAACCGAAGCATGTAGTTTTTCCTGGAAAACAACAAGCTATAGGAGTTGATGGTGTATCTGATTTAGAGGATTTTAACCAGTTCAATGACATGTCTCTTTTCATAGACCATCCAACCAAGATAAGGAACGTTGAGCGAAGCATCCCACGCAATTCGATGCCCTGGGTACGCCACGATGGACAAGGCAGAACAATAGCTCCCTAGATTATATAGTTGTCATGTAATTGATTATTGTTAGGACATGTCATGTAATTGATTATTGTTAGCGACAAACCGAAGCATGTAATTTTACACGACTTTCTAGAGAGGAGAGGGAGAGGGAGAGAGAGCTATTGTTGCCAATGCGCTCGGAGCAGGTCCAGCACTTACCGTCTGTGCAGATGCAGCACTTTGCACATCGAGAATGCCCGTTCTTGCACTGATTTTACACAGAGCAGAGCATCATGCTGGAGCCTACCGATCAATATGTACTGTATATATACATGCATGGTGTTGGGGGCTTGTTCTCAAATGCTAAGAATTAAGAACAAGGCAACATAGAAATTGTTAGGTGTTAAGGTCCTTCGTCCTCCAAAACATTATATCCCCTCAGGATATAAAGAATTTCGGACGAAGGTCACGAAGGACGTACCTTCGTGAACATAATATCAAGGAACGAAGCATTCATATCATATAAATCATGAAACATGAAATAAATATTTAAATATGATCATGAAATTATTTCCATCTTTATTATCATAAATGAATGAATATAAATGACTTCAAGTTACAAATGTACCTCCGGACTTGAGGAAAGCAAAGGTACAAGTGTGATGCGAAAGCAAATGGCAGGTTCGCGTGAACAGTACAGAGGTACTGTTCATCTATTTATAAGCACAGGTCGCAGCCTGTGACAAATTACAATTATGCCCCTTACAAACGTTTACAACGTTGACTCAGACCTCTATGGATAAAAAGGTCATTCTATCTCTATGTCGGTTTGTAACGCCGAAGCTCCATGAAAAGGAACCTTCGGCCATCTCTTGGAGACGACTTCAGCCGAAGCTGCTTCTTCGTATAAGACCTTCGGCGCACCGAAGCACGGCCCCAACAGTAGCCCCTTTCGCGGTGCTAGATCGTTTTTCGTAACGAGCTTGACCCGTGAAAAAAGCCTCTTCAGCTTCGGGAAGCCGAAGGTCCAAAAAACACCTTCCCTGAGCTCGTTGCGGAGAAACGATCCGGCTTCCGAGCGCGTGCCAGGCCCACCTTGCAGAGTTACTGTTTGATCTTTGCGGTCCACTGCACAGCGAGTACAAGTGACTGCCCGCTTGGTGTAAAAAATCCTGCCGCTTCGCCTTCTTACCTGCAGCACTATATAAACAGACGGGTAGGTGTGAAGTTACCACAGCATTCATTGCTATTTGCACTGTTTTGCTGCCAAAATTTTTGACTATAGCCGAAGCTTGATTCTCAGAATCGAACGAAGGTCCATCTCGACGTCTGCTTCGTCAGAAAGAAGAGCTTCGGGAGAAAAGAAAAAAGAAAAAAGTATCTGACTTCCCCAAACTCAGAATCAAATGGCTAGAGTGCGATCCACTGCCAGAGTCGCACGTGAAGGAGACGAAGCCGAAGGTTCGAATACTGTGCCCATCTCCGAAGCGATGCAGCGTTCCGGACTGGTGACTGCGGAAGAAATGCCCGCTGCTGAAGCAAATCCGACAACTGCAGAAGGAGAAGAAGAAAACATTGAAGGGACTGATCCCGAAGATGACTACCGCATTGCCATGCCCAGCAAGCCCAGTCACCTGGATTTTGGGAAATCAACTGTTTCAAAGGCTGATCTTTCGAAGATGGTGAAAGCAGGTTATTTCAATGAAAATCAGAAGAAGCTACTCCGCTTCGGGGGAGAAGAAACCACCCCGAAGCCAGAGAAGGACGAGATTGTCATCTTCAAGAGTTTTTTAAAGGCTGGGCTGAGATTCCCTCTTCACGAGATTATTGCGGAGATACTGAAGAGGTTTGGTATCTACCTTCACCAGTTAACTCCTAATGCTATCGTTAGGCTAAGCGTTTATATTTGGGCCCTCCGAAGCCAAGCAGTGGAGCCATTTGCCGACAGTTTCTGTCGAGTTCATGAATTGCATTATCAAACCAAGGCCAGAAAAGATGGGCTACACGATAACTTCGGTTGCTACAATTTTGCCTACCGGAAAACCGCAAAGTTTCCTGTAATTAGCTACCGAAGCAAATGGCCGGCAGGCTGGAAATCGGAATGGTTCTATGTCAAGGTTGATGACAACAAGGAGAAGCTTGTGCAAAGTCCAATCGAGCTGATCTTCGGAGAAACCCGACCCCGCTGCAACATGACGCCAGAGGGTCAAACACAACAGGCAATGGATGAATTCGGAATTATTGCAGAGCATATCGGCACCAGGGATCTGGTTCAAGAATTCTTGGCATTCAGAGTCTTCCCTATTCTGAAAGAATGGGAAATGCCAAAGTTGAAGGAGGAGAAGAAGGAGGGTGAACTTGTCCGGCTTCCTTATCACTTCAAATTTAAGAAATACTTTAAGAAGCCCTGCCAAGAGTGGCTGGACACAGTTGAGGTGATGTGTAATGAAATTCTGGGGAATTATTCCAAAAAAGAAGATCAACTAATGACAGCGGCCTTCGGCGCCCGTCCGAAGCGAAGGCTGAACCGAGTGCTTGATGCCCTGGGCTTCGAGTACACTGACTATGAACGGCTGAACAAGGGTGCTGAGGGCCAAAAAAGAAAAAGAGTGGCCGAAGCTCTGGACAAGGGTGAAGAAAGGCCAACAAAAGAGAAGAAAATTCCCAAGAAAAGAAAAATATCAACTCCGAAGCGAAAATTATCCGAAGAAGAAGGGACCCCCACACCACCTTCTACCAGCGACGTGGAGGAAATTTTAAAGGTAATGACTGAACCCGTGCCCACGAAGCTAAGTCCACTAGGTCCTGAACTGACGAAGCTTTTTCGAAAGGTGGAAGAGCCGGAACAAACGAAGATAACCAAACCAAAGCGGCAAAGAATTATTGCAGTGACCGAAGTTATCGATAAGACGCCGCCGAGGGCGTCAATTCAGAAAACGGCAGCTGCTGAAGACACAACAAACGTCGAAGTCGCACCTTCGGAGGTCGTGGCTACCGAAGCCGCTACAGCCGAAGATGTGAACTTAGAAACTACTATTGAGGACATTGACAAAATTTTGGAAGACATGGCTGCAGAAGAAACTGCCGTTGCTGCTGAAAAAACCATGGCCACAGTGCCTGGGAAGGGGAAAGAAATGGCCGAAGATACTTCGGACGACGAAGCTTACACATTTCAAAATTTAATTGGGCAAAAACTGACGAAGGCCGAAATGGAAGAACTTAAGGACTATGCCAAATCTTGCGGCTACAAGCCAGGAGCCCTTCTATTTGGAGGCATTGATGACGAAAAATTGAGCTGCATTCGAGACCAAACTGGAGCTAAGGTCATCGGTACTCTATCAAAGAGTATCGGTTTTCCGAAGCTAGAGACAGATATCAGCCGCTACCGACGACAACATATCGTCGGCAGCTTATTTTATTCCAACTTCAAGGTAAACAACTTTTCTCTGACTTCTATTGTTTTTAATAATGGAAATATGCCTAACAAAGGTTGTTTATTTGCAGAGCATGCTTCTGAGCAAAGCTCTGAGGATGCAGCAAGATTTGGAGGACAAAAAACACGAAGCTATAATCGAAAATTTAGAGAGCAAGATAAAAGAACAATCAGCTATCATTGAAAAGAAAGACTTCGAGCTCCAATCAACCGAAGGCTTGCTGGCAGAGACTGAAGCTAAAGTATCAGAGTTGAATTCAAAGCTTATCGGCCAATCAAAACAATTTGAACAAGAGAAGCTAGAGCTTAATTCGAAGCTTGAAGCCGAAGTCCAGGCCAACTCAGACTTGAAGAAATCATTAACAAGCCTTCAAGACAAATGCTTGAAATTTAGCAATAATTGTATTGAACGATTAAAAAAGATATTTTACTCTGTTGGAGCCAGCAGCAGGAAATTTAAACCTTCAGCGGAAAATTTACCACAAGCCTTCGATCATATTGAAGCTGAAATCGAAGAACTTGACGAAGTTATAGCCGGGCACGGTGACTTCTGTGCCTGGGTAGCTTCTCGGGGTACCGCTGCTGCGTTCCTGAAGGCCGGCTGCGAGCACGGGAAAATCGTCAACAGGCCCAACTTCACCCTGTCTCCATCAATCCTGGACGATATACCTGACCTCGCCCGAAGCATCTCAAATAGATTCATAAAAATGATATGGACAAAAGGCGGGCGGGAGAAGGCTGGAGACGAAGCTCGAAGTCATCTTGAACCAGTAAGAAGTGACACTTCGTACTTACCTTCCCCTTTGCACTTGATTTTTACTCACGATGGGATTTATGTAGGATGACGAAGGTGAAGATGATGCTTAAGATGTGTCGCCGAAGCTGTCACCGAAGCTGAAGCTTAATGAAAATCAGTAGAAGTATACTATAGGAAAAAACTCAGAATACTTTTGTAACAACTTTTGTAAATACAATTAAACTATTCTCAAGGAACTTTGTACATACCTTGTAATATATTCTTACCCTTCTACTGAGACGCTTTGATGTGGACGAAATCAATATTTTGAGCCGAGGGCGAAAAAACACCTTCCCTTCTTTTCGTACACAACGAAGCGTAAGAGACCAATTCTTCTTTTTGCCGAAGCTTTTCTTTTACATAACGATTCATAAAAAACCACTTCTCCTTTTTGCCGAAGCTTTTCTTTTACATAACGAATCATAAAAAACCACTTTGGTATATAAATGCTATGAATGAATGCTTATGCATGCAAATGCCATGATGTAATGTAATGTGCGAATGAATGTCCAAAACATATGTCCGGAGCCACACTCTCAGCCATTATTTCTTTAGAACCAACCACACATTAGCTCTGCATTCCCTTAGGAACGACTTTGGAGCTTCTTCGCCTTTTACTTAGGCGGTATAAGCTCTGCATTCCCTTAGGAACGTCTTTGGAGCTTCTTCGCCTTTCACTTAGGCGGTATCAGCGTTGACTTTTCGCTGTAAGCTCTGCATCCCCTTAGGGACGTCTTTGGAGCTTCTTCACCTTTTACTTTCGGCGGAATCAGAGCTCTGCATCCCCTTAGGGACGTCTTTGGAGCTTCTTCTCTTTTTTTTTCAGTTTTGGCACTCGATGGTGCGTTCTCAGCTTTTACATTTACATTCTTTGGGGGATTTTGCTCTTATAAAACTAAAAAGGAAATTACAGATGATGGCCCCATTAAAAACCTTTCTCCCCCTTTAGAAAGGAAAAGGGTGCCATGAAAAAGAAAAGAAAAAACATAAAAAGTTACATCCAGTTATACATAAAATCGCTGAAGCTCGTCCGCATTCCAAGACCTTGGAATTTCGTTGCCATCCATGTCCTTCAATCTGTAGGAACCAGGCCTTGACGAAGATGCTACTAAGAAAAGCCCTTCCCATTTCAATTGTAACTTGCCGACTGTATCTGGGTTGGCCACTCTCCGAAGCACCAAGTGTCCCGGCTCAATATTTTTTAGCCGGACCTTTCTATCTCGCCATTTAACTGTTTCAGCCTGGTATTTATTGATGTTCTCCACGGCTTGAAGCCTGATCCCTTCTAAGGCATCTTTTTCCACGAGACAAGTATCTTCGGGACCTGATTCTGCCGAAGCTACCACTCTTATTGATCCAGCTTTGGCTTCTTCCGGGGTTATTGCTTCGTCACCGAATAATAATTTGAATGGGGTAAAGCCTGTAGACCTTGATGTTGTTGTATTGTGGCTCCACACCACTTTGGTCAACTGATCTGGCCACTTTCCCCTTGGTTGATTGAAGATTAACTTCATTATCCCTGTCATTATGATGCCGTTGGCCCTTTCAACAAGCCCATTCGACTCCGGATGCCTGACCGATGCAAAATGGATCTTCGTTCCAATTTGATCACAGAAATTTCTGAAAACTTCGGAGTCGAACTGCGTTCCGTTATCTACAGTGATGGCCTTCGGTACTCCAAAGCGACAGACAATATTCTGCCAGAAAAACTTTTGGACAGTGGCCGAAGTTATTGTGGCTAATGGCTTCGCCTCAATCCACTTGGAAAAATACTCCACAGCTACTATAACATATTTTAGATTCCCTTGGGCCGGTGGTAATGGACCCAACAAGTCAAGGCCCCACCTTTGCAATGGCCAGATGGGTTGTATCAGCTGTGTCAAAGACGAAGGTTGCTTTTGATCTCTTGCACATTTTTGACAACCTTCGCACTTTTGAACTAACTCGGCTGCATCCGAAGCTGCCTTCGGCCAATAAAACCCTTGGCGGAAAACTTTTCCAAGTAACGGCCTAGATCCGATGTGGGATCCACACAGGCCTGCATGTATTTCTTTCATTAGCTCTATACCTTCGGTCCTAGACAAGCACTTGAGCAGCGGGGCACAAACTCCATGCTTGTATAACTCGCCTTCTATCATGACATACGGACGAGCTCTTGCCTCTATCCTTTTATTATAAGCTTCGTCATCTGATAGGAAGTTACCCTGAAGGTAAGAGATTATTTCAGTTCTCCAATCTTCGCTGTAAACAGGAGAAATGTTGAGGACTGCTCTTTCAAGGAGCTCCACTGAAGGTGCCTTTATTGTTTCGAAGAAGACATCCGAAGGTAACGGCAGCCCCTGTGCTGCAGACTTGGCTAGTAAATCAGCATGCTCATTTTGTCCTCGAGGAATATTCTTGACAGAAAATCCTTCGAAGGAGGCCTCGATCCTTCGGACCGTGTCTAGGTATTTTTCAAGCTTCGGATCTTTAGCCTTGCAACTTTTGTCAATATGACCCGAAACAACCTGGGAATCAGTTTTAAGAATCGCCCTTCTAATTCCCATTGCCTTTAGTTTCCGAAGACCCAGGAGCAGGGCTTCGTACTCAGTTATATTATTTGTGCAGCTGAAGTCAAGTCTTGCTGCATAGCAAGTTTTAACCTTGGATGGTGAGACCAACACAGCAGCTGCACCTGCTCCGAAGGTTCCCCAAGAGCCATCACAAAACACTGTCCATACTTCGGCATCTTTATTTGCTTCTTCGTCCTGAGCCCCTGGCGTCCAGTCGGCAATGAAATCTGCCAATGCTTGAGACTGGATTGAGGATCTATGCACATAATCAATGTAAAATTCATTGAGCTCCGCAGCCCATTTTCCAATACGCCCAGTAGCTTCTCTATTTCTCATGATATCCTTCAACGGCTGCGAAGAAGGAACAATAATGCTGTATGCCTGAAAATAATGCCGAAGCTTCCTGGATGCCATTAAAACGGCATACAATACCTTCTCCAGCTCTGTATAATTTTTCTTTGAGACACTAAGGACCTCAGATACAAAATATACTGGGACCTGCTTCTTGACTTGTCCATCAAACTTCTCCTGGACAAGTGCCGCACTTACTGCTGAGTGCGAAGCTGCCACATATAACAACAGAGGAGCCCCTGGCGTTGGTGGAGTTAATGTTGTTAGATCTATTAAGTATTGCTTCAGCTCTTCGAAGGCTTTTTGTTGACTTGGGCCCCATTGAAAGACTTCAGCTGACTTCAGCACCTCGAAGAATGGTAAGTTTCTTTCTGCTGATCTGGATATAAATCTGTTAAGAGATGCAAGCCTTCCTGTCAATCTTTGAGCCCCCTTTCTTGTGGTTGGTGGTTCCATTCGAAGTATAGCTTCGATTTTATTTGGATTAGCTTCGATTCCCTTTGTTGAAACCAAGCATCCAAGGAATTTCCCCTTCTTTACTCCGAAGACGCATTTTTCTGGATTCAGCTTCAGACCAGCTTGTCTGAAGCTGGCGAAGGTCTCCTGCAGATCAGCAATATGATTTTCTTGCTTCGTGCTTTTTACAATGATGTCATCGACATAAGTCAACACATTTCTGCCTATCTGAGACTAGAGAACCTTCGCTGTCATTCGGCTGAAACTTCCTCCAGCATTTTTGAGCCCCTCAGGCATCCGAAGATAGCAATATGTGCCACTTGGGGTTATGAAGCTAGTCTTCGGCTCATCTTCCTTTTTCATCCAGATTTGATGATAGCCTGAGTAGCAGTCCAGGAGACTCATGAGCTCTGAAGAAGCTGCTGCATCGACTAAAGAGTCTATCCTTGGCAGCGGGAATTCATCCTTCGGACAAGCCTTGTTGAGATCTGTGAAATCAATACACATTCTCCACTTGCCATTGGCCTTCTTCACCATAACAGTGTTAGCTAGCCACTCTGGATACTTCACTTCTCTGATAACTCCTGCACTGAGGAGTCTTTTTACTTCATTGCGAGCCCCTTCGGCCTTGTCATCAGACATTTTTCGAAGCCTCTGCTTTCGGGGTCTGAAGGATGGGTCAACATTGAGCGAATGTTCAATAACATCCCGATTTACTCCACAAAGATCATTGGCTGACCATGCAAAAACATCTTTGTTGTTAAATAAAAACCTTATCAAGGTTTTCTCCTGGTCTTCAGATAGCTGCGAGCCCAACAGCACCTTCTGCTCTGCTATGTCTTCACACAATAACATGGGCTTCGGCTGATCCGCTGAAGCTGCCTTCTCCCTCCTGAATTTGTACTGTTCACAAGCTTCAGCTCCATCTATGTTATGGATTGCCTTGGAGTCAGTCCAGCTTCCTTCGGCCCTTCTAGCAGCTTCCTGGCTTCCATGAATAGCAATAGGCCCTTGGTCCGAAGGTATCTTCATGCAGAGATAAGCTGGGTGAAGAATTGCTTCGAAGGCATTAAGAGTACCACGGCCAATGATAGCATTGTAAGGATACTCCATGTCAACAATATCAAACACAATTTGCTCAGTCCTTGTGTTGTTAACAAATCCGAAGGTTACCGGCATGGTAATCTTCCCGAGTGCTACAATCTGCCGCCCTCCGAAGCCACAAAGAGGGTGCGTAGCATCATGAATCTTGTCTTCAGGCTCTTGCATTTGTCTGAAGGCTTTAGCAAATATAATGTCAGCTGCACTGCCTGTATCAACTAAGACATTGTGGACCAGAAATCCTTTGATCACGCAAGAGATAACCATGGCATCATTGTGAGGATAATCCTTAAGCTGGAGGTCTTCCTGAGAGAAAGTAATTGGAATGTGGGACCATTTTGACTTGTGTGGGACCATTTTGACTTGATGAAGGGTCCCTGCACTCCAACATGCTGCACCCTTCTCTGAGCCTCCTTCTTCTGCTTCTTGTTAGCCGGCTCTGAGCAAGAACCGCCTGTTATCGGGAGCACCAGCTTCGAAGCCGAAGCAGCTCCAGCTTGATTGTTGAACGAAGCCATCAGCTCAGAAAAGTGGAAGCGAGTTCACCGGAGGTGGGCGCCAATGTTGGGGGCTTGTTCTCAAATGCTAAGAATTAAGAACAAGGCAACATAGAAATTGTTAGGTGTTAAGGTCCTTCGTCCTCCAAAACATTATATCCCCTCAGGATATAAAGAATTTCGGACGAAGGTCACGAAGGACGTACCTTCGTGAACATAATATCAAGGAACGAAGCATTCATATCATATAAATCATGAAACATGAAATAAATATTTAAATATGATCATGAAATTATTTCCATCTTTATTATCATAAATGAATGAATATAAATGACTTCAAGTTACAAATGTACCTCCGGACTTGAGGAAAGCAAAGGTACAAGTGTGATGCGAAAGCAAATGGCAGGTTCGCGTGAACAGTACAGAGGTACTGTTCATCTATTTATAAGCACAGGTCGCAGCCTGTGACAAATTACAATTATGCCCCTTACAAACGTTTACAACGTTGACTCAGACCTCTATGGATAAAAAGGTCATTCTATCTCTATGTCGGTTTGTAACGCCGAAGCTCCATGAAAAGGAACCTTCGGCCATCTCTTGGAGACGACTTCAGCCGAAGCTGCTTCTTCGTATAAGACCTTCGGCGCACCGAAGCACGGCCCCAACACATGGTAATCTGACTTGCCATGAAAACTTCGCACTGGAAGGGTAGGCAGCAGATGTCACACTCCAGCGCGTCCTTCTCCATGGATAGTGTCACAGTCGCCTCTTCCTCATCCTCCAACCCCACCTCTTCCTCATCCTCCACCACCACCTTGGCTTTCTTTGGAGTGCCGCCGTCATGGTTTATCACCTAGAACGAGGTAAAATAAAAGCAGGGAGGACTATTCGACTAATATATACATATCAGGCAGTAAGAAACAAGCATCTTCAAAGAACATGTTGTAAAAGAACTTGGAAAGATGTTTACCAGATCTGATACTTGTGAAAGAACTTCACACCAATGGTGATGAGAGACGCGAAGCCATGAGACGACGTAGTATTTAAACACTACAAGAACGGGCATTCTAGTGACAGAGGAGGGAGAGAGAGGGAAGAGAGAGGAGGGAAAGAGGAGAGAGAGAGGAGAGAGAGAGGAGAGAGAGGAGAGAGAGGAGAGAGAGAGGAGAGAGAGAGAGGAGAGAGAGAGGATAGAGAGAGAGAGGAGAGAGAGAGGGAGAGGGGAGAGAGAGGAGCTAGGGAGAGGAGAGAGAGGAGAGAGAGGATAGAGAGAGAGAGGAGCTAGGGAGAGGAGAGAGAGGAGAGAGAGAGGGAGAGATAGAGGAGGGAGAGAGAGGGAAGAGAGAGGAGGGAGAGGGGAGAGAGAGGAGGGAGAGGGGAGAGAGAGGAGAGAGAGGAGAGAGAGAGGGGAGAGAGAGAGGGGGAGAGAGAGAAGTAATATATAAATATATATATTATGTATACTAAATATATATATTTATATATTTAATATGTACAAAAATTTATATACTTAATGTATGAATATACAATAAAAAATAATATACTAAAAACATTTCTACTGGCGGTTGACAATGAAAACCGCCAGTAGAAATTAATTTTTACTGGCGGTTGTCAATGAAAACCGCCAGTAGAAATGGCCTCCACAGTCTGTGGATGGCATTTCTACTGGCGGTTCTCTATGACAACCGCCAGTAGAAATGATTTCTACTGGCGGTTTTCATTGTCAACCGCCAGTAGAAATATCTCCTATATAAATAGGAGCGCGCGGGGCCGAAATTTCGCTAAGTCTTTGGCGCCCTGTCTTTTACACTTCCCGCCGTCAGGCTGCCGAAATTTCGCCCCGGCGATCTTCTCCGCCGTGCGCCGCCGTCGTCCACGCCGTCGTCCCCGTGCCGTAGGTGAGTTCTTCTCTCTCTCTCTCTCCCTTTCTTCGTCTATGAGTGATCGCTCGGGCTCGGCCGGGCGCCATGCGCGCCGCCGCCGCGCGCACGCGGGCGCACGCCGCCGCCGCCGTCTCGGTCTAGGAAGAGTGAGAGAGTGAGAGGGAAGAGAGAGGAGGAAGAGGGAAGAGAGGGAGACCCCTGCGCGCGTCTCTGCAGAGAGTGAGAGAGAGGAGGGCGCACGCGCCGCCGCCGCCGAGAGGGAGGAAGAGAGAGGAAGGAGAGGGAGAGGGAAGAGAGAGGAGGGAGAGGGAGAGAGATAGAGGGAGGGAGAGGAGGGTGAGAGAGAGAGAGGAGGGAGAGGAGAGAGATAGAGAGAGGGAGAGAGATAGAGGGAGAGGAGATAGATAGAGGGAGGGAGAGGAGGGTGAGAGAGAGAGGAGGGAGAGGAGAGAGGGAGAGAGATAGAGGGAGAGGAGATAGATAGAGGGAGGGAGAGGAGGGTGAGAGAGAGAGAGGAGGGAGAGGAGAGAGATAGAGAGAGGAGAGGAGATGAGAGTATTCATACAATACTTATTTTTATTCATATGTGTGTTCATATGTGTTCAAATGTATGTGTTCAATATATATATGTGTTCATATGTGTTCAAATGTATGTGTTCAATATATATGTGTGTTCATATGTGTTCAAATGTATGTGTTCAATATATATATGTGTGTTCATATGTGTTCAAATGTATGTTGAATATATACATTGTAATTTTATCCGTCACAACTCGATAATATACGTATCCGATCCGATCCGAATTCGATCTGAACTCGATAATTTCCGTACGACTCTCCCTCTCTCCCTCTCTATACGTCCTATGCGACTCTCTCCCTCTCTCCCTCTCCTCGTCCTATACGACTCTCCCTCTCTCCCTCTCTATACGTAACTCGATAATATCCATACGATTCTCCCTCTCTCCCTCTTTATACGTCCTATGCGACTCTCTCCCCGTCCTACACGATACTATACGACTATACGATACTATATGGTTACGGTTTAGGGTTAGGGTTATGGTTAAGGGTTAGGGTTAGGGTTAGGGTTAGGGTTAAGGGTTAGGGTTTAGGGTTAGGGTTAGGGTTAGGGTTAAGGGTTCGGGTTTTGGGTTAAGGGTTCGGGTTTTGGGTTAGGGTTAGGGTTAGGGTTAAGGGTTATAGTTAGGGTTAGGGTTTAGGGTTAAGGGTTCGGGTTTTGGGTTAAGGGTTCGGGTTTTGGGTTAGGGTTAGGGTTAAGGGTTTAGGGTTAGGGTTAAGGGTTATAGTTAGGGTTAGGGTTAGGGTTAAGGGTTAGGGTTTAGGGTTAGGGTTAGGGTTTTAGGTTAAGGGTTCGGGTTTTGGGTTAGGGTTAGGGTTAGGGTTAAGGGTTATAGTTAGGGTTAGGGTTTAGGGTTAAGGGTTCGGGTTTTGGGTTAAGGGTTCGGGTTTTGGGTTAAGGGTTCGGGTTTTGGGTTAGGGTTAGGGTTAAGGGTTTAGGGTTAGGGTTAAGGGTTATAGTTAGGGTTAGGGTTAGGGTTAAGGGTTAGGGTTTAGGGTTAGGGTTAGGGTTAGGGTTAAGGGTTCGGGTTTTGGGTTAAGGGTTCGGGTTTTGGGTTAGGTTTAGGGTTAAGGGTTATAGTTAGGGTTAGGGTTAGGGTTTAGGGTTAAGGGTTCGGGTTTTGGGTTAAGGGTTCGGGTTTTGGGTTAGGGTTAGGGTTAAGGGTTTAGGGTTAGGGTTTAGGGTTAGGGTTAGGGTTAAGGGTTTAGTGCCTGAGGATGTATTTAATTATACTATTTGTTAATATGAATTTAATTATTGCTTACGTTAATATGTGTTAATATGTATTTAATTATTGCTTATGTATTTGTATATATATAGCTCAATGAGTTCTCCGATCAAGGACCAAGATTTAGTGCCCGAGCACATGGACAAGAGTGTTGCTCAAGAACAATCCAGCAGTGAAGGATATGAAACGCCTAGCGACCCTTTTCCTACCACTAGCATAGATAGGGCCGCTCTCCGTGAGTTGCAACGTGACCCTACTTATGATCCACAAGAAGCTGAGGTAAAAGTACGCATCTTTAGCTTCGTATGTGTACCCTACTGATTTCACATGCATGATCTCTTGTGCATTTTATTACATGAATAGGAGGTCGTGTCTGAATTTCGTGCGATACTCGAAGAAGCCGTGGCACGAAACGAAGACGTACCGGAGCCGACCCAAGACGCACCGGAACAGACCAAGACAACAACCGAGACGTCAAGGAAAAGGAAGCAGAGCGATCGAAAAAGAGGTGACAGGGGGCTGAACAAGTTTCCCGACAAAACATACAAAATCTCAGACGTGAGCCCGAAAGGTCAGCCCCTAGCTCCAGAAGAGGCACTACCTAAGTTCCGGAATGCACTTGGGTTTTTAGTTAGAGATAATCTTGACATAACAATACGACAGTGGAGAGATGTGTCAGATGATGTCAAGAATCAAATATGGAATAAGCTATTAATGAGGTTCGTTCTGCCTCGGGGTTCAGAAGAACTCGTGAAGGAATACACGATGAAGCAGCTTGCAATCAATTTCCGAAACTGGAGGTCTGAGATGAACACAAAGTTTGCAAAGAAAGGTCTGGACCCGACCAAAAAATATAAAATCTCAGCAGGTCAGTGGGCAGTATTTCTAGAGCAGAGGAGCAGCCCTGATTTCATATCTCTAAGTGAGGCAAATTCGGAACTATCAAAGAAGAACAAGTACCGCCACCACCTAGGCACAGGTGGTTACAAGCGTCAGGTTCCTAAATGCAGACAAGAAGACGCCGAGAAGAAGGCCGCAGGGTTGCCGACGCTGTCCGAGCAACTTGGTGAAAGGGCGGCAAATTGGCTCCGTGCTAGAAAACCAAGGGAAACCGAGACCGGTGTATCTTTTGATGATCCCATTGTCGAAGAAGCGGCAAAAAACATATATACAATGGCAGCTAAGCAGAGCGAAGGAACTTTTAAGCCACAAAGGGAAAGAGACATCCTAACGGCTGGTCTCGGTAACCCTGAGCATCCTGGCCGTGTACGAGGAATCTCGTCTAAGGAAGGATGGAAGGAAGGATTCGGACAACAGTGGGAAGGTCTGTACAGGAAACGTGATCGATACAAGGAAGAGATGGCGGATTATTTTAAGGAGGAGGCCAAGAAAGAGTTCAAAGCCATGATGTCTCAAATGCTATCGAATCCTCCTCCAGAATTGATGCAACAGTTGGCGAGTGCGATGTCTGTTCAACAGATGACCACTCCACAAATACAAATAATTCCAGCAGCTCAACCGCCGGCTTCCACAGATTGTACGACATTACCAAGCTCTGTTGCTTCAACGGGAAATAAGGACCGTTATCCAGTTGATGACATCACAAGGCCTGTGGCGTGCACACTGGTTATAAGATATGGTATTAACAATAAACGTACAAAGAAAGTAGCCACAGGCCTTGCGATCCCAGGACGTAAGTTCCATGGAAACGATATTCCAGATGATTATTGCAAAGTAGAAGTGACGTCGGTCGTCCAAGGATCCGAGGACGACATGCTAGACATCCCTGGGCCCAAAGGTATCGAGAAACTTGGACAAGCTATCAATAATTTTATCCTTTGGCCTCGAAGGGATGTCGATTTGCTTGATTGGTCGAATTCGTCGCAGGCCCAACCGTCTCCGCCTTCTCAAATTTTTGTTCCTATTGTACATCCATCATCCTCACCTCCTCAAACTTCACATGCTGCTCCTCATCCTTTTTCTGACCCACCGTCTCCGCCACAAGCATCACCATTCAGGGCTCCACCACCTTCTCCTCCCCATCCTCTTGGTGACCCACTGTCTACGCCACCATCAAGGGATCCACCTTCTCCACAACCATCAAAGGATTCAAGGCCATCAAAGAAATCTAAACTTCCTATTCCAAAATTGGTGTCCCCGTATCAGAAAAAGAAGAGTAAAGCTACTACTGCTGGCACAGCTCGGTTTTTGAAAGGGATTGGACGGAGCCTCACGTCACAAACTGTTGATTTGGCCAAGCACGAGGAGTCTGCAAAAAAGGCTGAGGCAATGGCCGCAAAGATAAAGAAGCCAACTAAGGCAGATTACAAAAACGTGCCTAAAAAATATGTGCCGGGCAGACCTCTGCTACCTCTTGAGAAACTAAGAAAGGTCCCGGCTGGTGTTAAAAGGTTGCATGACTGGTACATGCGGGCATCATCGGTTGGCATAGACACCATCAGTGTGCATATACTAGACCATGCTTTTATTGGTTCGGACCAAAAGGCCGTTGTTACATTCGAGGACATGTGGTTAATGATGAACCTTCAGAGACTCGACGTGCAACTTGTAACGATGTTTGCATTGTAAGTGTCGCTCATACTTCCACATATGTGTGTTATTATTAGTGAGTTGTATAAAATTTCAATATCTGACATGCACGTGTGACTTGCAGAATGCAACATGATCAGCAGGAGATTCTTTACGGTACCAAGCCCAATGCTAGTGCCAGTAAAAGGGTTGGGTATCTCAACCCAATACTTATATCCGAGGAAAGCCACACTTTTAGAATCGGGAAAGACAACGATGAATTACGGGGAAAGACGGACGAAGAAGTTGAGAAGCGTATAAAGGATATGAAGAAGGATTTTGAAGCTCGATACGCCACCTATATAGGACATGCAATGCTTCAATTTCAAGACAGGGAAGCCATAATGGCCCCGTACAACTTTAAGTAAGTGTGATTTTGCATAAATAAAATTAATAATTTCAATACACATGCATCACAAATTTGATTCGTACAGGGACCACTGGATATGCTTCCTCATTTATCCTAAGGTTGGAAAGGTGCTGGTGCTCGACTCCTTGAACTTCGACCCTTCGACATATGCAGAATTCCTCAGCATCTTAGAGCTGTAAGCCTTTTCTATGCATGCATACTTTTATCGATTAAAATTTGAGAATAACATGGTGATTCTATTTGAGATCACAGGGCTTATAGATTCTATAAGATGAGAGGTGGAAAGTACGACCTGTCGAAAAAAGGCGTGCCACTAGACATCCATCATCACTGGCCGGTAAGTATGTGATTTTATGAATACATATCATACACAATGTTGCAACTAAATAACCAATCTCCCGTTATGTAGTGCCACAAGCAACCACAAGGATCGGTCCTATGTGAATTCTATGCGTGCGAGTTCATGAGAGTGAACGGACGATACATCACGAACCCTGACAAGGTATTATTAGTAATAGTCAAGTATGTATTTATGTCATTAAAGATGCAAATGTGTTATTATTGAGTATAAATAGATGATGTTTATAAAATTCCTTTACAGCAATTTCAATGAGGAAACCCGGAGAACTTGACCGAAGCTGCATTGTATGGCATAATCGAGGACCTCTGCACATTCATATTGAAAGAGGTCATACCCGCAGAAGGAAAATATCACGATGCTTCCGGGACATTAGCTTTGCCAGAGTTCAGAATACTAACAGAAATTAGTAGATTATCTCTTAGCCGAGATAGTTATTAGAGCTTAGGTGAAAACTTATGATGTATAGAATGCATGAAGCATATATGGTTGTAAACAGAATACTTTGATGTATATAAATGTATGATAGAATTTAATTTCATGTTGCTTTCAATATCAATATAGATCTATATATATATGTTTGTGTGTGTGTAAATAAATATATATATAATTCAGTATTGTTTGAAATTTTGAAAAAAGGCGGGAAAACTTCCACTGGCGGCTAAATAAAGAAAACCGCCAGTGAAAAGTGCATTTCCACTGGCGGTTTGCTTTATAAAACCGCCAGTGGAAATGCATTTCCACTGGCGGTTTTCTTTATTCAGCCGCTAGTGGAAATGCACTTTTCACTGGCGGTTCCTTAAGAAAACCGCCAGTGAAAATGCACTTTTCACTGGCGGTTCCAAAATAACCGCCAGTGGAAATGCTGATTTCCACTGACCCCTAGCACTGGCGGTACTGAAAAACGCCTGTGTAAATAGGTTTAGAACCGCCACTATAGAGCTTCTGTGTACTAGTGATAATTATGTGGAAGTCATGGCTCTTCAGTCCCTTCATCTTCATTGTCTTCAAATTCATAGGTCTTCTAAAACCAGCAGCATAACCATCGGGGAATTTTAGATCCTTCATCCACTTCGTCACTTCTTTCCGTTGCCTAGGTTTCAGACAATAGTCAGCTTTTGGTTTGCCTCCTTTTTCTCTAAGCACTTGGGTTGGACGATCACATATTATGGCTAAGTCCATGCGTGCCTTGTCATTGTCTTTCATTTTATCCGGGAAATCCATGCATGTATTTACGAGGGCTTGGAAAAATTTACTCTCTTGATGCATGATGTCAATGTTGTGCATCAAAATCAATGATTTAGCATAAGGAAGCTCCCACAAGCCACATATGTGAGTCCAGTTATGCTCCTCACCAAAACCTTGATACCTTTTCCCACTCTCGTCTAGGACAAGTTTCCTATGCTCTTCTGTAATTTCTATCCCACTACATCGCTTGGGCGGTCCCTTCGTGATGATGGTGCCCTTCCTAAACTCCTTTCTCTGCCTTCTGAAGGGGTGATTGAAGGGTAGAAAACACCTATGGCAATCAAAGTAACATATCTTGCCACCAGCACTAAGACGAAAACAATATGTATCTTTTGCACAATAAGGACATGTCAATCTACCATGCACGCTCCATCTAGAGAAAATACCATACGCTATAAAATCATGAATCGAGAACATATACGCAACACGGAGATTGAATTTCTTCTTCTTGAAGCAGTCATAGGCTTCCACTCCTTGCCATAGCTTCTTTAACTCTTCAATCAGTGGTTGAAGCATCACATTAAGGTGTACGCCAGGATGCTCAGGCCCAGGTATAACAAGACATAGGAACATAAACTCATATTTCATGCAAAGAGCAGGTGGAAGGTTGTACGGTATGGCAATGACATGCCAACATGAATACGACACAACGGTGATATTGAAAGGCATGAAACCATCAGTTGCCAAGATGATACGAATGTTTCTTGCATCGCTAGCAAACTTTGGATCAAAGTTGTCCAGAGCCTTCCACGCATCACCATCTGACGGGTGCACCATTAACCCATCTTGTCTCTCCGTACAATCTTTATGCCACCTCATGTGCATAGCGGTCTTCCTCGAGAGAAACAAACGTTTCACTCTAGGAGTGAGAGGCATGTAACGAGGTTGTTTATGTGCAAACTTTGTCACCACCTTCTCCCCATCTTCATTTACAAGCTCCACGTACCTCGACTTCCCAAATTTTAAGCATTTTTGCTCTCTGCCATGTTCCTTCCAAAAAAGCATGCAGTTGTCCTGGCAAACATCAATCTTCTCATACTCCATACCAAGACCTTCAAGCAATTTCTTGGACTAGTACATGTCTTTGGGAATCTTGTGACCCGTAGGAAGAACCTCGCTAATCAAATCCACGAGCTCCTTGTAGCAATTGATTGAGAATGCAAATTTGGACTTGATTGACATCAGTCGGGTCACGAATTCGAGAACGATCACATCAGTGTGCCCGTCAAGAGGCTCTTCTAACTTTGAGGAGGTCAAAGAACTTTTGAACCTCCTGTGTAGGTGAATCATGATGATGAGGGGCCAATTCAGGCTGCAAATGCTCAAGCATTTGGTCCATCCTATCATCACCATCTTCACCGTCATCAACTACTACCTGCGTTGTTCGTTCAAGCCGTGACTCCCCGTGGAGATACCAGATCTTATAGCCTGGCACGAAACCATGCGAGCATAGGTGTAGTGTGACCTGCCTCTTGGTGTGGCTCGTCATATTTCTGCATTTATTGCATGGACACCTAATATTATCTATTTGTGACAAAGCAGCTGCATGGTCCAGAAACAGCTAAGTTTTCGCAAACCATTCACTTGTGTGGCACCCACCCTTCTTAAAGCCTTCATACATCCAATCACGTCTATCACCCATTATTGCGGCTGTGTACGAGTACAAAGTGCGTGTGAGACATTCATGTTTCTACACGTCACGACCTACATCCATAGGTAAGTAATAAAAATATATATATATATACATAACATCACCTTCATCACATTAATATGATATTCATCAATTAACAACCACCATAATCACACAAATTATAATCAAATTACAGTAAACTCCCATCGGCCTTAAAAACCGACAAAAATAAAAACCACCATAATCATACAAATAGTAATCAACTTACAGTTAACTCCCGTCGGCCTTAAAAACCGACAAAAATAAAGACCACCACAATCATACTTCTAATCATGAACCATTTGTGTATACTATTAATCGTAAAACATTAAATTAATGGTGATAGAGAAAGCACCTCAACAGTGTCGTTGGTCGGAAGGAGTGGCGGTGATAGGGGAGACCACAACATCAGTGTGGGGTTGCACGAGGAGCGGTGGCGGTGTCCGAGCTCGGGGGGGGGGGGGGGGGGGGCGTGCTCGGTGGTGAAGGCAGCGCACTCGGCGGTGGCGACGTTCGGCGGCCGGTGCAGGGTTCGGCATCGGCGGCGTGGGCGATGCAGGGAGCAAGCGAGCTGCGTAGCCGATAGAATGAATCGAAGTTCTATCCCATGTCGTTACCTAAAAAGCCTAATCCCCATTTTCTTGGTTATTGACCGACGAGAATTACGTAATCCCCATTGGCCACCTGACCAAGCCGATGGGGATCACATAATTCTCATCGGTCAGTTGACCAAGCCGACAAAAATTTAAAAACCTGCCTCAGGGTGTGTTGCCTAAGATAATAACTCTCGTCGGCTTGGCCGGTGGTCGACGTGGATTACCTTATCCCCGTCAGCTTGGTCAGGTGGTCAACAGGGATTACCTTATAACCCGTCGGCTACTGCGTAGCCGACGTGAATTAATTTATTCCCATCGGTTTGCACTCAAGCTGACCAGAATTAATTAGACCGACGGGGATTTTCAGTATTCTTGTTGTGAAAAGACGTCACTGTGAACTCATATTACCCATACTTGGTGGTAAATGTTGTCTTTGGTACATCAGAAGGTCGGATTCTGAGCTGATGGTAACCTGACCTCAGATCTATCTTCATGAACACACTGGCTTCTCTCAGCTGGTCGAACAGATCTTCTATTCTAGGCAAAGGGTATTTGTTCTTGAGAGTGACCTCATTCAAAGCTCAGTAATCTATGCACATCCTCTTCGTACCATCTCTGGAGCGGCCCAAGGCGAGGTGCTGGGTCTGATGTAACCCTTCTCCACCAACTCATCTATCTGCTTCTTGAGTTCCTTCAATTCTAGTCCGGACACTCTGTATACTCTTTTGAAAATGGGGACGGTGCAAGGGATAAGCTCTATGGCAAACTCATCTTTTCTCTCAAGTGACATGCCCGGTAGCTCCTCGGGGAACACATCTGGGAATTCCGATACAACCCTGATGACCTTAATCGGATTAGCTTCCTTACTATCGACAAATATCTGGTGACAACTTCCCTTCCTTGGCTCTAACAAGATCAGCTCCACCACTACTTCTTCTCCTGACAAGGACACCAACCTCATAGTCCTCTTATCGCATCTAAGGCCTGCTTGGTACTTTGTCAACCAATTCATCCCTAGGATGACATCTATGTCTACATCCAGAGTACCCATTACTACTAGATCGGCAGGGAACGCTATCCCCCTTATTTTGGCTCTTGCATTTGGACATAATTTATCTATTTGGGTCCTCCCACCAACTGAACTAACTCTCACAGGCAGGAACATGAATGCTACTGGTATGATATGTGTTTCTACCCATGATGCAATCGCAAAAGAATGTGTGGCTCTAGTATCAAACAACACATTGCAGGATGAGATTCGACTGAGAACGTACCTAGTGCCACTCCTAGGGTCTCCTGTACTATATTAGCCTCCAAGTGGTTCACCTTTCCATACTGGGTATGTGGCTAGCCACGGTTGCTTGCTCCCCGTTGAGGTGCATTCTGTCTTGATGGGGCATTGGGAGCTAATTGCTATTGAGCCATCTTCTTCGGGCTCTGCATCACCTAGTGGCCTTGCTCTCCACAATGGAAACATCTTATACCTCCTCATTGCACTAGGGTTGCCTGGTTGTTCTGATTAGCTATTGGGGCAGGAAGGTGAGGTGCCTGAGTATTCTGCCTCTAGTACTGATTTCCTCTTGGTTGGCTTTTCTAATGGTACTACCGCGACTGCTGATACTGCCTTTGAGTCTGCTACTGGTTCTGCTGCTGATAACCCTGTGGGTGGCCATGCTTGTACCGCTGAGATGAACTACTTGAGAAATGGGGTGACTGTTGCTCCGAGACTGGGGTCCACTCATCTTGCGCTTCCAATCTTCCATCTCATTGCGCTTTCTTTCACCACATGCTTGTCTCTTGGCATTTATGGCATCTGCATCTTCGGTTATGGCTGTGGTTGTTGTTGCACTTGCTGCATGGCTACCAAAGTTTGCCCGATTGCTTGCACTGCTTGGGCCTGCATGAAAAATATTTGCTCCACTGTCATTGGGGGTGGCGGGGGAGGCAACTACTGGGGTGCATCATCTTGCGGGGCAAGCTACTCCTACTGAGTACGCCTCCCGCCTCGACGCCTGTTGTCATACATCTGTGGAAGGCATTCACAAATCAGAATTGATCTCGCAATCTTTCAGCATAAGAAAAGGCATACAAAGTTCTTCACAACACTGAATGAACAAGCATCTTTACTAATTCTCAACACAGCCAAACACAGCTTCTCAGATAAACAGGAAAGTAGAAGTAAAAGGTTTCCCAACTAAAGAACTAGCTTTATTAAAATTATTAACTAAACCAAACTATAGGGAACACCCATATTTTGGTGATAGTCATTACAAAGATCCAAATCCCGCATAGGTTCACCATGACAAGCATAACATAACATAGGATAAGCAAACTATCCTGACTAACTAAGACTAAGACACTTGAATTAAGAATTTATTACAAACTCTGATGCTAACGATCCAAGGATCTAGGTTTATCTTGATCCTATAGTCGGGAGTGACATAATCATGATGTCCACGTTGTGGTGAGCGGTATGGGTGCTGAGTCCTAGCGGGGGTGGGAGAACCATCCTCCTGGTGACGGCGCTCTGCGCGCTTAGGCCGTAGCTCCGCGATCTCAGCACAAGCCATACTCAACTTGTCAAGAGCATGATCCAGCTTAGTGTTGAGCATGACGATTAGATTGACTGTGTTGTTCAACCTAGGATTGCCTTCGCCTATAGGTGAGACAATTACACTCCTTGTACTGCTAGTCGAACAGGAGGGGTAATACCTGATGTTAAGACCATCAACCACCCCACAAACGAAGAGCAATATTGCGAGAGCGCACGCTATGCAGCATCCTACATGGCTGCCTCTATAGTGTCCCTCTTAGAGACAGCATAGTGCTCTGAGCAGACCTCTGTACCCCGGAGATCATCCTCCGGACTGTGCACCAAACAGGTAGCCTCCCAGCAGTTCAGGTACATCCCACAACTATGCTGGTAGACTAAACAATGAAACTCTATTGACCAAGTGTGTGGGTCTGAAGCTCGGCGCAACAAGGTGTCGAGCACGTCGTGGAAGTGACAACCACGAGCGGTCACGTTTGATGGATCACAGGCTCCTGCTCCTCAGAAAGCTCGGTACTGTGGCTTGAGCTGCCACCATCATTGTCTCCATTGGGATCTCCTCCAATAGCTCCTCTAGCAGCCGGGACGCCCTGTGGTGGTGTAGGGGACGCCTCCAGTGGGGCATAGGAGAAGGACGCCTCATAGACTCCACCTCCTACAGAGGCGGGGAGGAAGAGTCCTGCTGCTCCCTCTCTTGACACCGACGTTCCTGCTCCTCGAGCAGGCGATGGTGCACCCTCTCCAAGTGACTCGACTGGCTAGTCACTGTGTGGTGAAGCGAACGCTCCGCAAGATGAGAGGGCATGGTGGGAATCGGCGACTTACGTGCAGTGTAAACCATAAACAGAATTAGGAAACAAAATAGAATAAGATAAGAATAGGGTTGGTCTGCTTTTGAATAGAGCTACTAGGACCAGCAAGTAAACCATAAATTGATTAGGAAACAAAATAAAATAAGATTTTAGCAAGGTATAATATATACAATAGTGAAGCAGAGGTTGGTCGAGACGATCAACTTTTGAAGTGACACCAAAGGTCAAGGTGAGAATAAGGGTCCATAATCCTTAAAACAAAACCATTCTACTCTAGGTTAGCTATCCTACAGTTAGCAAGGCTTTGATACCACTTATGTCACACCCGGTTTTGGAAGGCAAACCGAATACAAACCATGTATGTGCGAGGATTAGAAATTCACGTACACAACAATTACATAATTGGACATCATCACATAATGCTCAAATAATAGTAGGAATAAATATTACTTTATTACATCGTGATGTCTGAAACATCCACATAATCATTAACTTAAACATAAATCAAAGTGCTAAACGAAACGTAGTAAGATAAGGCCTTCACAGGCAGCCGACTAGGGGTTTGTCGCTAATCTAGTTAGAACTCCTCGAAGTCCTAAAACTCCTGAAAATACTCCACGTTTCCTTCATCTTCTCCTAAGCAATGGTTGCAATAGCGACAACCTGGTGTTTGGTGTTTAAGCAAGGGTGAGTACACATCAACGTACTCAGCAAATGTCCTGTTTGGCTGAAGTGGACTAGCTGTATGTGGTTTAAGCTCAAAGTAGTTGCTTTTAGTTGGTTAGGTGTTTATCATAAGTAGAAGCCAAGTTCTATCATAGAACCCATGTTGATATTCCCAAAATAAAGCACCTCCTCCAAGAGGAAAGTACAAGATATCATAAGTATAGCCATCATCATTAAACCATCAATATAAATGTATCTAGAGTATCTCTAATCAAAGAGGATCCCAAGGCTGCTCTTAACTATGAGCATGATTGATATACCAGTTTCTAACTCTCTGTAGAGGTCGCACACTTTACCCACAAATCGTGATCTCTTTCTAGCCTGGGTTTGCAAGACGCAATCTTCACTACCGAGGTGAATGGCTAGGGATTCACTATGTATCCTTTAAAAAGATTCTCCTGGTTTGTAGCTGGCCGTTAGGTTTCGCTAGTCGTGCAAACATAGTACTCCTCACTAAGGTGGGTGACTAACAAAACCAAATCGAATGAACCTCGACACCCCACCCATAACAGATCAAGCATGCCCTAGCCCGCATTGACGACACAACCGCGAAGCAAACTACACCCGTAGATTCCTCCAATTAATCAAATAAGGGCGTCCCATACCACCCTCATGGTTGTACTGTTGTCCTAGGTGGTCTCTCAACGATAGGTCCTTACGGAGAGGTACTTGGGAAATAGCCTGAGCCCCTAAAATGCCACAAGTTCATAATCATAATCAGAATGAATCAACATATCATAAAGTAATTCTCATCATGTTCGTTGATTAGGGTAAAGCACTAGCATATAACTGATCATAATAACCTAACCCAAAAAGGTAATCAAGGACAAGATAAATAGAAAGCTAGTCAATCCTTAATTTAATCATAGTATGCGAGAATGTGAATTATAAAGTAAATAGGACGTAATAGGTCAGAGGACACTTGCCTTCACCAAACTGCGGCTGCTCAGGGGCTTCTCCTGCAATTTCCTCGGGCTCTAAAGACGAAATGTTATCTATGCAAGTGCGAACACACATTCAACATTCTTGAAAGAGAAAGGAACAGTACACCATACAAGGGATAATTATAAACACGTGCAATACAAAATAGCGCCCATTTCTGTGGTCACACGAGAAAAATAAATGCCAAGGTCAACATTACGATGGAAAAGTTATGGCGTTTACGTTATACAAATATGAAATAGAACAATTAACTCGACATACTTACATTAATCAGCATTTATTAAATGTAACTAGAGTTATTACCTAGTTTTTAATAAATCTAGTATGCTAACAACTCTCGGTTGAACAAGTAATTTAAATAATATTAGCGACTCTAGGCGAGGCGAAATAACGGCGCAAGACGAAGTGCGCAACAGCACGACAGCACGCGAACAACACGTGCACGGCACGTGGACCAACACGAAGAGCGAGGTCTATTAAATGGATAACACATTTATACTAAACAATTATTAATAAGGAATATTTCAGTTAATATTAACCATGTTGATATTTATTTATAAGTGCGCATGTTAAAACAATAAATTAGGCTTAATCAGAACACTACTTTAATAGTCATCGGTCAAACAAACATTTAGATAAATAATTTAAAATGTAACAACAGAGAATAATACTTCTAACATGTAGGTTATTTTAATACGAATCTAACGTGACTTGAACGGAGCGAATTGGATTCAAAATGCAAAAGATATCACAATTTTAAATTAGAACACATCTCTACGCACAGTTTTAAAATACTCCAGGGGCCTTTTCGCAAAAACGTCATCTTCTTCCACCCTCCATCTTCTTCCTCTCACTATGGCAAGGAAGGAGAGGGGGAGGGGAAGGGGGGGTGAAAGAGGGATGGGGGGCGCTGCCAGGGGGGAGTGTGGGGTGAGAGGGAGGGAGGGGAGGTGCTACGCGAATGGGAAACAAAGGAATGGAGAACTCCATGGGCAACAATGGGGGAGAGCTCACCAGAGAAGAAGACCTCGCCGGGGTCAAGAAGAAAAACATCGATTGGCGGCAAACCAGTAGTTGGATCGACGAATCGAAAGCACCGGGACAAAGCTCTTGATGAAACGATCGCAGCGGTACTCTCGGATTTCACCAATGACGCACGAATTGAAAGTAATTGCTTGTTGGAGTTAGAACCGTCCCGAACTTCGGCGAGCAATCCGAGGAATTGTGGATCGAATATGGGAAAACGGTTTTGAGATTTGGAAAGGGCTTGATGAGAGGGTTCCAACCATATATATATTGCTAGGTTTTTAAGATATTTTTTTTGTAATTATCCCATTTTTAAAATTAAAATAATTCCAAAAAAGGCTGAAATCGTTTTTAATATCTGAAAAATATCTCGATGGCTCCAAAAAAATTTAGGAAAATTTCTAAACATGATTTGGCACCCAAAGAACTCAATAAATGTATTTATAACTTTTGAAAATATTTTTAAGTGCCTCAAATAAATAGATTTTGAATTTAGGAAATATAAAAATATTTAGAAAAAATATGAAAATGTACCGGAAACTTCTACAAGGCATATTAACATGTTTGAAACTCTTCTTACACTTAGAAACACTATGAAACAACATGAATGCAACAAGTGAGGCACTTATAGGGCTCACGACAACGTAGAAAAAAATAACTCTCTATTGTTTTAATAAAGTGAAAAGAAAAGCGAAGAAAGGAAAGAGTAACTGTTGGGGGCTTGTTCTCAAATGCTAAGAGTTAAGAACAAGGCAACATAAAAAATGTTAAGTGTTAAAGTCCTTCGTCCTCCAAAACATTATATCCCTTCAGGATATAAAGAATTTCGGACGAAGGTTACGAAAGACGTACCTTCGTGAGTATAATAATAAGCAACGAAGTGTTCATACAAATCATGAGGTATAAAATAAACATTTAAATATTACCATAAAATCATCTCCATTTTTATTATCATGAATGAATATAAATGATTTCAAATTACAAATGTACCTTCGGTCCTAAGGAAGGCAAAAGTACAGGTGTGATGCGAAGGCAAATGTTAAGTTCGCGTGAACAGTACGGGGGTACTGTTCATCTATTTATAGACACAGGACACAGCCTGTGACGAATTACAATTATGCCCCTTACAAAAGTTTACAACATTGACTCAGACCTCTATGGATAAAAAGGTCATTCTATCTCTATGTCGGTTTGTAATGCCGAAGCTCCATGAAAAGGAACCTTCGGCCATCTCCTGGGGACATCTTCAGCCGAAGCTGCTTCTTCGTGTAAGACCTTCGGCGCAACGAAGCATGGCCCCAACAGTAGCCCCTTTCGCGGCGCTAGATCGTTTTTTGTAACGAGCTTGATCCGTGAAAAAAGCCTCTTAAGCTTCGGGAAGCCGAAGGTCCAAAAAACACCTTCCCTGAGCTCGTTGCCGAGAAACGATTCAATTTCCGAGCTCGTGTCGGACCCACCTTGCAGAGTTACTGTTTGATCTTTGCGGTCCACTGCGCAGCGAGTACAAGTGACTGCCCGCCTGGTGTAAAAATCCTGCCGCTTCGCCTTCTTACCTGCAGCACTACATAAACAGACGAGTAGGTGTGAAGTTACCACAGCATTCATTGCTATTTGCACTGTTTTGCTGCCAAAATTTTTAACTATAGCCGAAGCTTGATTCTCAGAATCGAACGAAGGTCCATCTCGAAGTCTGCTTCGTCAGAAAGAAAGGCTTCGGGAGAAAAGGAAAAAGAAAAAAGTGTTTAACTTCCCCAAACTCAGAATCAAATGGCCAGAGTGCGATCTACTGCTAGAGTTGAACGTGAAGGAGACGAAGCTGAAGGTTCGGAGACTGTGCCCATCTCCGAAGCAATGCAACGATCCGGACTAGTGACTGCGGAAGAAATGCCCGCTGCTGAAGCAGACCTGACAACTGCCGAAGGAGAAGAAGAGAACATTGAAGAAACTGACTCCGAAGATGACTATCGCATTGCCATGCCCAGCAAGCCCAGCCACTTAGACTTCGGAAAGTCGACTGTTTCAAAGGCTGATCTCGCCAAGATGGTAAAATCAGGTTATTTCAGTGAAAATCAGAAGAAACTACTTCGCTTCGGGGGAGAAGAAACTACCCCGAAGCCAGAGAAGGACGAGATTGTCATTTTCAAGAGCTTTTTAAAGGCTGGGCTGAGATTCCCTCTTCATGGAATTATTGCAGATGTATTGAAAAAGTTTGGTATTTACTTTCATCAATTGACTCCTAACGCTATCGTTAGGCTTAATGTCTATATCTGGGCCCTCCGAAGCCAGGCAGTGGAGCCGTTTGCCGACAGTTTTTGTCGAGTTCATGAGTTACATTACCAAACGAAGGTCAGAAAAGATGGATTACATGATAACTTCGGTTGCTACAATTTTGCCTACCGGAAAACAACAAAGTTTCCTGTTATTAGCTACCGAAGCAAATGGCCGGCAGGCTGGAAGTCTGAGTGGTTTTATGTGAAAGTTGACGAAGACGAAGAAAAGTTGGTACAAAGCCCACTTGAATTAATCTTCGGAGAAACAAGGCCGCGATGCCACATGACATTAGAAGGTCCCACCTGGGCTGCACTGGGTGAGTTTGAAATTATTTCAGAGCATATCGGTACCAGGGATCTGGTTCAAGAATTCTTGGCGTTCAGAGTCTTCCCTACTCTAAAAGAATGGGAAATGCCAAAGCTAGAGGGGGAGAAGAAGAAGGGGGAACTTGTCCGGCTTCCCTACCATTTCAAATTCAAGAAATACTTTAAAAAGCCTTGCCAAGAGTGGCTGGACACAGTTGAGGTGATGTGCAATGAAATTCTTGGGAATTATTCCAAAAAAGAAGATCAACTGATGACCGCGGCCTTCGGCACCCGTCCGAAGCGAAGGCTGAACCGAGTGCTTGATGCCCTGGGCTTCGAGTACCCTGACTATGAACAGCTGAACAAGGGTGCTGAGGGCCGAAAAAGGAAAAGAGTGGCCGAAACTTTGAACAAGGATGAAGAACAGCCACCAAAAGAGAAGAAAATTCCCAAGAAGAGAAAAATATCAACTCCAAAGCGAAAATTATCCGATGAAGAGGGGTCTCCTGCACCACCTTCTACCGACGACGTGGAGGAAATCTTAAAGGTAATGACTGAACCCGTGCCCACGAAGCTAAGTCCATTAGGGCCTCAACTGACGAAGCTTTTTCGAAAGGTGGAGGAGCCGGAAAAAACGAAGATAACCAAAACAAAGAGGCAAAGAATTATTGCAGTGACCGAAGTTATTGACAAGACGCCACCGAGGGCGTCAATTCAGAAAACGCCAGCTGTTGAGGGCACAACAAATGTCGAAGTCGCACCTTCGGAGGTCGCGGCTACCGAAGCCGCTTCAGCCGAAGATGTGAACTTAGAAACTACCATTGAAGATATCGACAAAATTTTGCTAGACATGGCTGCAGAAGAAGCTGCCACTGCTGCTAAAGAAACCATGGCCACAGCGCCTGGGAAGGGAAAAGAAATAGCCGAAGACACTTCGGAAGACGAAGCTTACATATTTCAAAATTTAGTTGGACAAGAACTGTCGAAGGCTGAAATGGAAGAGCTTAAGGAATATGCCAAATCTTGCGGATACAAACCAGGAGCTCTTCTATTTGGAGGCATTGATGATGAGAAATTGGGCTGCATCCGGGATCAAGCTGGGGCTAAGGTCATCGGTACTCTATCAAAGAGTATCGGTTTTCCGAAGCTAGAAACAGATATCAGCCACTACCGACGACAACATATCGTCGGCAGCTTATTTTATTCCAATTTCAAGGTAAACAACTTTTCTCTGACTTCTATTGTTTTTTAATAATGGAAATATTCCTAACGAAGGTTGTTTATTTGCAGAGCATGCTACTAAGCAAAGCTTTGAGGATGCAGCAAGATCTAGAGGATAAGAAACACGAAGCTATAATCGAAAATCTAGAGAGCAAGATAAAAGAGCAATCAGCTATTATTGAAAAGAAAGACTTTGAACTCCAATCAACTGAAGGCTTGCTGGCAGAGACTGAAGCTAAAGTATCAGAATTGAATTCGAAGCTTATCTGCCAATCAAAACAATTTGAACAAGAGAAGCTAGAGCTTAATTCAAAACTTGAGGCCGAAGTCCAAGCCAGCTCAGATTTGAAGAAATTATTAACAAGCCTTCAAGACAAATGTTTGAAATTTAGCAATAACTGTATTGAACAATTAAAAAAGATCTTTTACTCAGTTGGAGCCAGCAGTGGGAAGTTCAACCCTTCAGCTGAAAATTTGCCAAAAGCCTTCGATCATATTGAAGCTGAAATTGAAGAGCTTGACGAAGTTATAGCCGGGCACGGTGACTTCTGTGCCTGGGTAGCTTCTCGGGGTACCGCTGCAGCGTTCCTGAAGGCCGGCTGCGAGCATGGAAAAATCGTCAACAGGCCCAACTTCACCCTGTCTCCATCAATTCTAGACGATATTCCTGACCTCGCCCGAAGCATCTCAAATAGATTTATAAAAATGATATGGACAAAAGGCGGGCGAGAGAAGGCTGGAGACGAAGCTCGAAGTCATCTTGAACCAGTAAGAAATCATACTTTGTACTTACCTTCTCCTTCACACTTGATTTTTACTCGCGATACCTTGATTCATGTAGGATGACGAAGCTGAAGATGATGCTTAAAATATGTCGCTGAAGCTGAAGCTCAGTGAAGATCAGTAGGAGTATACTATAGAAAAAACTCAGGAGACTTTTGTAACAACTTTTGTAAATACAATTAAACTGTTCTCAAGGAACTTTGTACATACCTTGTAATATATTCTTACCCTTCTATTGAGGCGCTTTGATGTGGACGAAATTAGTATTTTGAGCCAAAGGCGAAAAAACACCTTCCCTTCTTTTCGTACACAACGAAGCATAAAAGACCGCTTCTTCTTTTTGCCGAAGCTTTTCTTTTTTGTACACAACGAAGCATAAAAGACTGCTTCTTCTTTTCGCCGAAGCTTTTCTTTTTTGTACACAACAAAGCATAAAAGACCACTTCTTCTTTTTGCCGAAACAACCACTTAGGAACGCAAATGCTATGAATGAATGCTTATGAATGCAAATGCTATGATGTAATGTAATGTGCGAATGAATGTCCAAAACATATATCCGAAGCCACACTCTCAGCCATTATTTCCTTAGAAACAACCACACATCAGCTCTGCATTCCCTTAGGAACGACTTTGGAGCTTCTTCGCCTTTTACTTAGGCGGTATCAGCGTTGACTTTTCGCTGTAAGCTCTGCATCCCCTTAGGAACGTCTTTGGAGCTTCTTCGCCTTTTACTTTCGGTGGAATCAGCGTTGACTTTTCGCTGTGAGCTCTGCATCCCCTTAGGGACGTCTTTGGAGCTTCTTCGCTTTTTCAGTTTCGGCACTCGATGGTGCGTTCTCAGTTTTTACATTTACATTTTTTGGGGGATTTTGCTCTTATAAGACTAAAAAGGAAATTACACATGATGGCCCCATTAAAAACCTTTCTCCCCCTTTAGAAAGGAAAAGGGTGCCATGAAAAAGAAAAGAAAAAACATAAAAAGTTACATCAAGTTATACATAATATCGCCGAAGCTCATCCGCATTCCAAGATCTTGGAATTTCGTTGCCATCCATGTCCTTCAATCTGTACGAACCAGGCCTTGACGAAGATACTACTAAGAAAGGTCCTTCCCATTTCAACTGTAGCTTGGCCACTGTATCTGGGTTGGCTATTCTCCGAAGCACCAAGTGTCCCGGCTCAATATTTTTTAACCGGACCTTTCTATCTCGCCACTTGACTGTTTTAGCTTGGTATTTATTGATATTTTCCACGGCCTGAAGCCTGATCCCCTCTAAGGCATCTTTTTCTACAAGGCAAGCATCTTCAGGACCTGATTCTGCCGAAGCTACTACTCTTATTGATCCAGCTTTAGCTTCTTCCGGAGTTACTGCTTCGTCACCGAATAATAATTTGAATGGAGTAAAGCCTGTAGACCTTGATGTTGTTGTATTGTGGCTCCACACCACTTTGGTTAACTGATCTGGCCACTTTCCCCTGGGTTGATTGAAGATTAACTTCATTATTCCTGTCATTATAATGCCGTTGGCCCTTTCAACGAGCCCATTTGACTCCGGATGCCTGACTGATGCAAAGTGGATCTTCGTACCGATTTGATCACAAAAATTTCTGAAAGCTTCAGAGTCGAACTGCGTTCCATTATCTACAGTGATGGCCTTCGGTACCCCGAAGCGACAGACAATATTCTGCCAGAAAAACTTTTGGACAGTGGCCGAAGTTATTGTGGCTAATGGCTTTGCCTCAATCCATTTAGAAAAATACTCCACAGCTACTATAACATATTTTAGATTCCCTTGAGCCGGTGGTAATGGACCTAACAAGTCAAGGCCCCACCTTTGCAATGGCCAGATGGGTTGTATCAGCTGTGTCAAAGACGAAGGTTGCTTTTGTTCTCTTGCACATTTCTGACAACCTTCGCACTTTTGAACTAACTCCGCTGCATCCGAAGCTGCCTTCGGCCAATAAAACCCTTGGCGGAAAACTTTTCCAAGTAACGGCCTAGATCCGATGTGGGATCCACACAGGCCTGCATGTATTTCTTTCATTAACTCTATACCTTCGGTTCTAGATAAGCACTTGAGCAGCGGAGCGCAAACTCCATATTTGTATAACTCCCCTTCTATCATGACATACGGACGAGCTCTTGCCTCTATCCTTTTATTGTAAGCTTCGTCATCTGAAAGGAACTTACCCTGAAGGTAAGAGATGATTTCAGTTCTCCAATCTTCGCTGTAAACAGGAGATATGTTGAGGACTGCTCTTTCAAGGAGCTCCACTGAAGGTGCCTTTATTGTTTCGAAGAACACATCCGAAGGTAACGGCAGCCCCTGTGCTGCAGACTTGGCTAGCAAATCAGCATGCTCATTTTGTCCTCGAGGGATATTCTTGACAGAAAATCCTTTGAAGGAGGCTTCGATCCTTCGGACCGTGTCTAGATATTTTTCAAGCTTCGGATCTTTAGCCTTGCAACTTTTGTCAATATGACCCGAAACAACCTGGGAATCAGTTTTAAGAATCGCCCTTCTGATTCCCATTGCCTTTAATTTCCGAAGGCCCAGGAGCAGGGCTTCGTATTCAGTAATATTGTTTGTACAGCTGAAATCAAGTCTTGCTGCATAACAAGTTTTAACCTTGGATGGTGAGACCAACACAGCGGCTACACCTGCTCCGAAGGTTCCCCAAGAGCCATCACAAAACACTGTCCACACTTCGGCATCTTTATTTGCTTCTTCATCCTGAGCCCCTGGCGTCCAGTCGGCAATGAAATCTGCCAATGCTTGAGACTGGATCGAGGATCTATGCACATAATCAATGTAAAATTCATTGAGCTCTGCAGCCCATTTTCCAATCCGTCCAGTAGCTTCTCTATTTCTCATGATATCCTTCAACGGCTGCGAAGAAGGAACAATAATATTGTATGCCTGAAAATAATGCCGAAGCTTCCTGGATGCCATTAAAACGGCATATAATACCTTCTCCAGCTCTGTATAATTTTTCTTTGATATACTAAGGACTTCAGATACAAAATATACTGGGACCTGCTTCTTGACTTGGCCATCAAACTTCTCCTGGACAAGCGCCGCACTTACTGCTGAGTGCGAAGCTGCCACATATAACAACAGAGGAGCCCCTGGCGTTGGTGGAGTTAATGTTGTTAGATCTATCAAATATTGTTTCAGCTCTTCGAAGGCTTTTTGTTGGCTTGGTCCCCATTGAAAGACTTCAGCTGACTTCAGCACCTCAAAGAATGGTAAATTTCTTTCTGCTGATCTGGATATGAATCTGTTGAGAGATGCCAGCCTTCCTGTCAATCTTTGGGCCCCCTTTCTTGTGGTTGGTGGCTCCATTCGAAGTATAGCTTCGATTTTATTTGGATTAGCTTCAATTCCCTTTGTTGAAACCAAGCATCCAAGAAATTTCCCCTTCTTTACTCCGAAGACACATTTTTCTGGATTCAACTTCAAACCAGCTTGTCTGAAACTGACGAAGGTCTCCTGCAAATCAGCAATATGATTTTCCTGCTTCGTGCTTTTTACAATGATGTCATCGACATAAGTCAACACATTTCTGCCTATCTGAGACTGGAGGACCTTCGCAGTCATTCTGCTGAAACTTCCTCCAGCATTTTTGAGCCCCTCAGGCATCCGGAGATAGCAATATGTGCCACTTGGGGTTATGAAGCTAGTCTTCGGCTCATCTTCCTTCTTCATCCAGATTTGATGATAGCCTGAGTAGCAGTCCAGGAGACTCATGAGCTCTGAAGAAGCTGCTGCATCGACTAAAGAATCTATCCTTGGCAGCGGGAATTCGTCCTTCGGACAAGCCTTGTTGAGATCTGTGAAATCGATACACATTCTCCACTTGCCATTGGCCTTCTTCACCATAACAGTGTTAGCTAGCCACTCTGGATACTTTACTTCTCTAATAACCCCTGCACTGAGGAGTCTTTTTACTTCATTGCGAGCCCCTTCGGCCTTGTCATCCGACATCTTCCGAAGCCTCTGCTTTCGGGGTCTGAAGGATGGGTCAACATTGAGCGAATGTTCAATAACATCCCGATTTACTCCACAGAGATCATTAGCTGACCATGCAAAAACATCTTTGTTGTTGAATAAAAACCTTATCAAGGTTTTCTCCTGGTCTTCAGATAATTGCGAGCCCAACAGCACCTTCTGCTCTGCTATGTCCTCACACAATAGCATGGGCTTCGGCTGATCTGCTGAAGCTGCTTTCTCCCTTCTGAATTTGTACTGTTCACAAGCTTCAGCTCCATCTATGTTATGGATTGCTTTGGAGTCAGTCCAGCTTCCTTCGGCCCTTCTAGCAGCTTCCTGGCTTCCATGAATAGCAATAGGCCCTTGGTCCGAAGGTATCTTCATGCAGAGATAAGCTGGGTGAAGAATTGCTTCGAAGGCATTAAGAGTACAACGGCCAATGATAGCATTGTAAGGATACTCCATGTCAACAATATCAAACACAATTTGCTCAGTCCTTGTGTTGTTAACAAATCCGAAGGTTACCGGCATGGTAATCTTCCCAAGTGCTACAATCTGTCGCCCTCCGAAACCACAAAGAGGGTGCGTAGCATCATGGACCTTGTCTTCGGGCTCTTGCATTTGTCTGAAGGCCTTAGCGAATATAATATCAGCTGCACTGCCTGTATCAACTAAGACATTGTGGACCAGAAATCCTTTGATCACGCAAGAGATAACCATGGCATCATTGTGAGGATAATCCTTAAGCTGAAGGTCTTCCTGAGAGAAAGTAATTGGAATGTGGGACCATTTTGACTTGATGAAGGGTCCCTGCACTCCAACATGCTGCACCCTTCTCTGAGCCTCCTTCTTCTGCTTCTTGTTAGCCGGCTCTGAGCAAGAACCGCCTGTTATCGGGAGCACCAGCTTCGAAGCCGAAGCAGCTCCAGCTTGATTGTTGAACGAAGCCATCAGCTCAGAAAAGTGGAAGTGAGTTCACCGGAGGTGGGCGCCAATGTTGGGGGCTTGTTCTCAAATGCTAAGAGTTAAGAACAAGGCAACATAAAAAATGTTAAGTGTTAAAGTCCTTCGTCCTCCAAAACATTATATCCCTTCAGGATATAAAGAATTTCGGACGAAGGTTACGAAAGACGTACCTTCGTGAGTATAATAATAAGCAACGAAGTGTTCATACAAATCATGAGGTATAAAATAAACATTTAAATATTACCATAAAATCATCTCCATTTTTATTATCATGAATGAATATAAATGATTTCAAATTACAAATGTACCTTCGGTCCTGAGGAAGGCAAAAGTACAGGTGTGATGCGAAGGCAAATGTTAAGTTCGCGTGAACAGTACGGGGGTACTGTTCATCTATTTATAGACACAGGACACAGCCTGTGACGAATTACAATTATGCCCCTTACAAAAGTTTACAACATTGACTCAGACCTCTATGGATAAAAAGGTCATTCTATCTCTATGTCGGTTTGTAATGCCGAAGCTCCATGAAAAGGAACCTTCGGCCATCTCCTGGGGACATCTTCAGCCGAAGCTGCTTCTTCGTGTAAGACCTTCGGCGCAACGAAGCATGGCCCCAACAGTAACACCTGAATTTTGAGTACAGATCAAAGAAATTTTTATACCCAAAATTTAGGGTGTTTCACTACACTTCTTCTATACATATCTACCTCTCATTCTATTTTTAGTGCAGCATTGGTCCAAGAAAAGCTAGAAGGCCAAATGAAGAAGCAAGTACCAGTTTATTTTGTCTCAGAAGTACTAAGCTCATCTAAGAAAAATTACATAGAGATAGAAAAAGTATTATATGCAGTACTTATGGCTTTCAGGAAGTTTTGACATTACTTTCAGTCACACCACATAATTGTCCCTTCGTCTTAACCTTTGAAAGACATCATAAGAAACAGGGATGCAACATGAAGGATTGGAAAGTGGGCCACTGAGCTCAATGAATTCATCATTGACTTCGTACATCGATCATCAATACAATTCCAGACATTAGCAAATTTCATTGCCGATTGGACGCCAGGGACTCAGGATGAAGCACGGGCACCAGACGAAGAAGTATGGACAGTATTTTGTGATGGATCATAGGGTACCTTCGACGCAGGTGTCGCTGCAGTTCTGATCTCACCATCGATGATCAAAACTTCTTATGCACCTAAACTAGAGTTTCAATTTACAAATAACATTGCAGAGTATGAAGCCGTGTTGTTAGGGCTTCGAAAACTTAAGGCTATAGGAATAAGAAGGGCAGTTTTAAAGTCTTATTCTTAAGTAATCACAGGGCATGTTGACAAGAGCAGTAGAGAAAGAGATCCGAAGCTAGAAAAATATCTAGACATAGTTCGAAGGATGGAAGCTTCGTTTGAAGGTTTTTTAGTAAAGAATATCCCAAGAGGATATAATGAACAAGTAGACCTGCTGGCCATATCCGCAGCACAGGCACTGCCTCTTCCACCACAGGTGTTTTTGAAATCCTCAAAGCACATTCAGTAGACCTCATAGAAAGAGCCGTGCTCACAATATCATCAACACATAGCGAAGGTTGGAGAACATAAATAATATCCTTCCTCCAAGGCAATCACCCTTCGGATGGCGAAGCTTATATAAAAAAGATGCAAGCTAGAACAAGACCGTATGTGATGATAGAAGGGGAGCTATTCAAGCAAGGAGTCTGTTCACCTTTGCTGAAGTGTTTATCCAGAGCCAAAGGTCAGGAATTAATGAGGGAAATGCACTAAAGCATATGTGGTGCCCACATTGGATCTAGACCGCTATTTGGGAAAGTTTTCAGGCAAGGATTTTATTAGCCAAAAGCTGCTTTGGATGTAGCAGACTTGGTGCAGAAATGCGACAATTGCCAGATATGTGCCAAGGATCAAAAGCAACCTTCATCATTACCCAACTAATTGAGCCCACTTGGCCACTACAAAGGTGGGGAATGGATCTGTTGGGACCTTTACCACCAGCTCAGAGGAACCTAAGATATGTTGTAGTAGCAATCGAATATTTCTCCAAATGGATCGAAGCTAAACCATTAGCCACAATAACTTCGGCTACAGTCCAGAAATTCTATTGGTAAAACATCATATGTCACTTCGGAGTGCCAAAATCCATCACAGTGGATAATGGAACACAATTTGATTCTAAAGCCTTCAAAACCTTCTATGATCAAATCGGTACAAACATACACTTTGCATTAGTAAGGCATCCAGAATTCAATGGTCTAGTCGAGCAAGCAAATGACATCATTCTCACAGGAACAATGAGATCAATCTTCAATCTACCGAAGGGCAAGTGGCCAGATGAATTAGTATAAGTAAAGTGGAATCACAATGCATCGATATCAAGGTCATTAGGTTTTACCCAATTCAAACTATTGTATGGAGATGAAGCTGTATCTCCAGAGGAAACAAAGACAGGTTTGATACAAATCATGACTTCGGCAGATGACAAAGATAGTTACAAAACATCGAAAGATGAAATAGAAGGGATCAGGCTTCAGGCGATTGATCATATCAATAAATATCAAGCAGAAATAGTCAAGTGGTGAGACAAGAAAGTCAGGCTAAAAATATCAAGCTAGGTCATTTTGTGCTTCGGAGGGTAGCTAACCCATAAACAGTATGAAAGCTACAACTCAAATGGGAAGGACCTTACTTGGTTGTATCTTCGGGTAGACCAGGGTTGTTGGGGGCCTTCCTCTTCCGAAGGTGCTAAAAAACATGACTAACCATTTGTTTCTAGCATAATATTGATTATTATAGGGAGCTTCGGTTCGTTATGGAAGTCTTCCCCTCTGTAAAAGGACTTTAAGACGAAGACATAGCCTGAGGGTGATAACAATGAACGCCAAAGCTACAGCCGAAGAATAACAGTTTTGGCTTAAAATAATGATGAAGACCAAACATGATGCTAAGCTGAAGAGGAAAAGACTAGCTGGTCCCTAATGATTTATATTACAATTATGAACAAATGTTAAGGTCATAAATGTATTTTTACCTGGGCTGCGTCCTGTGCCTGTAAATAGGTGAACAGTATCACCGTACTGTTCACGCTGGATTGTAATTGCTCTCACGTCATCACCTTCAATCAGGCCAAAGGTATCAATGTAATATAAATTCTGTTAATGTTCTTGTATATGTACATTATGAAATAAATATGTGAAGGGATGAATGAATAAATAACATCTACTATCTCCTTGAACTCTTATTCTCATAATTGATGAAGGTGTGACCTTCATGACTTTTGTCTGAACATCATTATATCTGAAAGGAGATAATGCTTCAAAGGACGAAGGTCTTTAATCTTTAACAATTGTGTTGCCTTGTTCTTGAGTCACAACATTTGAGAACAAGTGACCAATATTGGCGCCCACATCCAGTGAACTGAAACGACCACCTTCAGCAAGCATTCACCGTCGTCATGCCGCCGAAGAAGGTAATAGCGTCAGGGGCTACCCTCTAGCCACTGGACACCAACCAAGAGACTCTCTCTCTCTGAGAGGCCTGAAGCAAGAAAAGGAAGGCTACAAGCCCAACACCGCAGGAGGAGGAGCTAGACCAAGAAATCAGAGACTTGGAAGCCATACACCAACAAGTGCAGAGAAAAAGAGAGAAGATGCTTCGGCTAGCCGACCTTCAGAGGAAGATCGATGAAGCTGCTGAAGAAATGCGTCATATCACGCAAGATGACCAAGGACAAAGGCCTCAACAGAGAGAGCTTCATCAATAAAGTCCAATCAATGATGACGAATGGTATGATGACTTTCATCATGGCAACTTTGCTTTCGATGATGGTTCCATAAGAAGTTTTTGATGAAGTGCTTCGATGATGACTTTCAAGAAAGAGTATGTTTGCTACCATATGAAGATATGTTTGCTAAGGTGGGTGCATTCTCAAAAATCTCCATTCTGAAGTTATAAGCCTTCGGCACAAGGCTATTGAAAAAGATAAAATTCTGCTTTCCTTGGTCGACAAACTGAAAGAGAGTCAGGCCGAATTAGCTAAGTTTTCTAAAGAGAGTTCATTAGTTACAAAATTAGAAGAAGAAAAGAAAGCTGATTCGAAACGCATTGCTGATCTAGAATATGCACTGTCAGCCCAGGTTGAGCTACACAAATCTGAAGTGTTAAGGCTAGAAGGGAAGCTTGATGAATTTAATGAAAATTTGGAAGTTGAAAAGAAAAACGAAAGATAGCTGAATCAGAGCGGGTAGTCCAAAAGAATGTTGAAGAGCTTCGGCTATCAAAAGAAGATGGTTTTTCTGTTGCCATTCGATGTTGTGATAAGCTGAAGAGTATGTTTGCTAAGTTGGGTGCATTCTCGAATGACCAAAATTTTATTCGTGGTGATCCCAAAGGAGCAATTAAATGGATAGAGGGTGAAGTTGAGGCTTTTGATGAAGTGCTTGCTAGCCGAGGTGTTTACTGTGCCCCCGAAGCAGATCCTCGCTGAAGGGAATCCTTGACGAATTTAGGGTGGTAAACGCAGCAATAGACGAAGCCGTCAACAAACTTCTAAACGAAGTTGCGGAGAAAGTACTGAAGGAAGACAATTGAATTGTTTGTAGAGACCGTCAAATTCATGTATGGAAAATATGTAATGACATTCTATCATTTGTGTGTTGGTCTGTGTAAAAACAATTGTGTTCTATATATTTTTGCACTGTGTACTATTTTTCTTTATGGAGCGTGAAATTAATGTACGTACCATTTTTGAGCTGAAGGAAAAAAAACACCTTTCCTTCTTTTCACGCTTTGAAAAGAAAAATCATTTTCAGTCGAAGGTCTTGTGATATCATAAAATGTCTGTTACGTGAGTCAAAGCATTGGTGGTGATGATTGTTGAAGATGTAATATTATCCCCTTTTTTCCATCCTCGTGTCTTCAATCTATGATCTCTCAAGAAATATGTATTTAGCTTCATAGCTAGCCACATCTGCAGATGAAGGAGCAACTCCCCTTCTTTTGTCTTCACAGTTAATGCAGGATGATGCATGATGGTATGATGCGAAATGATGTGATGATATGATTCAACAATGCTTGAGTTAATATGATGATAGAAAAAGTATTATAATAAGACTCTATATCCCCTTAGGAACGACTTTGGAGTGTCCTCACCTTTTCTAGGTAGCATTTTAGCTCTGCATCCCTTAGGAACGACTTTGGAGCTTCTTCACCTTTACTAGGTGGCATTTTAGCTCTGCATCCCCTTAGGAATGACTTTGGAGCTTCTTCACCTTTACTAGGTGGCATTTAGCTTTGCATTCCCTTAGGAACGACTTTGGAGCTTCTTCACCTTTACTAGGTTGCATTTTAGCTCTGAATCCCCTTAGGAACGACTTTGGAGCTTCTTCCGCATTTTTGTTACACTCGATGATGTAACCTCAGATTTATTACAAACTGTCGAAGGATGTGCCTTCTTGAAGTGTTTTTGAGACAAAACGTAAAGCAAAGGAAACAAAAAATTACAATAGATGTTGTTGGGGACTTATTCTCAAATGCTATGAGTTAAGAACAAGGCAACACAAAAAGGTTAATGGTTAATGCCCTTCGTCCTTCGAAGCATTATCTCCCTTAGGATATAATGATCTTCAGACGAAGGTCATGAAGGATGTACCTTCGACATTACAGTATATATTAATGAAAGAAGCATATGAGACATGAGAAATAACATAAATAATCATATGACATCATTAATATCACTTAATTATATAGTCATGAATGAACGTAAACAATATTGAATTACATTTATACCTTCGGCTTGACAGAAAGAAAAAGTCCAAGCGTGACGCACGAGCGAGTACAAGTCAGCGTGAACAGTACGGGGTACTGTTCATCTATTTATAGGCACAGGACACAGCCTGCAAGAAATTACATTCATACCCTTTACACTTGGTTACAATCATAACATAGGTTGTCATGGGCTAATTGGTCATTCCATCTTTTAAGTCGGTGCATCTGGAGTTACGTTACGAAGCTCCTTGACTGATAGCTTCGGCATTATGTTCAGGCCCTTCGAAGGTGTTTCTTCTCACAAGACCTTCGGCGACGAAGCTGCCCCCCCAACAGTAGCCCCTTCACGATACCAGGTCGTTTTTCGTAACGAGCTCGATCCGTGAAAAATTCTTCTAGGCTTCGGAATGCCGAAGGTCCGAAAAACACCTTCCCTGAGCTCGTTGTCGAGAAACGATTTAAATATTCCCTGCGCAAGGTGGTCCCACCATAGAGCGGGTACGATCTAGTGTTTCCTCTTCTCGCGCCCTGCGGTCCACCATCCAGCGAACACGAGCGGCTGTTTGGCGGGTGTAGGTAGCTTGACGATTCGCCTTCCGTCCTGCGGCACTATATAAACAGACGGGTAGGTGTGAAGTTACCACAACATTCATTACTATCGTGCCATTGTGCTGCTGAAAAATTTAACCATAGCCGAAGCTTATGCTTCGTATTCTCAGTTAAAGCATCGCCTTGTTTTTAGCTTCGTCAAAAGAGAGAGCTTCAGCAAAATCAAAAAGTAGCCAATTTCATCAAAACCGGAAGAATTTCAGCATCAAATGGCCAGGGTGCGCTCAACTGCAAGGGTGACTCGTGAGGAAGAAGAGACCGAGGTCACCGAGACGGCACCGATTTCCGAAGTCATGAAACGATCGGGTCTGCTTGTGACAAAGGGAACCACTGACGAAGGTGCACCTGCTGCCGAAACCGAGCAGGTAGATGCTGAAGAAGGCGATACTGGTGAAGAGGAGATTGATTATAACACCATTATGCCATCCAAGCCCAGCCATTTGGATTTTGGGAAATCAACGGTCTCCGAAGCTGATATGCCTATGATGACGAAGCTAGGCTACTTCGGGAAAGCCGAGGAGAAATTTATTTGCTTCGGCGGGGAAGAGACCACCCCGAAACCAGAAAATGATGAAGTGGTAGTTTTCAAGAGCTTCTTCAAAGCAGGGTTGAGATTTCCCATGCACAGAATGATTGCAGATGTGTTAGAAAATTTTGAGATTTATCTTCATCAGCTGACTCCTAACGCTATCGTTAGGCTTAGCGTTTTCATCTGGGCTCTCCGAAGCCAAGGAGTGGAACCGCTTGCCGAAGCCTTCTGCCAGGTGCATGAACTTCACTATCAGACGAAGGCTAGAGAAGATGGATTACACGAGAACTTTGGATGTTATAATTTTGCATACCGCAAGGACATGAAGATACCGGTGGTCAGCTATCGCACCAAGTGGCCGATCGGTTGGAAGACTGAATGTTTCTATGTTAAGATCAATGAGCAGAAGGAGAAGCTAGTACAGAGCCCGCTGAAGCTAACCTTCGGGTTAACTAGGCCTCAGTGCAACATGACGCGAGGGGAACCATGCTCGGATGCTGTGGTCGATTTTAGAGTTGTATCTGAACATATTGGTACTAGGGATTTAGTTCAGGAATACCTAGCCAACAGGGTATTCCCAACGCTAAGGGAATGGGGTATGCCGAAGCTCAAAGGTGAGAAGAAGAAGAATGAACTTGTTCGGCTGCCTTATCATTTTAAGTTCAAGAAACACTTCAAAGAACCCTGCCAAGAATGGTTGGACACAGCTGAAGTTATGTGCAACGAAATCCTGGGCAATTATATGAAGAAAGAAGATCAATTAATGACTACAGCCTTCGGCACCCGACCGAAGCGAAGGTTGAATCGGGTGATGGATGCCCTGAATTTTGAATATCCTGACTATGAGCGATTGAACAAGGGTGCCGAAGGGAAAAAAAGAAAAAGAATTGTTAGCGTTCTGGATAGAGAAGCTGCTAGAATGGTGAAAGAGGATGAAGAAGTTCTGAAGAAAAGAAAACTTAGCCCTGAGCCGAAGGTAGCTACTCCGAAGAAGAGGAAAGCTGCGGCTCCGAAGCAAAAAGCGACTGATATAGAAGAAAAAACTTCTTCAACACCTTCTGCTGCTGACATAGAAGAAATTCTAAAGGTAATGACTGAATCCTTGCCCATCAAGCTAAGTCCACTGGGGCCACATCTGACGAAGCTTTTTCAGAAGGAAAAGGAGCCCTCGGGAGCGAAGAAGCCTGCTGGGCCGAAAAAAACGGAGAATTATTCATGTGATTGAAGCCATTGAAGAAACGCCACCGCCTGCCTTGGCATCAAAAACACTAGCTGTTGAGAGTGCTACTGCTGCCGAAGGTGCACCCACCGCAGCTGAAACTGCCGAAGCTACAAATCTAGAGACCACACTTTCTGATATTAATAAAATGCTCCTGAATATGGCCACAGAAGAAGCTGCTACAGCCGCTGAAGAGACCCTGGCCACAGTGCCTGGAAAAGAAAAGAAAAAAAGCCGAAGATACTTCAGACGAAAAGGTCTTCAATTTCCAAAACATAATTCAGGAGTTAACTGAAGCTGAGAAAGAAGAGTTAAAAGATTATGCTATATCCTGTGGTTACAAGCTAGGAGCACTGCTCTTCGGCGGTATTGACGATGAAAGCTTAGGTTGCCTCCGAGACCGAACTGGAGTGAAGGTTATCAGTACTCTATCGAAGAGTATTGGTTTCCCGAAGCTTGAGGCCGATATCAGCCGCTACTGACGACAGCATATCGTCGGTAGTTTATTCTATTCCAATTTCAAGGTAAAAATTTTCTTTGGCTTTTTATTGTTTTAACGACGAAGAAATTTTCTGACGAAGGTTGTTTTTGCACAGAGTATGCTATTAAGTATGGCTCTGAAGATGCAACAAGACCTTGAAGACAAAAAACATGAAGTTATAATTGAAGGATTAGAGAGCAAAATAAAAGATCAAGGAGCTGCTCTTGAAAAGAAAGATTTCAAACTTCAAACAGTGGAGGGTTTACTGGTAGAAGCCGAAACCAAAATTGCAAAACTGAACAGTGAACTTCTCTCAAAGTCGGAAAGTTTCGAACAAGAAAAGCAGAAATTGAATGCGAAGCTTGAGACTGAAGCTGAAAAGAGCTCAAATTTACAGAAATCACTGAAAGAACTTCAAAATAAATGCCTAGACTTCGGCACCCGATGCGTGCAACGGCTAAAGCAGGTTTTCAACTCGATTGGAGCCAGCTCTGAGAAATTCAATCCTTCGGTTGAAGACTTGCCAGGGATCTTCGAACACATTGACGGCAAAGTTGATGCTCTTGATAAAGTTATAACTGGACACGGCGATTTCTGTGCCCTGCTAGCTTCTCGGGGCATAGCTGTTGCCTTCATGAAATCTGGTTGCACGCATGGGAAAATTGATAATGGACCAAACTTTAGCTTATCACCGTCAGATTTAACTGATATCCCCAGTCTGGCTCGAAGCATAGGAAATAGATTCATAACGCAGATTTGGATGAAAGGCGGTCGAGACATGGCTTGCGACGAAGCTCGAAGTCACCTTAAGCTGGTAAGAAATTCGTGCCTGCTGCTTTACTTTCTCCTTGAAATTTGCACTTTTCTCATACCGCTTTGATATGTACAGGATGATGAAGATGAGGAACAGTGAGCCAGAACTTGACATGTGATCCGAAGCTTGATGATGATGAAGCTGAAAACCTTGCTGCAAAAACTTCTAGAAAAATTTTGTATTACCCTTGTAAAAAATATTGTAATCGAAGAATCAGATACTTATTATGTAAACTTGCCCATACCTTAACATATTTCTACCTTTTTCGTCCATGTATGAACTACTTTGATGTGCACGAAACTCGTATTCTTTTTGAGCCAAAGGCGAAAAACACATTCCCTTCTTTTCGTACACAACGAAGCATGAAACTGCTTCTTTTCTTTTTGCCGAAGCATTATCCTCATAGTCGAAGCATCTGCCTATGTCTGTATGATATGATGATGATGATCCTATGTATGTCTAAATGAATGTTTATGAATGCAATGTATGATGTAATGTGACATGCAAATGAATGTCCAAACACACACATACGAAGCCACAACCATAATCTTCATTCCCTTAGGAATGACTGAAGTCTCTTTGCCGCTTTTTTTTCGGCTTCACCGCTTATTTTTTGGTGTAAGTTTTGCATCCCCTTAGGAACATCTTTTGAACTTCTTCGCCTTCTATTTCAGCGGTATTCGCGTTGACTTTTCGCGCTTCGCCTTTTGTTTTGGCGGTATTTGGCTCTGCATCCCCTTAGGAACGACTTTTGAGCAGAAAACTTACGCTGCGCTCCCTTAGGAACGGCTTTTTGTAGCTTCGTCGTGCTCTGTATCCCTTTAGGGACGACTTTCAAGCTTCTCCCTGTTTTTTCTCTCTCTCTGCACTCGATGGTGCATGCTTAGATTTTACATTTACATATTTTGGGGGATCTTGATCTCATGGAGCTGAATAAGAAAAGAAAGATTACAAATTATGGCCCCATTAAAAACCTTTCTCCCCCTTTGGAAAGGAGAAGGGTGCCGTAGGAAAAATGAAAAAGATTACATCAAGTTACACATAATATCGTCGAAGCTCGTCCGCATTCCAAGACCTAGGAATGTCGTTGCCGTCCATATCCTTTAATCTGCAAGAACCGGGTCTTGATGAAGATACCACAAGAAAGGGTCCTTCCCACTTCAGCTGTAGCTTGCCTACTGTGTCTGGATTGGCCACTCTCCGAAGTACCAGATGCCCTGGCTTAATGTTTTTTAGCCGAACTTTTCTGTCATGCCATTTTATTGTTTCGGCTTGGTATTTATTGATATTCTCCACAGCATGAAGTCTGGTCCCTTCTATAGCATATTTTACCACAGAATAATCTGCTTCATCCTCTACCGAAGCTACTATTCTAATTGACCCTACCTTAGCTTCTTCTGGAGTTATTACTTCGTCACCAAACAATAACTTCAATGGTGTAAAACCTGTTGACCTTGATATTGTTGTGTTGTGGCTCCACACCACTTTAATCAACTCGTCTAGCCATTTTCCTCTGGGCTGTTTGAAGATTAACTTCATTATTCCCGTCATTATGATGCCATTTGCCCTTTCGACAAGTCCATTTGACTCTAGATGTCTGACTGATGCAAAATGGATCTTCGTGCCAATCTGATCATAGAATTCCTTGAAAGCTTCGGCATCAAATTGTGTTCCATTGTCTACAGTGATAACCTTCGGCACACCGAAGCGACAAACAATGTTTTGCTAGAAAAACTTCTGGAATGTGACCAAAGTTATTGTGGCCAAAGGCTTCGCCTCAATCCACTTGGAAAAATATTCTACCGCCACCACAACATATTTTAAATTGCCTTGTGCTGGTGGAAGTTGGCCTAGCAAATCAAGACCCCATCTTTGCAATGGCCAAGTGGGCTGTATTAATTGAGTGAGAGATGAAGGTTGCTTCTGGTTTCTTGCACATTTTTGACAGCCTTCACATTTTTGGACTAGCTCTGCTGCGTCCGAAGCTACCTTCGGCCAGTAAAATCCTTGTCAAAAAACTTTTCCCAGCAAAGGCCTAGACCCAATGTGAGATCCACACAAACCTGCATGTATCTCCTTCATCAGCTCTATACCTTTGGATCTAGATAGACACTTAAGAAGTGGAGAGCAGACTCCATGCTTATATAACTCCCCCTCTATATTATATATGGTCTTGTTCTTGCCTCCATTCTCTTATTATAAGCTTTGTCGTCTGAAAGGCAATTACCTTGGAGGAAAGATATAATCTCAGTCCTCCAATCTTCACTATGAACAGGAGATATAGTGAGCACTACTCTTTCGAGGAGTTCAACCGAAGGTGCTCTTATTGTCTCAAAAAATACTTCCGAAGGTAGAGGCAGCCCCTGTGCCGCTGACTTGGCTAGCAGATCAGCGTGCTCATTTTCTCCTCGTGCAATATTTTTAACAGAAAACCCTTCGAATGAAGCTTCAAGCCTTCGAACTGTGTCCAGGTATTTCTCAAGCTTTGGATCTCTTGCTTTATAACTCTTGTCGACATGTCCAGAAATAACTTGGGAGTCGGTTTTAAGGACCGCCCTTCTTATCCCCATTGCCTTTAACTTCCGAAGTCCCAAAAGTAGAGCTTCGTATTCAGCAATATTGTTTGTACAACTGAAATCAAGCCTTATTGCATAACATGTTCTGACTTTGGAAGGTGCAACTAAGACAGCAGCCGCACCTGCCCCGAAGGTTCCCTAGGAACCGTCGCAGAACACTGTCCAAGCTTCAGCATCTTTATTTGCTTCTTCTTCCTGAGCCCCTGGTGTCCAGTCAGCGATGAAGTCTGCTAACGCCTGGGACTGAATTGAGGATCTATGCACATAATCAATACTGAATTCGTTGAGTTCCGCAGCCCACTTTCCAATCCTTCTAGTAGCTTCTCTGTTCCTCATGATATCCTTCAGAGGTTGTAATGAAGGAACAATTATACGGAATGCTTGAAAATATTGCCGAAGCTTCCTGGAGGCCATTAAGACAGCATACAACACCTTCTCCAATTCTGTATAGTTTTTCTTTGATAAGCTTAGAACTTTGGAGACGAAGTGTACTGGGCTTGCTTTTTAATTTGTCCTTCCAGTTTCTCCTGCACAAGTGCCGCACTTACTGCAGAGTGCGAAGCTGCCACATACAATAGTAACGGAGCCCCTGGCGCTGGTGGAGTTAATGTTGTTAGATCAATTAAGTATTGCTTCAGCTCTTCAAAGGCTTTCTGTTGAGTTGGTCCCCATTGAAAGACTTCGGCTGACTTTAGTATTTCAAAAAATGGCAAGTTTCTTTCTGCTGATCTAGATATAAATCTATTCAATGAAGCCAATCTTCCTGTCAACCATTGGGCCCCCTTTTTTGTGCTTGGTGGTTCCATTCGAAGGATGGCTTTGATCTTGCTTGGGTTAGCTTCGATCCCCTTCGTTGAAACCAGACAGCCAAGGAACTTACCCTTCTTCACTCCAAAGACACATTTTTCAGGATTTAATTTCAGGCCAGCTTGCCTGAAATTAGCAAATGTTTCTTGCAGATCAGTGATATGATTTTCTTGCTTCGCGCTTTTTATTATAATATCATCAATGTATGTTAGCACATTTCTGCCTATCTGGGAATGAAGGACCTTGGCTGTCATCCTGCTGAAACTACCTCCAGCATTCTTGAGCCCCTCAGGCATCCAAAGATAACAATAGGTGCCACTAGGAGTTATGAAGCTAGTCTTTGGCTCATCCTCCTTCTTCATCCATATCTGATGATATCCTGAGTAGCAATCCAGTATACTCATAAGTTCTGAAGAAGCTGCCACATCCACCAGAGAGTCTATCCTTGGTAATGGAAATTCATCCTTCAGACAGGCCTTGTTGAGATCCGTGAAATCGATACACATTCTCCATTTGCCATTAGCCTTCTTCACCATAACAATGTTGGCTAACCACTATGAATATTTTACCTCTCTAATAACACCGGCACTAAGAATTCTTTTTACTTCATTCCGAGCACCTTTGGCTTTATCATTAGACATTTTCCGAAGCCTTTGCTTTCTGGGCCTGAAAGATGGATCGACATTGAGTGAATGTTCGATGACATCTCTATTGACTCCACAGAGATCATTGGCCGACCATGCAAAAATATCTTTGTTGTTGAATAAAAACCTTATCAAAGTTTTCTCTTGCTCTTCAGATAGTTGAGACCCCAGCAATACCTTCTGCTCTGCTATGTCTTCACATAGAAGCATGGGCTTCGGCTGATCAGCCGAAGCAGCCTTCTCTCTTTTGTACTTGTACTGCTCACAAGCTTCAGCTCCATCTATATTGTGGATGGCTTTTGAGTCTGTCCAATTTCCCTTAGCCTTTCTGGCAGCTTCCTGACTTCCATTAATAGCAATAGGCCATTGTTCCGAAGGTATCTTCATGCATAGATATGCTGGATGAAGAATTTCTTCGAAAGCATTAAGTGTCCCACGACCAATGATTGTATTGTAGGGGTATTCCATGTCAACAATATCAAACATAATCTGTTCAGTCCTTGTATTGTGGACAAATCCGAAGGTCACTGGCATTGTGATATTACCAAGTGCTACAATCTGCCTTCCTCCGAAGCCACAAAGAGGGTGTGTAGCATCATGAATCTTGTCCTCTGGCTCTTGCATCTGTCTGAAGGCCTTAGCAAATATGATATCCGCTGCATTGCCTGTATCAATTAGAACATTGTGGACCAAAAATCCCTTGATGACACAAGATATGACCATAGCATCATTATGGGGGTAATCCTTGAGCTAAAGGTCCTCCTGGGAGAAGGTGATTGGAATATGGGACCATTTCGACTTGATGAAGGGTCCCTGCACCCCAACATGCTGCACCCTTCTCTGAGCTTCCTTCTTCTGCTTCTTGTTGGCCGGTTCTAAGCATGAACCGCCTGTTATCAGGAGCACTAGCTTCGTAGCCGAAGCAGCTTCAGCTTGAATGTTGAACGAAGCCATCAGCTCAATCAGTGGAAGTGAGTTCACCGGAGGTGGGCGCCAATGTTGGGGACTTGTTCTCAAATGCTATGAGTTAAGAACAAGGCAACACAAAAAAGGTTAATGGTTAATGCCCTTCGTCCTTCGAAGCATTATCTCCCTTAGGATATAATGATCTTCAGACGAAGGTCATGAAGGATGTACCTTCAACATTATAGTATATATTAATGAAAGAAGAAGCATATGAGACATGAGAAATAACTTAAATAATCATATGACATCATTAATATCACTTAATTATATAGTCATGAATGAACGTAAACAATATTGAATTACATTTATACCTTCGGCTTGATAGAAAGCAAAAGTCCAAGCGTGACGCACGAGCGAGTACAAGTCAGCGTGAACAGTACGGGGTACTGTTCATCTATTTATAGGCACAGGACGCAGCCTGCGAGAAATTACATTCATACCCTTTACACTTGGTTACAATCATAACATAGGTTGTCATGGGCTAATTGGTCATTCCATATTTTAAGTCGGTGCATCTGGAGTTACGTTACGAAGCTCCTTGACTGATAGCTTCGACATTATGTTCAGGCCCTTCGAAGGTGTTTCTTCTCACAAGACCTTCGGCGACGAAGCTGCCCCCCAACAGATGTGTTTTAGGTTCTTGACCCAGCCCCCTAGTGTTCCAATAGATATGTTTGGATTCTAGAATAGTGTTGTTGACTATTTGAGCTTCAGATTCTTCCGTCGCATCACGCTGCTGCTAATCTTGAAATTGCCCCTAAGGCTGCTGACTGTAAGATGAAGTTGGAACTGACGTGGGTGGTTTAGGTAAAGGCCACCTAGCTGGAGAGTGACATGGTGAGGCAACTAAAGTTATAGACTGTGGAAGTGGCTGTTGGTTGCGTATGTACTCTAGGATGTATGGAGAGTAGTACGAAGCAATGTGAAGAACTCGCTTCAGCTGATTCTGCCATGCTTCAGCCTCAGCTATTTCCTTCTGCTTTTGCATTGTGAGCTGGCAAGTCCTTGTTGTGTGTCACTTATCCTCTCCACAGAACAGGTAGAATAGTCTTCTTCTTGGCTAGGAGTTTTATCTTCCTCCAAAGCTTCGTCCTCCTCTGACTCTTAGGGCTGGTGGTCTGAAGGAACTCTAGTGCGTCCCTGTTAATTGGGAATTACTCTGCTGCCCTTGATTATGGTTGTTCTTATATTCAATTTGGCCTAGATTGTGGATTGTTCTAACATGTCTCCCTTCTTTGTTGAAAATCATTATCGATCGTGATATACTCATCCATTTTTTGGAGACCTTCTCTAGAGTTTTAGGGGGTTTCCTGGCAAAATATTGTGCCGTTGGATCTGTCCGAAGTCCCTTGATCAATGCTTCAATGACAATTTCATTTGGCACCATTATTACCTGGGCTTTGAGCCGCAAAAACCTTCAGACATAAGCATGTAAATATTCCTCATGGTCTTGTGCGCACTAGAACAAGGCCTGAGCAGTTGCCGACTTCATCTGAAACCCCTGAAAGCTTGCAATTAACATGTCCTTTAGTTTCTGCTAAGATGTAATTGTTCCTAGCCTGAGAGAGGAGTACCATGTTTGGGCAACACTCCTGACCGCCATGACAAAGGACTTGGCCATGACAGCCGTATTGCCACCATAGGATGATATGGTTGCTTCGTAGCTCATGAGAAATTGCTTCGGGTCAGAATGGCCATCGTACATGGGTAATTGGGGTCGCTTGTACGAAGGTGGCCATTGCACTGCCTGCAGCTCTGTAGCTATAGGAGAAGAATCATCGAAAGCAATATTATCATGGTTAAAATCTTCATACCACATATCTTCGTGGCTGGGGCCTTCTTGATGAAGGTCTCTTTGCTGTGGTCGATACCCTTGTTCAGTATCTTGTGCGATGTGTCGCATTTCCTCAGCTGCTTCGTCAATCTTCTTTTGTAGCTCAGACAACCGAAGCATCTTCTCCTTTCTCTTCTCCACTTGTTGGTGTATGGCTTCAAGGTTGTTGATCTCTTGATCCAGCTCCTCATCTTGAAGGGTAGGGCTAGCAGCGTTCCTTTTCTGGCTTTGGGCTTCTCTTAGGAGGATTCCGTCCTGATTGGTATCCAGAGGAGCAAGAACAGCCCCTGGCGCCGTTGTCTTCTTCGGTGGCATGACCAAGGTGGTCACTTATGAGTTCACCGGAGGTGGACGCCAATGTTGGTCACTTGTTCTCAATTGCTATGTACAATCAAAAACAAGGCAACACAATATTAAAAAGATAGTCAACCTTCATCCTCAAGTAGTCATCCCTTCGGGATAACTTCTTCGAAGATGAAGGTTAAGAGTTAACTGATTAAATCATGATTTAGTAGTAGAAATAAATAAGAATGTAAATAATATAAATAAGTTTAAACATGATAACTCATCTCAAATATATCAATAACACACTTCTTCTCTTTTGTATAATGAATTTACAATTGTACCTTTGTCTCTATAGAGTGAGTTAGGATGAAGGTGCTCTAGAGAAAAGATTACGCACAACAATTATCTAGCCCTTCCAAAAGGTACTTTATGCAGGGCACTGTTCACCTATTTATAGAGAAACATATAGCTTCATACAAAATTATATTTACACCCATAAGGATTACACAAAGGATTTACAAATAATATGAGGGCAACATTGTCCTTTTGCTTTCAGCATTCAGGATGACTCCTTCTCCTTGCATTGTCTCCCTGTGTTGCTATGACGAAGATAGCTTCATCGCCCCTCCAATGTTCTGTATTGGAGATGTTCTGGTGTCGAAGCTCCTGTAATACTTGGCAATCAATGGTTAAACATGTTTTTGAGGACCTTCGGGAGATGAAGGCCCCCAACAACCACGACAAGATCTGAGGACCCGGCGTCGTGAGGCGAAGACCGCAATTACTACCCATGCTTGTCGATGAAGTGGGCCCATGTGTCGCCCTGCTGGCTTATTTGGGCCCATGTGTAAGCCCCATTCTGGGGTAGGGTTGATGGTGTGTCAGTTCGGGTTGTACTTGACCATGTTGTAATGACCTGTAATGGCCCCTAAGGGGGGAATATTCCGGGGATAATGTAGGTAACCAGGTGCATAATTGTACTTATAAGGGTGAGACCGCCCACCTGGTTACCTATAAATACCTATGCACTATACCTTGATAGGACACACTAAACAACACCGTTGCCCTAATCCGGTGTGTTGCTGAACATCAAATCATTCTTATTTTCCATTACTTGGTCCCACCTGACCATGTGTCAGTTGGGCCCAACATTTGGCGCCCACCGTTCGTGCTTCGTCAAACCTTTCACGTGATGGCTCCCAAAAAAGCAACTTTAAAGGCTACCACCTCCCTAGACAACGCGACGAAGGCGGCCTTTCTCGTTGAGAGGAAGGGCAAAGCATCCCTTGTTGGTGATGTCCCTCATGAGGCACTCGAGGATGGAGCAGTCAACAGCAAGCGACCCCACCAGGAGAACCCGCCCACACCAAAGGGCACCGTTTGCAATTGTAGCTCTAAAGGACTACCTCGGGACCCTCTGCCAGGCTTCACCCCTCGAAAGCTGATGATACCATCGAGGACGGTGAAGTCCTAGGCATCTCAGCCAAAGACCAGGTCAAGCTGCATGCACTCTGCATAAAAAACAATCACCTACAGAAGCAAAAGGAAATACTTGCAGCCAAGCGCCAGTGCATCAATATGCAGGCTAAGGTCAGGCAGATGATCCTAGATGTGAAGCAGAAAGCCAGAAAGCTGGAACAACAGATCACAGAAATGCAGGGTGAAGACCCCCTTCACTAGTGGCAGGACCCTATGCACCACCTTTGCATGCTAGTCCCGGCACCAGCTGCTTTCTAGGGGCTAAATTATCTTGATGAACGAAGCCCTCTTTCTCCATAGCTCCAAGCCTCACCTTAGCCCCAAAACATTAGGGCAGGTACCCACCTAAAGTACAACGATAGTACAGACCCAACACAATACATTATGAGCTACCAAGTTGCAGTTGCATCATCTGGGGGAGATGACGCCACCATGGACAAATCTTTCATCACAGCTCTCGAAGGCCCATCGCTCACATGGTACACAAGACTGCCACCATTGTCAATCGACTCATGGAAAACACTTCGTGACAAATTCTTGTTGAATTTTCAAGGGTACAGACCCGAAACAGACGCTCTGACAAAGCTATCAATCTGCTGGCAGCGGGAGAAGAAACCCTTCAAGAGTACTAGAAGAAATTCCTTTTATTGAAGTCACAACTGCCTTCGATTGATGACCATATAACTATTCACTATGCAATCCATGGCCTTCGTGCATGCTTTTTATACAGTAACTGTATAAGGGATCCACCTAAAAACCTGCAGGAGTTATATCAGCTCTTTGAAAAATACGCCTGATCAGAAGAACTCCATCAAAGAAAATCGAGTCTCAGCGGAAATGTGATGTGTGTCAACGAGTTAAGGTAGAACATCAAAGACCAGCAGGTTTGCTACAACCTCTTAAAGTACCAGAATGGAAATGGAAAGAAATTGGTATGGATTTCATAGTTGGATTACCCCGTACTCGTGATGGTTATGATTCCATATAGGTTATTGTAGACATGTTGACTAAAGTTGCGCACTTTATACCAGTGAAGATAACTTACTCAGAAGCCCAGTTAGCAGAACTATACATGTCAAGGATTGTTTGTCTGCATGGAGTACCAAAGAAGATCGTATTAGATTGAGGAACCCAATTTACCTCACGCTTTCAGAAAAGATTACATGAGTCTATGGATACAAAGTTAAATTTCAGCTCAACTTATCATCCGTAGACAGATGGACAAACAGAAAGAACAAATCAAGTTTTAGAAGATATGTTAAGAGCTTGTGCTTTAAAGTATGGTGAAGGATGGGATAAGAGTTTGCCCTATTCAAAGTTCTCTTATAACAATAGTTACCAAGCAAGTTTAAAGATGGCACCATTTGAAGCACTCTATGGATGAAAATGCAGAACACCACTATATTGTTATCAAACTGGAGAAAGTCAAGCATTTGGTCCAGAAATTCTCCAAGAAGTAGAAAGGCAAGTGCAGATTGTTAGAGAGAATTTGAAAATATCACAGTCAAGGCAGAAAAGTTATGCTGACAATATAAGAAGAGACTTAATTTTTGAAGTTGGAGACTTAGTATATCCTAAGGTTTCACCAATGAGAGGAATGAGAAGATTTAAGGTTAATGGTAAATTATCTCCCCGTCATATCGGCCCATTCAAAATTTTGGAAAGAAAATGTGAAGTAGCATATCAGTTGGAGCTACCCGACAGTTTATCAGACGTACATGACGTATTTCATGTATCACTACTCAAGAAATTCTTAAGAGTACTGGAGGAACAGTTACCCATGGAAGAACTCAATGTTAATGAGGACTTGACTTATTCGGAGTATCCTATCAGAATTTTGGAAACATATCGCATAATTACTCAAAATAAAGTTATCAACATGTGCAAAGTTATGTGGAGTCATCATTCGGAAGATGAAGCCAATTGGGAAAGAGAGCATGAACTCAGAGCAGAATCCCCTAGCTATTTTCAAAAGTTCCTTAATCTCGAGGACGAGATTCTCTTTAGGGGGGTAGGTTTGTGACACCTCAAAACCATCAATTAAAAATAATGCATCTAAATTATGGTAGAGTGTACAGTAGAGAATTTTTTAAATCAAGTGTTTGATCTTATTTACCTTTAGAATGATTTTTGTTTGCTCATAATTGATTAAGGAGTGTTTTTTATAAAATTTCTTTTATATGAAAAATGTTGGTCACTTGTTCTCAAATGATGCAAATCAAGAACAAGGCAACACAATTGTTAAGCATTAAGGACCTTCGTCCTCCGAAGCATTGCCTCCTCTCGGATTTAATGATCATCAGATGAAGGTCATGAAGGACATGCCCTCATGCTTTTGTGGATAAATAAGAATACATAAGGATGAAGAATATAATTCATTGGTTCATTCACATTTATATTTCATAATGTACACATGAATAACAAAGTTTACATTACATTGATACCTTTGGCTTGCTCGAAGGTGTTGACGCGAGAGTGATTACAATTCAGTGTGAACAGTACGGTGCTACTGTTCATCTGTTTATAGGCACGGGACACAACCGAGTAAAAGTACATTTATGTCCCTAACATTTACTTATGAGCGTAACATAAATCATTAAGGACTAAGTAGTCTTTTCCCTTTCGGCCAGCATCATCATCAGTCTTCATCACCATTATAAGCCGAAGCTGTTACTCTGACAATAGCTTTGGTGTTTATTCTTATCATCTTTAGGTTATATCTTCATCTCGCATGCCTTCATCGTGGGGGAAAGACTTCCATCCTGAAGACGAAGCTCCTTATAATAGCTTATATTATGCTGAAAGCAAATGGTTAATTATATTTTTGAGGACCTTTGGAAGAGGAAGGCCCCCCAATAGTAGCCCCTCGCAGGATTAATTTGTTCCTTTGTAACAAACTTAGATTACGACATGAACGAAGGCCTTCAGCTGAAGGTCCGAAAAAACACCTTCCCTTCGCTAGAATAGTGAATCATTCTGAACCGTGGGACCCACCGAACTGTGGGGCTCTGAGTATATATATAGAAGGCTGTGCTAGAGATATTTTTTGTGCCATCTAGCTTTAGTGCTGCGGTTGCCGTTTTAGCTTTCCTATTCTGTGAACACAATTGTTTTTGAGCTTTGGCTTTCTGCAGTGATCATTACCGAAATGGTCAAGGATATGAAAAACATGGATCCCACACTCGCTGGCTTCTACGAAGCCATGGAAAGGACCAACATAGAAAAAATCACTAATGAAATGTTAGTTAGGCGATCTGGTGACTCAAGCGACACTGAGAGCTTCGATGTTGAGAGTGGAACGAAGATGCCGAAGATCGGCAATGGAGGCCAAGCCATGTTGTTTTTGGAAAGTCAACTATCAGACAAGGGCAAATTGAAGCAATGAAAGGAAAATATTTTCATGATGCTTCCATAGTGAGGGCTGGGGGAGAAAGCACTATTCCCCTTCCTGAAGCTGATGAAGTGGTGGTCTTCAGGAGCTTCATGAAAGATGGGCTTCGCTTTCCGCTTCACAAGATGTCGGTTGAGGTTTTGAAGACCTTCGAGATATACCTTCATGAACTTACCCCCGAAGCTCTTATCGGAGTGGGGGTTTTTATATGGGCCATGAGGAGTCAAGGACTGGAGCTAGATGCTAGATGCTTCTGCAACATTCATGAGCTATCTTACCAGACGAATGCGGCCGGAAAAGAACAATATCATAACAACTTTGGCTACTACAGCTTCATGCCTCGTTCTGAGGCAAATTACCATGTGCCTACATTTCAGAAGAAGTGGCCAGGTTCTTTGATGAAGGAATGGTTTTATGTGAAGAATGACCTGAATCAGAGGGAGGATGTGATAGGCGTTATCCAACGTCCTATATGGTCACGTTTCGGCATTAGAAGGTCATCCATCGCACTTGGGAATGATGTGCAGGCATGCCAAATTGCTTTCAACATCATATGCACTTACATTGGCACGAAAGATTTAGTTCAAGAGCACATTGCTTATAAAGTATGGATTCTTGCAAACGAATGGGAAATGCTAAAGGAAGCCATCGCTCGCTCTAGCCAAAGTGGCTTGGTTTATCTCAAATATACCTTTTGGTACATAAGCCAATTTGATGAACCAAATGATGATTGGCTAGACGCTATAGAGGCAACGAGTGATGAACTACTTGGAGCATACTCGAGGGCAGAAGACGAAGCTATGACAGCTGCCTTCGGCGCTCGCGGGAAAAAGAGGCTGAATAGGGTGTTCGATGTTATTGGGTTTGTTTACCAAGATTACTGCTTTCCCATCCAAAGGCAAAGGAGAAAAAGGAAAGTCGCTGCTTCAATATCTTATGGTGCGCCAAAGGCAAAGAAAGTCAAGGTCTTCACACGTAGACCGAAACCCATTGGGATGGCTGATGTGCCGAAGTTAACTAAAAGGGCAGAAACTAACCCCCTAGCCACAGAGACGACTCCTGTGATGCCGGTTGAAGCTAGTGCAGACCCGATCAAAGAGCCAAAATCAGAGAAGGCAGCAGAGCAGCCAAAGGTGCTGGTGACAGCGTTGCCGAAGCTATCATCTTCTGCTACAACAACTCCAAGGAAGAGGAGGATGGCTAGTGTTTTGGATGCTGTTCTGGAATCCAAGAAAATGCCACCTCCTACTTCTGCTGAAGCTTTTGGCGGGAAAATTGAAGATGCTAGAGAAGCGGGACCTTCAGAAGCTGCGCCAGAAAAATTGGTGGGAGAAAGCCTTCCAGAAAAACCCACAACATCTGCTCCCGAAGCACCTCCCCATGGTGATTTGAATTATATTGTTCGACATGCTTCGAGAAAATAGCTATCGACAGAGCAAGTCGCCGAAACACAACATTATGCTAAGGAGCTGAAATACCCCTAGGGGTCCTTGCCTCCTTGGTATATGGAGGAGATAACGAAGATGACTTCCTCTACTGTCTACTAGACAGTAAGGAGGTCAATGTTTGACGTGAAATGATGGATAACACGGGGTATCCAAAGCTTGAACTTGGCTTGTCTGCGATGATAAAGGATCAGCTTGCAGATAGCCTTGCCTACAATAGCTTGAAGGTTTGTATACTTTGGCTTGTCATTTTGTAAATTTTGTTATGGTGAACTATTTTTGTGGTAATTCTTATCGTCGTTATTTGTTCACTCTTCTTTTGCCAGGGCTTAATTCTAAGCAAGGCTCTAAAGGCCTAAAAGGATGCAGAGGATGAGAGCTATCGAATAGCACTTGGAAACCTTCGATCAGAGGTAATAACCCTAAGAAACGAAGTTCTCGCAAAAGACGAGATTTTGCTATCATTGGTCAAAAAACTGAAAGCCAGCGAAGCCAAGTTGTCTGCTCAAGATGAAGCCCATGAAGCTGACATGCAAGAGCTGAAGAAGAAAGTTGCTGAAGCAACTGAGAATTTTAATGTTAAAGTAGTAAAACATGAAATATGTGAAATAGAAAGATCAAGAGCCCAGAAAAATGCTGATGAGCTTCGTGCTGCTAAGGGAAAATGCTACGATTTGGCTATGGAACGTGCTAAAAATCTAAAGAATAGCTTTTCTAGAGTTGGTGCATTTTCCTCTGGGCAAAAATTCATCCGTGGAGACCCCAATGGAGTTATCTAATGGATTAACACCGAGGCCGAAGCCTTCGAGGAAATTCTTAGTGATAGAGGAGACTTCTGTGCTTTTGCCGGTGCCCGTGGGGCTGTGTCCATTTTGGAGAAGATTGGTTGTGATCATGCCAAGGCTGTAGCTCAGCCAGATTTTGCCTTCTCAGTTGACGATGTTAGAAACCCTTCATCCGAAGCTACTACCTTTGGTGAGAAGTTTTATTCCGAAGTATGGCTAAAGGGTGGACAAGAAATTGTTGATGAATCCATTAAATAGAATGAGAAAGAATCTCATGATGCCTTAGAAGAGGCTAAAAGAGTTGATGAAGCTGCTGAGCGGGCCAAACTTATAGGTATACCCTTTATAACTTAGCTTCGTAAATTTTTGCAGCTTCAGTATTGATAGATGTTTGTGTTCTAATGCAGCTGAGCTATCTCCGCCTCTAGAGCCATATGATCCTGAAACTGATCCATCTGTGAAGGAGGCGCTCGATATAATTAAAATTGCTAATGAGGCTATTGACGAAGCTGTCGACAAGCTATTGAATGAAGGTGCTGACAAAGTCCTGAAAGAAGACTGAAGCTGTGTATTTTTGATAGTTTAGTGTCCTTGTACATGACTCTTGGTTTTGTAAGGGACACTTATGAACAATTTGCATGTATATTGATGTAATATATTTCTTTGTGATGCGTGGAATCTTCGTACATACCGTGTTTGATCCTATGGCGAAAAAACATGTTCCCTTCTTTTCACGCTTCAGAATGAAATCCCCCTTCTTTTCCAAAGCGAGTATGTAGTTCTTACCGAAGACGTTGCATAAGAATACCATTGTCAAAGGCTATTCTCATTAATTTTTTGCTGAAGCTGAAGGGGCAATTTTCCTTGTTTTTCTAGTGTATGTATCAATGCAAAGTGATGTATGATGCGATGTCATGATGCAATATGATGTGATGGCATGATGCAGATGATGTTGACACGCAAAACATAAAAGATAAGACTCTGCATCCCCTTAGGAACGACTTTGATATCTCGTCACCTTTTACTTAGGTGGTATTTCAGCTCTGCATTCCCTTAGGAACGACTTTAGAGCTAAGCTCCGCATCCCCTTAGGAATGACTTTGGAGCTTCTTCACCTTTTATTTAGGTGGTATTTCAGCTCTGCATTCCCATAGGAACGACTTTGGAGCTAAGCTCTGCATCCCCTTAGGAACGACTTTGGAGCTTCTTCACCCTTTTTTGTTACACTTGATGGTGTAACCACAGATTTATTACATCAGGCTGAAGGTTAAACCTCCTTATATTGTCTTTTGAAAGGGGAATATAAAGGCAAAAATGTAAAAATACATTGAATTAGGAACTTTCTGATCAAAGCCATGCACTGCTTTCAGTAGATGTGTCTTGATTCGGGCACAGTGCTATTTACTGTGTGAGCTTCGGACTCCTCCCGAGTATCTGTCACACATGGTTCTGGGGGCAAAACCGAATGCATAGCATATGTGGGCCAAGGTCCATTTTCCACACATATATTGACGTCACAAGTGTAATATATCAAAAGACTATGCAACAAAGGCGTAAAGAGAGTAGAGTAACTTTATTACATCATCTGGATCATAGCATCTTAAAAAAGTTTCATAATCAAAGTATGACGGAATTAAACATGGACACTCTTCCACAGGAAGGTGACTGGTGCATCCTTAGACTCAAAATTCATCAATGTCATTTGCGAAGTCTTCGTCATCACCCTCTGATCAAAATATTAGCAAGGGTGAGCTCACTTATGGTCGGGGCTCAGCAAGTGGGGGAAATAATGCAAGTTAACAAGGTAGGCTATGGATAAGCGGTAAGCATTTTAGTTGGTCAATATTTTATTATCAACACCTGTCTTACTAATAAGTGTGTCCTAAATATCCCAATTAATCAAAGGCATAAGATTATATAAAAAACACTTAAGTGAAATCACTTAAGTAAACCACTGGTAGATCATCGGATCACGATTTATTTTTCATCTTTAAGTTTAATTATCATATGAGGGTCCAGGTTGCTCTTAACCGTGAGCACGGCTGACATATCAGTTTTACACTCTGCAGAGGTGGTACAACTTTACCCACAAGCCGTGTATCCATCTAGCTTGGGTTGATTGGACCCTTAAACACTGTCGAGGTGAATGGCTAGGGATCCACTATGAGGCTTTCACAAAATATCCTTAGTACAAAGCCACCCGATAAGGTTTCCACGTCAGTATTGATGGCCCTCTAAGTGAGGTAACTTAGCCAAGACTACCACCCCATGTTAACATGAGCTGCCACCAAACCACTGCCGCTACCTGTTGCCCATCTTTCTGGTACAGTTACTAAGCACTAAGTCTATAAAGCTAATTACCAAAGCCAGAGCCATTATAGCAGTCGTGGTTACACTATTATCCTGGGTGGTCACTCCATATTCCATTTAATACAAAATGTTCTTGTTTAACCATCGGGTTAACATCATAAATAAAACTTCATTTCCGGAGCATAGTATCATTAAAAGAGTGACATCTTATTTATCAAGTTGAGTAGTAGCAAAAATTGCTAAGCATAGCATTTATCCCAGGGTAATTCAAGGAATAGGGTTGGTAATTCTAGGAAATCCCTATTTAGGCAAATCCCATCAAATTATGCAATATACAAAAAAGTAAACATTATTATATGCATTATTTGGGTACAAAGAGAAATCCAGAGGGAGAATCCACTTGCCTTGCTCGAAAGTGTCCTGTGGGTCGTCCTCGAACGAGTTTGGTTCGTCTACCTCACAGTCAACTTCTAGCATCGATTTACGTATCGTACATACAAAAGAATATGTATGCCAAATAAATAAACATACACAATTACATGGGTAACAATTCACCATTACATACACATTCATATATCACACAACTATACTCACAAATATGTCTAAAGCATAAATATTTATGAATCCACAATATTTGTTTACTTTGAGTTATCATTAGTGAAAATATGAGCAGGTGACTACGAAGCTAGTTTATCTAGTATAACGTAGATAAAATGACTTAACAAGCTTTACGGAAAATAATTTATGACTAATAATAATCCTTTGGGTTTTATCCTTTCCTTTCTAAATAGAAATTATACATATGGCTACAAATGTTTATTTCTAAATCACCTAACATTAATATTCTAAGAATTAATGTAGATTACTAATTTTGGACTTCAGTAACATAATCATGGTGATTTTGACATAAATAAATATTTTACTAATTCTAAGTAATTAAGTGCTATGGTATGAGCACATTTATCATGACTAGTAATAATCTAGATTTTAACATGACCAAGAAAATGGGACCTAGTACTTCTTTTATTTTCCTATATCAGTAAAAACTATACTTAAACAGTCACTAACATAATGTTATTTTATATGCTAAAAGGAGAAGTTAATCAAAAAGGATTCTAATACTTAATCACAAAATTATAGAATCGTGACATAACTTATTTATTTTCGAAATACAAAAATAATGTCTATATCCAAAATATTTCTACAGGGCTAATCTATAATTAAATGTATACATTAGGGGTCTCTTTTTAGTAGTTTCTGAACCGTATATCTTGGAATTAATTTTATTCAAGCGCAGGGACTAAAATGTAAAAAAGTGCTTCTTCTACCTTGGGCCTGCTTGTGTGCAGGGAGATCTCGAAGGGGGGGGTCAGCTGAGCACAGAGCAAGGAAGGGCTCAGTCAAGGTGCCCGAGGACGGGTGCGACTGAGCGGACGGTCTGGCTAGGGCGCAGACAGTCCGGCGACGGCGAGCAAGCATGGCGCGGGCAGGGAGAGAGATAAGAGGGAGAGCTTGGGCGAATCTAGCAGGGAGGGAGCAGAGCTCGATCGGTCTACTTATAGAGAGGGAAGGGGGAGAGAGACGCTAGGGGAGGTAAAGTGGCACCGGTGGCTCCTTCAATTGGCCATTAATGGCGCCAGTTACACGTTTGATTGAGGGAGGTTATGAGGGGGAGAGGAAGGGGAGGAGATGGCAGTTTTGGGCACGCGAGGGAGATGAGGGGACGAGGGCTGGCTCGGCCGGGAGCGCGGGGTCGGGCTCGGCCAGGGGCGCGGCGCGGGTGCACGCCAGGGCACGGTGGCGGCGGCCAGAGGTGGAAGAAGCCCCCCTGCGGGTGGGGCCCACGCGCAAGTGAGAGGGAGAGGGGAAAAGGCTGCTGGGCTGGGTCGGTTCAACTGCCCTATTGGGCCGGTCCAACTAGGGTTTGTTTTTTTCTTTTTTTCTTTTCCATTAAAAATATAAATAATATATTTTTAAATATTTCTAAAATTCATAATAATTATACCAAAATTATTTATAACTAAAATACATTTGGACCAATGTTTCCATATTAATTGCTTGGGCTCTTGATATAAAAGAAAATCTACAAAGTAACCATAAATCAAATATGAGCAAAGAAAAATTATTCTAAAGGTAAATAATACCAAACACTTGAAAGAAAAATTCATTACTATATTTACCACTAATATTCTAAATGTATTATTTTTAGTTGATGGTTTTGAGGTGTTACAGTATCACACTGTTGTTGCACCTAGCGATGCCCTTCTGGCTGCTGATTATGAACCAAAGTAGGCACCAGTGGTGGTGGTGGTAACCGAGCCCATGCAGCTTGTGAATGACTTGCCGAAGCAACTGATGTCGTGGGTTGCTGATTTCCCACATATTCAGGGATATATGGCGAATAACATGAAGCAGTGTGCAAGACCTGCTTCGGCTTCAGTGATTTCCTTCTACTTTTGGATCGTGACTTGGCACGTCCTTGTTGTGTGTCCCTTATCCTCCCCATAGAATAAGCAGAACATTCTCCTGGGCTGAGTGCCAAACCTTCCTCCGAAGCTTCTCCCCCCTCTGCCTCTTGGGCTGGTGGCTTGTAGAAAGTTTGCTGTATTCCCAAAGATTCTGAGCTTTGCTGGCTGCTCTCGGTGTGATTTGCCATGTTATCATTTGTGTTGGGATTGTGGATTGTTCTGACGTGCCTAGGATGGAGTCTTCCTCTGAAGCCCCTAGTCATCTCAGAATACCTGTAAGCTTCCTCCCTTCTCTGGCGAAAATCATTGTTAGCTCGGATATACTCAACCATCTTCTGGACAAGCTTCTCTAGGGTTTGTGGTGGCTTCCTTGCAAAATATTTTGTTGCTGGTCCTGGTTGGAGCCCCTTAATCATGGCTTCGATGACGATCTCATTAGGCACCATTGGCGCCTGGGCTCTAGGTGACAAGAATCTTCAGACGTATGCCTACAAGTACTCCTCATGGTCTTGCGTGCATTGGAATAAAGCTTAACCAGTTACTGGCTTCGTCTGGAAGCCCTGGAAGCTGATGACTAGCATATCCTTCAGCTTCTGCCATGATATGATTGTTCCTAGCCGAAGAGAAGAATACCAAGTTTGAGCCACATTTCTGACTGCCATGATGGACTTTGCCATGACAACAGTGTTGCCACCATATGATGATATGGTTGTTTCGTAGCTCATAAGGAATTGCTTCAGGTCGGAATGCCCATCATACATGGGGAGTTGTGGCGGTTTGTACGAAGGTGGCCATGGAGTAGCTTGCAACTCTAATGCTAGGGAGAAGCATCATCAAAAGCAAAGTTACCATGGTAAAGGTCATCATACCATCCATCATCTTTGGTTGGACTTTCTTGATGAAGCTCTCTGTGTTGAGGCCCTTGTCCTTGATCAACCTACGTGATGTGGCACATTTCTTCAGCGGCTTCGTCGATCTTCCTCTGAAGTTCGGCTAGTCAAAGCATCGTCTCCCTTTTCCTCTATACTTGCTGATGTATAGCTTCCAGGTCTCTGATTTCCTAGTCCAACTCCTCTTCCTGTGGTGTTGGGCTGGTAGCCTTTCTTTTTTGGCTCCTAGCTTCTCTCAGTGAGAGCGTGTATTGATTGGTATCCAGTGGCTGTAGGGTAGCCCCTGGTGTTGTTGCCTTCTTCGGCGGCAAGACAAAGGCGAACACTTGCTGAAGGTTGTGGAAGTGAGTTCACCGGAGGTGGGCACCAATATTGGTCACTTGTTCTCAAATGCTGCGAATCAAGAACAAGGAAACACAATTGTTAATCATTAATGAGCTTCATCCTCCGAAGCATTGCCTCCTCTCGGATTTAATGATCATTGGACGAAGGTCATGAAGGTCATTCCCTCATGATTTTGTGGATAAATAAGAATACATAAGGACAAAGAATATAATTCATTGGTTCATTCACATTTATATTTCATAATGTACACATGAATATTAAAAAAAGTTTACATTACATTGATACCTTTGGCTTGCTCAAAGGTGTTGACGCGAGAGTGATTACAATTTAGCGTGAACAATACGGTCCTACTGTTCATCTATTTATAGGCACGAGACGCAACTCGGGTAAAAGTAGATTTATGTCCCTGACATTTACTTATGATCGTAACATAAATCATTAAGGACTAAGTAGTCTTTTTTCCCTTTAGGACATCATCATCATCAGTCTTCATCACCATTATAAGCCGAAGTTGTTACTCTTGCAATAGCTTCAGCGTTTATTCTTATCATCTTTAGGTTATATCTGCATCTCGTAAGCCTTCATCGTGGGGGAAAGACTTCCATCCTAAAGACGAAGCTCCCTATAATAGCTTATATTATGCTGAAAGCAAATGGTTAATTATGTTTTTGAGGACCTTCGGAAGAGGAAAGCCCCCAACAAAACCCAATAAATTTTTTAGTATAATTACTATGAATTTTTTGAGAAGTATGTAAAAATATATTTATTTATATTTTTGCGATATAAGTGTTGGGGGTCTTCGGCTTCCGAAGGTCCTCAAAAACATGATTTAACAATGTTTCTGGAGTATAATACATGAACAGGTACCTTCAGGCTCGGATCAGAACCACAGTGTGAAGAAGCACAAAGAATACGAAGGTTGGCGCAGAGCCGAAGCTATGTGCAGGAGAGCTTCGGCATGATAGCAGAAAAGGAAACCGACTTAAAAAGGAAAAGGCTATTCAGACCTCGATGGGTTACTATAGAGCCATTAGCATATGTAAAGGACATGGGTGTATTTTTACATGGGCTGCGTCCCGTGCCTATAAATAGATGAATAGTGCTCCCGTACTGTTCACGCTGACTTGGCATTTGCTTTTGTGTCATGCTTATACTTTTACCTTCTTTCAAGCCGAATGTACATTTGTAATTTGATATCATTTCTATTTTCCATAATAATAAAATAGAAATGAGTTGATAATAATACTTGATTGTTTATGTTATTTTATATTTCTTATGATTCCTTCTTCATCATTATATGTTATGCTGCTCAAGATATGTCCTTCATAACCTTCGTCCGAAGATCATTATATCCCAAGGGAAATAATACTTCAAAGGACAAAGGACTTTAACGTTTAACATTTTCCGTGTTGCCTTGTTCTTAATTCATAGCATTTGAGAACAAGTCCCCAACAATAAGGATAAAAGAAAAAAGGCCAAACCCTAACCGCCGGCTGAACCGGCCCAACCGACCACCCGTGCCCCCCACTCCCCCTCCCTCTCTCTTACACGCGGGGCCCACCCTTGGCTCCTTCCTATTCCTCCTCCATCCACGCCGGTGCACCCTGGCCGCACCTGTCCACAGCTAAGTAGCTCAACTGGTAGAGCCGACCACGTCCCTTCCTCTCCCCTCGGAACCCTCTCCTCTCCCCCACTCACTCTCCCCTCATGATAGTGCCACCGCCATTAAGGTAAGTAATGGAGCCATCGACCACCCTCTCTCCCTCGCTCCGCCGACCCTCCCTCTCCTCTATAACAACCCTGGTGTTACCATAACTAAAATTTGAGCATGGCATCATATGCATTTACATGTCATTATGTTTGTCACACCTAGAATGCATCCACTAGGTTAAAACTCCAAAAATAAGTTGTGATGTGGTGACTTGAAGTGCTTCTTAACCATAGAGTAGGGTACTTAACCATGGGATTGAGGTATATGGGTGTGTGTGATACCAAATTGAGTACTACCTAAAAATTTAATGGAAATGGTCACAGGAAACTAAACTTGATGGATTTTAGTGGCACACAAACCCTAGAACACTCGAAACCCTAATAAGAGCCCTGGAAACCCTAATTTGTGCCCTATAAGGTGATTTTGATTTCTAGGCACTTTTAGACCAAAGTTTCTATATAAAAGTGGTAGAGTATCAAAAACTAAACAACTTTTACATTGGAAGATTCTCAAGTGATGTGGAACAAATTGGAGTAAATTGTAAAAGTTCCCAAAAGCACCTATATGGCTAACTCTAAAATCAGTGTGATTGGGCTGACTTTGGAACCTTGTATTTCTTAATCCATGGAGATTTTGCCCTAGGTCACTACAACAAGTTTATAGAGGTACTAACAAGTTTATAGAGGTACTATAGTGGTACAAGTTTGATTAAGTGGTTAAGCCCTACAATTACTTAGGAATTGGGATAAAATGCCCTAGAAGTCGGGCTGTCAGACAACTTCAGTTCTGAAAATTGAAGTTTAGTGACATTTGGTCAATTTGGAGACAATTTGTGGTTAATTCAATGGAGTTAAGACCAGTGTCACCATGGCAAAGTTGAAGCCCTAACATTAGTGAACAAATTTGTTATACCAAGCTTGGCCTGGTGCTATATGATTTTTGGAGTAAATCGCTCCCAAACTCACTCTGTCAGGCGCACTGAATGGAGCTCCCATAGTATAGTAACCTGAATTAGATTCCAGGTTCAGTGAACGTCACCGTCGATGAACTTGCGCCGTGATTCACGATGGCCGTCACAATTCATGCCTATGTGAAGTGTGTAATCGTGGCGGGTGAAAAGATCTTGACCGCGGATGAGACCATGAGCTGGCCGCCGTACCCACTTGCCCCACGGCCGGTCAAGATGACCATCGCTGGAGTTTGCCGCTTGCCGCAAGGATGCCACGTATTTGGAAGCGTTACCACGTCGCAGTAGACCGCAGTAGATAGCCCATCTATCGCCTGAGACATTGCCCCGGTGAACGCCACGGTAGTTTTGCACCGGTTACTCACCCCCTCTCCGGCCGCCAGCTTACCTTTCCTGAATTCGGAGCCATCGCTTGCGAACGCTATAAATTGAGTGTGCGGCCTGCTCCGCTAGCTTATTACGAAACCAGAACACCAACCCTTGCCTTCGATTAGCCACCATAGCGCCTGAATTTAGCTTCCCCCCAATTCGTTCACCATCGCCGTCGAGGAGAGCTCTTCCATGGCTAGCTTCGCCTGAGGTAGTTCCAGCCCAATTGTCGTCTGTTCTAGCTTCCTTAGGGTATAGTGATGCTCCCTGTACTTAGAATTTGAATGCTACCACGCCTAGTCGGCGGGAACAGCTCGACCTCCCCTCGGTATTCGCTGTCATCGTGGGTAGAGGAGATTTTGGGTTGAATTAGCTCAATTAGGGCTTGGACTATGTTCGCATGGGATCGGGGATGGCAGTCGAATGCTCGGTTTCGATCGTTTTCGCCATTTGTGGCATATTCCAATGAGAAGATGGCCGGCAGGCGAGCGCGCCGTTGCTAGGGATTGGTTTGGAGAAGAAACAGAAGCGTGAGGGGTGTTGTGCAAATGTCAGAGAGACATGTCAATAGTACTGTGGGCTCTTTACTAGTTATTCAAATGACTAGGGGCCTCTGCGCAAAGTCGCCAGCGCGGGCGCGTTTTACCTGGTCGTGGGCCGGTTCGGGCTGAAGTGAGCCCAATACTGTTCCTTCTTTTCCCTTTTCTTTTTACTGCCAGACTTGGAAAATTGTAGAAAATACTAGAAAATGGTAAAATTATAAGACCAATTTTTCTAAACTCCTAAAATCATCTAGTATTTAATAAAAATAGTTCCAAGATTTTTATTCCAAGATTGGAATTATTTAGCATTTAAAGATGCTTAAACCTAGCCTTTTAGAATTTTAGAATTAATTTAGTAGCTCAAAAAATAATAAAACTTTTTGGGTAAGCTTAGTTTGATGATTAAAGCCCTTGGGTGAAGTTTGAAATGATTTGGACATTGTTTGGTCTCAAACCCAATGAACTAACCTCCTAGATTTTAGTTGCCTAATACTGATAAAATAATAGCTTATGAAACCTTATTGGCTAGTGTGTACCGTGAAGGAAAGTTGTATCGAGATACAACTTAGTAGGTTTCTATTACATAACTGCATATTCATAGCATCACATAAGCACTCATGATATGGATTGTTATATATAGAAAACGAGGAAGAGACTATAGTTGAAGAAGAAGTTGTCCCTCAAGTTGAGAGTTCACCAGTCGAAACCAACTTCTACATTGACATCTGTGGAACAGACCCGAAACCTCCTGCAACACAAGGCAAGCCCCGGTGTATTTACCCATTTGCTTGATGTTTTAAACTCTTTTTCACTTGAGATGATGCATTAGGTGATAGGAGTTGTGTGCTAAAAAATTGATGCATTCCCTTCCTTGATTATCTGATTTACTTAAAGTTTTCTGATGCTTAGCCTTGCTTTAGAAAACAAAATGTTTTGTTTTAAACAAAAGGTGATGCTTCATATGAGATGGGGATTTTTCAAAGAAAAGACTTGATGGTGAATCCATCATGGCCATGATGAGTTCAACATCTGAAAATATGTACATCTGTTAGGTACCAAACTTTGGGTTGTAAATGATAAAGATGAGACTGGGCGGGTGACTTGCATGAGAAGGAAGTCTCGATGTAGTGTCTTCGTTTGAGTCGCTTAAGGACCGAGCCGATGTAGGCCTGCTGACCGAGGACCTTTTAACTGGCCATATGCCTCATCATGGGTAAGCTTTGCCTGAGTCGGACCAATACCAGAAAGGCCACCACACAATGGGAGTGGAGAGATGGCGAGAGTAGCGTGTCCCCTCCGTGGCAAGAGGCTGGACGGTGGTGTATCTGTGCTCTCGGTTGGCGTGAACCCATTCTGGTCTTGAGAAACTCAGTGGCGAGTTGACATATTCAAGGGTTAAGTGCTACATATGTCGTGTGGTTGGAGATCCCCAACTGGGTATTAATCGATTCGGATCGTCGTTACTTCTCGGACATGAAGACTTGGTCACTGACTTACACGTAGCAATCAAGTGAACTCAAGGGGTGATAAAATATGGCTAGTGTAGGCCAAGTGTTTGATTTAGGATAGAAAGAACTCTAGATACAGGTAACTACTTAACCTGATAATAAAAATGGATTTTTACGGATCCACTTATAGTAAGTGTTGGGGGCCTTCGGCTTTCGAAGGTCCTCAAAAACATGATTTAACTATGTCTCTGGAGTATAATATGTAAACAGGTACCTTCGGACACAAATCAAAACCACAGCGTGAAGATGCACAAAGAGTATGAAGGATGGCGCAGAGCCGAAGCTATGCGCAGGGGAGCTTCGGCGTGATAGCAGAAAAAGAAACCGACTTAAAAGGGAAAAGGCTATTTAGACCCCAATGGATTGCTATAGAGTTATTAGCAAATGTAAAGGGCATGGGTGTAATTTTACATGGGCTGCGTCCCGTACCTATAAATAGATGAACAGTGCTCCCGTACTGTTCACGCTGACTTGGCATTTACTTTCGCGTCACACTTGTACCCCTGCTTTCCTTCGAGCCAAAGGTACATTTATAATCTGTTATTGTTAATACCGCAACACAAATAAAAATAAGTTGATAATAACATTTAAAGTGTTTATATTATTTTTCATATCTTGTGTATGAATCCTTCTTCATCATTTATCGTGCTTATGAAGGTTTGTCCTTCATAACCTTCGTCCGGAATTCATTATATCCGAAGGGAGATAATGCTTCGAAGGACGAAGGACTTTAACATTTAACACTTTTTATGTTGCCTTGTTCTTAACTCTTAGCAATTGAGAACAAGTCCCTAACATTGGCGCCCACCTCCGGTGAACTCACTTCCACTTTTTGAGTTTCGAACACCTTCGGCAAGCATAGACCTTCGTCATGCCGCCAAAGAAAGCTTTAGCAACAGGGGCTGCCGCTCTGCAGCCGCTGGACCCCAACCAGGAGACCCTCTCTCTTCGGGAGGCCCGAAGCCAGAAGAGGAAGGCCACCAGTCCAACACCACAAGAGGATGAGTTGGACCAAGAGATCAGAAATATGGAGATGCTCCATCAGCAGGTGCAAAGGAAGAAGGAAAAGATGGCTAGGCTGGCTGATCTGCAAAGGCAGATAGATGAAGCCTCTGAAGAAGTTCGCCATCTTACTCAAGATGAGCAGAACCGAAGGCCTCAACACAAAGAGCTTCATCAAGAGGGCTTCTTCAACGAGGATGACTGGTATGAGAATTTCCATTATGGGAATTTTCCTTTTGATGTTGCTTCTCCTCTGTCAGCAGAACTTCAGGCTACACCTTGGCCTCCGTCTTACAAGCCACCTCAACTCCCCATGTATGACGGACACTCAGATCCGAAGCAGTTTCTGATGAGCTACGAAGCAACGATATCTTCATATGGTGGCAATACTGCAGTCATGGCGAAGTCTTTCGTCATGACCGTCAAGAATGTTGCACAAACCTGGTACTCCTCCCTTCGAACAGGAACAATCACATCATGGCAGAAGCTGAAGGATATGCTGATCACCAGTTTCCAAGGGTTTCAAACGAAGCCGGTCACCGCTCAAGCCTTATTCCAGTGCACCCAAGACCACGAAGAATATCTTCAGGCGTATGTCTGAAGGTTCTTACGCCTGAGGGCACAAGCGCCAATAGTGCCCAATGAAATTGTCATTGAGGCCATGATTAAGGGGCTTCGGCCGGGACCTTCAGCTCAATATTTTGCCAGGAAGCCCCCTCAGACTTTGGAGAAACTGCTTCAGAAGATGGATGAATACATCCGCGCTGACAATGACTTTCGGCAGAGAAGGGAGGAAGCTTACAGGTTCTCCGAAATAGCTAGGGGCTTTGGAGGGAGAATTCATCCTAGACATGTCAGATCGATTCATTCCACTAAGAATGATGACAGGGGAAGCCAGCAGCAGAGGCCACAATATTCCTCCTAGGCTTCGGGGCAACAACAGAGCTATCCTCGGCCTCCAGCTCCAAGGGGCAGAGGTGCCAGGGGCTTCGGAGGAAGATTTGGGGATCAACCCAGGAAAATTTATTGCCTATTCTGTGGTGAGGACAAGGGCCACACCACCAGGATGTGCCATGTCACCATCCAGAAACAAAAGGAAATAGCAGAAGCTGTAGCCCAACAGACCCAGCCGAAGCAAGTTATGCATACTGCTTCGTACCACTCGCCTTATATCCCAGAGTATGTGGGCAACCACCCTGCAGCTTCTGTTGCTTCGGCAAGTCAATCTCAGGCATCTTGGCAACAGCCTCCACCTCCACCACCAATGCAACGAGGCCAACAGCCAGAAGGGAGTCAGCATAATCAACACCAACGAGACTTCAGAGAAGAGTCCGAAGCTCGCACAGTCAACAGTACTGTGCCAGAATCGAAGCACATTTACTAACAAATATCCTACCTCGGCAGCAGTTTTTGCATTCAGTATCATTTTCTTTTTAATAAGGAACAATTATTGAAAGCCTAAGTGTCTTTTGTTGTTTTCAATTTCTTGTAATAGCTTAGCCTTTGCCATAGTACAAATATACTTTCTCCACAGAATAACGGAGTCCAAAAAGTTGCCGAAGCAAAAGAACTTATGGTTACAGGGAGAACCTCCGAAATAACAAAAAGTCGTTCCTAAGGGAGCGCAGCGTATGTTTTCTGCTCAAAAGTTGTTCCGAAGGGAATGCAGAGCTTACAGCGAAAAATAAACGCTGATTCCGCTGAAGTAAAAGGCGAAGAAGCTCCTAAGGGAGGCTTACAGCGAAAAATAAACGCTGATTCCGCTGAAGTAAAAGGCGAAGAAGCTCCTAAGGGAGGCTTACAGCGAAAAATAAACGCTGATTCCGCTGAAGTAAAAGGCGAAGAAGCTCCTAAGGGAGGCTTACAGTGAAAAATCAATGTCGATCTTCGGTAAATATCATTTTGCATAACATCACATCATTTGCATAAGCATAACATCATACATCATATTGCATCAATAGCGCAAGAAGGGGGTTCAATGTCGACATTCGGAGATTGTTTCGAAGAAACAGTGCCAAGGCACAAAAATAATTATTGAAGAAGCATACCTTCGTCAAACTCTAAAATGAAAAGATCTATTGGTTACTGATTTTACGAAGATTGGATGTTTTCTATGAAAATACGGATATTATTTACGAAGCATGAAAAGAAGGGAAGGTGTTTTTTCGCCGAAGGCTCAAAAACGGTATGTATGTAAAGTTTCATGCATCGTAAAGAATTGAACCATAAATAGCTTATATATTACATTCAAAGTTACAAAATATTACACATATTGTTCAACAAATATTACATTTCAAATGTTTGTACAATAACATCTAATCTTCCCTTAGAACTACTTCTGTAGCTTCGTTTAGTAGTTGATCAACAACTTTGTCCATGATAGCTTCGGCCATTTTTCTAATCTCGTCATCCCCCTTTACGTTGGGGTCCGCTAATGGCTCGGCGGGCTCTGAGGGAGGAGAAGGTGTGGCTATGTTACAAAGTGTAGACAAGTTCGAAATCAAAAAGTTACAACAAAAACCCAAAAACTAGTAGTTAATACCTATTCACCCTTCGAGATCCGTACTTTTCTCAGCGGCCTCTGCTACTTTTCTAGCGTCATGAATACCTTTTTCGCTTCTTCGTATAATTTCTTGAGCCATCTCCCGGCCACCATTTTCCCAGATGTCAGTGAAAAATTTTCCACCAACCAAACTTGCCTCGGCCGAAGGGTCTTTTATGTCTTCAGAAGATAAATTGGTTTCGGTCTGTGCCAAGGATTTCACGTGATCGCAACCTTTTTTATCCAAAACAGTGGCAATCCCCCTAGCACCCGAGAAGGCACATATGACTCCGCGGCTATTCAAGACTTCTTCAAAAGCTTCAGCTTCGTGGCTGATCCATCCAATTGGGCCTTCGGGGTCGCCCCTTATGAAATTTTCTTCGCTTGAGAACGCGCCAACGCTGGTGAAGCTGGTTCTTATTTACTTAACACATTCTATAGATTTTTCATAACACCTTTTCTTGAATGCACGAAGCTCTTCAACGTTTTTTTCTAAATGATTTACCCATTGTTCACTAATTTCTCGTTTTGCTTCTTCAACTATGCATTCTTCTTTAGATCTGGCTTGCTGTTTCCAAAGATCCTCAAGTTCGCGCTTCTGAGCCTCAGCTTGAGCTTTGAAAGCATCTTCGTCTTCTTTTATTTTATTCACCAACGAATGTAATATTTTATCTTTTTCGAGACCTTCGTTCCTTAGTTCAATTACCTCGGAACGAAGGTTGCTCAAGGCTATGGTACACCCTTCGTCTTCGGCATCTTTTTGTGCTCTGAGGGCATTGCTAAGTATAAGGCCCTGCAAAAAATGTGTTAATAAGTTTAAGCAAATGAAAAATTTTGGTTTCAAGGAATAATACAAAGATATCATTTTTTCACCTTTAAACTATTGTATGCTAAGCTGTCGGCCAGCTCGTCCTTTGACAACACCGAGAGCCCGTCTTCTAATGTTGGGAATCCGAAGCTCTTACTCATTTCCCGACAAACAGAAATCTCCTTGCTGTCAGGGAGACAATACAAGAAGTCTTCTTCTCCGATGCCGTTGAATATCAGCGCCCCTTTTGGATATTTCAATTTTTGCGCATAGAATTGAGCTTCTCTTTTTTCTTTTTCGCTCAGATTTTTACCCGAAGCATAACATAATACATAGTCAGAAGCTTCAGAAGATGCTTCGGGAATAGGTGTGGCGATTTTCTCAGATAAAGCTTCTTCTGCAGATTCTTTTTCCGTTTCTTTTTCAATTTCCAAGAATTCCCTCTTGGTAGGTTCTAAAAGCCCAGTTTCAGTTTCCGCTTGACTTTTGACAGCTTCAGCCTCAGTTTGTGTCTTTGGAACTTCGGCAGCTATCTTCGGAGTAGCGCTTGAAGATTTTATCGTTTCCAGTACATCTAGCATGTTAACCATTCTTTTCCTCTTGGGGGTTGTAGTAAGGTCTTTTTGTGTCATCGGCATTGGCATTGGCACCTCACTCTTGGTGAAGGACTTAAAATTTCCGATGTCTTTGTTTCTTCATCTCTCAGTTCTTCTATTTTTTCCATCTCTGGCATTTTGGCCGGATCTTCAATATTCGACAGGGGAGTCGGCTCCTTGGCTTTGGTGGCCGAAGAGGTCTCACCGACAAACTCAGGCACTGTGGTCGGTTCAATATAGCGTGGCCGGTGTGTAAGAACCTTCATCTTTTTCCTCTTCGGCGCTGGCTCACTAGGAGTGGCTGAAGCAACTTCCTTCACAGAAGCCGTATCTTTCCTTTTTTGACCTCGTGTTGGGTAATGATAGTCAGGATAGATGAACCCAATGGCATCAAATACTCGATTGAGTCTTGTCTTCTTCCGGCCTCCGAAGGCCGCAGATAGTGCAGTATCTTCTGCCTTCGAGTATGGTCCAAGCAGTTCATCGCTTGTGGCCTCAATACATTTTAACCAGTCATCATCTGGCTCGACAAACTTATCTCCATATCTGAAGGTGTATTTTAACCTAACTAGTCCACCTTCGTCAGGTTTGCTGATGGTTTCCTTTGGCATTTCCCACTTTTCTACAAGTGGCCATACTCTGAAGGCAATGTGTTCCTGGATCAAATCCCTCATCCCAATGAAAGAGCAAACTACACTGAAGGCTCTCCGGCATTCTTCGGCTACTTCGTCAATATCCACCTTCGGATTCCGAAGGCCAAAACGCTGCCAAATGGGGCGCATGATGATACCTTTAATATCTACTCACGTTTTCAAGTCGTTTTTCACATAGAACCATTCCTTCATCCAGTCCCCGGGCCATCTCTTTCGAAAAGTTGGCATGGGACAGCATGACCTAGAGCAGGCACTGAAGCTATAACAGCCAAAATTGTTATGATATTGCTCTTTACCCCATGGTTTCGTCTCATATAATAACTCATGCATACTGCAGAAACTTTTTGCATTTGGCTCCAAACTTTGGCTCTTCACGGCCCATACGAAGATTCCCATCCTTATGATTGCTTCGGGAGTAATTTAATGAAGGCAGATTTCAAATATCTTCAAAACCTCTACCACAAAGTTGCTCAAAGGAAACCGAAGTCCAGCCTTGAAGAAACTTCGGAATATCACGACTTCATTCTCCTCGGGAGTCGGACAAGTTTTCTCTCCTTCGTCAGCCCTCACAATAGATAAATCTCGAAAATATCTACCCCTCAGATTGACAAGATGGCTTTGCTTTATGCTTGATTTTCCAAAAACTGCATGGCTTGGTCGCCAGAGTCGATCTTCGGAATCTTCACCACCACTTTCCACATCATAGCTGTCACTATCACCAGTGTCTTCAGATAAACCCTCTAAGATCTCCCTAGTAATCTTCTCTGTATTTGTCTTTGCTATTGATTCAAGAAAGCCGAGATTCATCTCCTCAGAAAGGCTCAGCTTCGATTCAGCGACAACTTTCTTATCTTCAGACATCTTTGAAAATGCTGAGAAAGTGCTCTCGAAACCGAAGCTTAAAAATTTAAAAAGCCAAGCAAGTGTTGGTGCGCAAGGGCTAAAAGTTGGGTGAGCAAGAAGCAGATGGCAAGAAAGCGTGCCAAATGAACTCGTGGTGAGCTCTTATTTATACGCCTAGTGCGTTAAAAGCTGGAGGGTCCCGCTTGTCAATGACTGTTGCTATCCTAGCAAAGGGAAGGTGTTTTTTCGGACCTTCGGCTTAAGGCCTTCGTCCATGTCGCAATCTGAATTTATTACTTTAACAATTTAATATTGCGAGGGGCTACTGTTGGGGGCCTTCGGCTTCCGAAGGTCCTCGAAAACATGATTTAACTATGTCTCTGGAGTATAATGTGTAAACAGGTACCTTCGGACACAAATCAAAACCACAGCGTGAAGATGCACAAAGAGTATGAAGGATGGCGCAGAGCCGAAGCTATGCGCAGGGGAGCTTCGGCGTGATAGCAGAAAAAGAAACCGACTTAAAAGGGAAAAGGCTATTTAGACCCCGATGGATTGCTATAGAGTTATTAGCAAATGTAAAGGGCATGTGTGTAATTTTACATGGGCTGCGTCCCGTACCTATAAATAGATGAACAGTGCTCCCGTACTGTTCACGCTGACTTGGTATTTACTTTTGCGTCACACTTGTACCCCTGCTTTCCTTCGAGCCAAAGGTACATTTATAATCTGTTATTGTTAATACAGTAACGCAAATAAAAATAAGTTGATAATAACATTTAAAGTGTTTATATTATTTTTCATATCTTGTGTATGAATCCTTCTTCATCATTTATCGTGCTTATGAAGGTTTGTCCTTCATAACCTTCATCCGAAATTCATTATATCCGAAGGGAGATAATGCTTCGAAGGACGAAGGACTTTAACATTTAACACTTTTTATGTTGCCTTGTTCTTAACTCTTAGCAGTTGAGAACAAGTCCCCAACAGTAAGCTTTTCTGCAAAAGGAGTCTTTGATTCTTGATAAGCTTTACCTTGATTAACAAAAGCCAACATATCCTTGAGAGTCTTTTCCTTTGTCAGGTAAGACTTGCGAAAGTACATTCCGTACTCAGGGTTTTCGAACCCATGTTGTTGTAGGTGATGAAACAACCAAATGTTGTTGTTTCTGCTCTAAGGTGGTGCCAAAGCAGGAGGAAGATCACTAAGTTTGATGGCGGGAGGGTGTTTTGCTTCCCAGTTATGTAATACTAAGTGCTGCACTCGAACACCTGTTATGTAATAAATACTCTCTCTATTTTTGGTATGAATGCAAACTGTATTATTGTAATCCTTCTGCTTATTCTTTTCTCCGATTATGTGTGTAATGTCTGTGTGATGGGTGAAACACTCTTGGGTGATATGATGAAGATACATATAACCGAACTTGTCGAGTGATTATGCGCACCTGCATGTCTGTCTGAGGTCCTTAGACAAGGACATCTGTAGGTGGGCCTAGTACCTTGGGAGGTTCCATGACAGCTGGTATCAGAGTGAAGCCCATCTCTTCGGACATTGCATAGTACTTCAAAAGAATTTTTTAATACTTACCTTGAAACATTTTTTCATTCTTATCTTACCACTTTCTAGTAGTAACTTACCTTTTGAAGTCGGGTAACAGAGTGCTAAATAATAGTATGCATAGGAAATAGGGGATCAATGAAAAGTTGATTCCATGATTATTAGGTTATGCATGCATCATATTTAAACTACACTAAATAAATTTTCCTCTCTTACGGAGATATGGCGTGAACCAAGACCACCCAGCGCAAAGGAACTGAACCTCATGGTGTACCCCAGCATCAGCTGGCTCCTAGACATGAGGGGAGCACCAGTGGAAGAAACGACCCGATAGGGGATCTAGAGGCCAGGGTGGCGCGACTCATGTCAGAGCTACGCCACGGGAGTAGGGAGCGTGTGCGTGATAGCCGCCGCATTGCTGAACTATCAGCAGAAGTTAATTGCTTGCAGTAGGAAATTGCGGAACGAGACACGGCCATTGACTGGGCCGTAAATTTGCGCTCTTTTGCCTAGGATTGTGAGGCCAAGGCTCTAGCCCGGGTAGCGGAACTAAGTGCATCCCTAGAAAATCTGCAAGCGTATTGTAACACGATGCATGAGGAGGTGCACGTGTTGTACGACCGGCTACATCCGAACGTGCCACCAGAAGTTGCACCAATGGGAGCCAGACCATCTAGAACAGCAAATGGAGGACCTGATGGGGAGTTGGACCTTTTTGGAGCCCCTCCTTCCATGAACCTCGCAGATGAACGTTCTCCAGATGCTGGCAGTGGAGCGGCCCAAGACTAGGATAATTAGAGTAGTATAGTTTAAGTAGCGTCCTTATGTAAAATAAATAAGGAAGTTGAGTTGTACTACTAAGTATGTATAATTATTACAGTTCAACACAATGTAATAAAGATGGTGTATGTTTGACATGTAATAATTTAGGATGTTTTTCTTCCTCAGATGCCATCACGAACTCGTGTTCATCACGGGGCGGGAACTTCCCACGGTGGGGAGGAAACTCCCAACCCACCACTTATACCTCCTATACTAGCTGAGGCTATCGCTGCCTTAGTCAACGCTACTGCCGACAACACGCGATTCCTGCGTGAATTGGCGGGAAATCAGTTTCAACATCATGGAGGAAGAGGTCAACCTCAAGGGCCATGAGACACCACTTATTTAGAGTTCTATGAAACCCATCCACCGCTCTTTGTTAAGGCAGAAAAACCACTCGAAGCGGATGAATGGGTACGGGTTATGGAATAAAAGTTCGGGCTAATCTGATGTACTGAAACGTAGAAGCCCTTATTTGCCGCCCAACAGTTGAGAGGCCCTGCCAGCGCCTGATTGGCAAACTTTTCAGCCATTCAACATGCTGGACATCAGGTCACGTGGGCAGAGTTTAAACAGGCATAAAGGGAACATTATGTTCTGGAAGGGGTGCTATAGATGAAGCTGGAGGAGTTCATACGTGTTGGGGACTTGTTCTCAAATGCTATGAGTTAAGAACAAGGCAACACAGAAAACGTTAAACGTTAAAGCCCTTCGTCCTTCGAAGCATTATTTCCCTTAGGATATAATAACTTTCGGACGAAGGTAATGAAGGACATACCTTCATCAACATAACATATAGAGATGAAGAAAGAATCATATAAAACATAAAAGATAATATAAACAGTCATATATTATTATTATCTCATTTCTATTTTATTACTATGGAAAAATAGAAATGATATCAAATTACAAGTGTACCTTCGACTTGAAAGAAGGTAAAACTACCAGCGTGGCGCAAGGTCCAATGCCTAATCAGCGTGAACAGTACGGGGTTACTGTTCATCTATTTATAGGCACGGGATGCAGCCCATGTAAAATTACACACATGCCCTTTACATTTGCTAATAACTCTATAGTAATCCATCGAGGTCTAAATAGCCTTTTCATCTTTAAGTCGGTTTTCCTTTTCTGCTATCATGCCGAAACTCTCCTGCGCACAGCTTCGGCTTCGCGCTATCCTTCGTACTCCTTCTTGTGCTTCTTCACGCTGTGGTTTCAACTCAAGCCCGAAGGTACCTGTTCATGCATTATACTTCCAAAAACATTGTTAAATCATGTTTTTGAGGACCTTCAGAAGCCAAAGGCCCCCCAACAGTAGCCCCTTGCAATATTAGTTTGTTAGAATGATAAATTCAGATTGCGACAAGGACGAAGGCTCTGAGCCGAAGGTCCAAAAAAACACCTTCCCTTTGCTAGAATAGCAACAACCACTGACAAGTGGGCCCTCCAGCATGCAACGCACCAGGCGTATAAATAAGAGCACACCACGAGCTCATTTGGCACGCTTTCTTGCCATCTGCTCTTGCGCACCAACACTTTCTTGGCTTTTTTAAAATTTTAAGCTTCGGCTTCGAGAGCACTTTCTCAGCATTTTTGAAGATGTCTGAAGATAAGAAAGCTGTCGCTGAATCGAAGCTGAGCCTTTCTGAGGAGATGAATCTTGGCTTTATTGAATCAATAGCAAAGACAAATGCAGAGAAGATTACTAGGGAGATTTTGGACGGTTTATCTGAAGACAGTGGTGATAGTGACAGCTATGATGTGGAAAGCGGCGGGGAAGACTCCGAAGATCGACCCTGGCGACCGAGCCATGCAGTTTTTGGAAAATCAACTATTAAACAAAGCCATCTTGACAACATGAGGGGGAGATACTTTCGGGATATGTCTATTGTGAGGGCTGACGACGGAGAGAAGACTTGTCCTACTCCAGAGGAAAATGAAGTCGTGATCTTCCGAAGCTTTTTCAAGGCTAGGCTTCGGCTCCCTCTGAGCAGCTTTGTAGTCGAGGTTTTGAAGATATTCCAGATTTACCTTCACCAGATTACCCCCGAAGCCATTATAAGAATGGGAATCTTCGTATGGGCTGTAAGGAGTCAGGGCTTGGAGCCAAATGCAAAAAAGTTTCTGTAGTATGCATGAACTATTATATGAGACGAAGCCCTGGGGTAAAGAACAGTATCATAACAATTTCAGTTGCTATAGCTTCGTTGCCCGTTCTGGCTCAAGCTCCCCAGTATCGACTTCTCGGAAGAGATGGCCAGGAGACTGGACGAAAGAATGGTTCTATGTAAAAATTGATTTAAAGGCGCGAGAAGACATTAAAGAGATAATCATGCGCCCTATCTGGCAACGCTTCGGGCTCTGGAAACCGAAGGTAGAAATTGACGAAGCGACCGAAGAATGTCGCAAGGCCTTCGGCTTAGTCTGCTCTTTCATCGGGACAAGGGACTTAGTTCAAGAGCACGTGACCTACAGGATATGGCAATTGGTAGCCAAGTGGGATATGCCAAAAGAATCCATCAGCAATCCCCACGAAGGTGGTTTGGTTCGACTAAAATATACCTTTAGATTTAGAGACCAGTTTATCGAGCCAGACGACGACTGGCTGAAAAGCGTCGAAGCTACAAGAGATGATCTGCTTGGGCTGTACTCCAGAGCAGAAGATAACGCATTATCTGCGACCTTTGGGAACCAGAAAAAGAAGAGACTAAACAAAGTTTTTGATGCTCTTGGGTTCATGTATCCTGACTACCGTTACCCGCCCCGGGGGCAAAAAAGAAAAGTGGAGGTTCCGGGAGAGATGATGTTTCAGCCGCTCCGAGCAAGCCCATGCCGAAGAGGAAAAGGGTGAAGGTCCTTACTCATCGACCGCGCTATATTGAACCGGCCAGAGTGCCCGAATTTGGCGGTGAGACCTCTTCGGTGACCGAAAGCAAGAAACCTACGATTACGCAGAAAATTGAAGAATCGTCTGTATTGCCGAAGGCATCATCAGCCAAATCAGATGAGTCGAGGGCCATTAACATTGAAGAGATGAAGGTTGAGAAAACAAGGATATTAGAAGTAATAAGTCCTTTGGCAGAGGTGACAATGCCGAAGGCACAAAAGGATCTTTCAACGACTCCCAAGAGGAAGAGAATGGTCAACGTATTAGATGTGCTAGAAACAATAAAAACTTCAAGCTCTACTCCGAAGAAAGCTGTCGAAGCTTCGAAAACACAAATTGAGGCCGAAGCTACCAAGATCCAAGTCGAGACCGAAGCTGGGCCTTCAGAGCCCGCCAAGGAGAAATTCTTGGAAATCGGAGAAAAGACAGAGAAAAAAGCTGCAGAAGTAATTCTAACTCGAAAAAACCGCCATTCCTATTCCCGAAGCATCATCTGAAGCTCCTGATTATATTATACGACATGCTTCGGTAAAAAGATTATCTGAGAAAGAAGAACGAGAGGCTCAATTCTATGCTCAAAGATTGAAATATCCAAAGGGGGCACTGGTATTCAACGGCAGCGGGGAAGAAGACTTCTTGTATTGTCTCCCAGACAGCAAAGAGATTTCTGTCTGCCGATAGATGGGCAAGAGCTTCGGGTTCCTGACACTAGAAGATGGGCTCTCAGTGTTATCAAAAGATGAGTTGGCCGACAGCTTAGCATACAATAGTTTAAAGGTTAGAAAATGAGATTTTTGTATTTAAAAACAAAATTTTCCATTTGCTTACACTCAATACCGCATTTTTTGCAGGGCCTTATCCTTAGCAACGCCCTCAGGGCGCAAAAAAGTGCCGAAGATGAAGGGTATACCATAGCCTTAAACTACCTTCGTTCCGAAGTAATTGAACTAAGGAACGAAGGTCTTGAAAAAGATAAAATATTAAACTCATTGTTAAACAAAATAAAAGAAGAACAAGTTGCTTCCAAAGCCCAAGCTGAAGCTCAGAAATACGAAATCGAAAATCTTCGGAAACAGCTATTTGAAGCTAAAGAAAAATGTGGTCTTGCAGAGGCTGATCAAGATATTAGTGTATATTGGAGGAACCACTTACAAAAAAGTTGATGAACTTTGTGCATCCAAGGAGAGGTGCTATGAAAAGTCTATAGAGTGTGTTAAGAAAATAAAAACTAGCTTCACCAATGTTGGCGCATTCTCTAACGAAGACGACTTCATAAGGGGTGATCCTGAAGGCCCAATTGATTGGATCAGCAACGAAGCTGAAGCTTTTGAGGAAGCTTTGAGTGGTCGCGGGGATATCTACGCTTTCTCAGGTGCCAGGGGAATCACAGCTATTTTAGAGAAGTCAGGCTGCGACCATGTGAAAGCTTTGGCTCAAGCCGAAGCTACTTTATCTATTGAAGATACAAAAGATCCCTCGGCCGAAGCAAGCTTAATTGGCGGGAAATTCTTTACTGACATCTAGGAGAATGGCGGCCGAGGGATGGCGCACGAGATGATAAAAAAGAGCAAAAAAGATTCTCATGATTCAAAAGAAGCGACGAAGGCAGCTGAGAAAGCCACGGAACTTGAGAGGCGGATAGGTATTGCTTAATAACTTTTTAACTTTATTTACTAATTTTGCGACTTCGGACTTATTTACGTTTTATATCGCAACTGAACTATCTCCTCCTCTAGAGCCCTTCGAGTCGATGGCCAACCCAGAAGTAGAGAAAGAAGATGAAGTCACTAAAGTGGCCGAAGTTATTTTGGACGAAGCTGTTAATCGACTGCTGAACGAAGCTGCGGAAGCAGTTTTAAAAGAAGAATAGCTTTTATTGTAAAAACATTTGGAATGTAACATTTGCTGAACAAAGTGCGTAATATTTTTATAATTTTGAATGTAATATTTAAGCTGCTTGTAACTGAATTCTTTATGATGCATGAAACTTTACGTACATGCCGTTTTTGAGCCTTCGGCGAAAAAACACCTTCCCTTCTTTTCATGCGTTGTGAAGAATATCCATATTTCATAAAAACATCCAATCTTCGTAAAATCATTATGCTTCGTAAGCAATAGATCTCCTTTTCATATTAGAATTTGACGAAGCTATACTTCTTCAATACTTATTTTGTGCCTTGGCACTGGTTCTTCGAAACAATCTCCGAAGATCAACATTGAATCCCCTTCTTGCGCCATTGACGCAATATGATGTATGATGTTATGCTATGCAAAATGATGTAATGATGTTATGCTATGCAAAATGGTATTTGTGCCGAAGATACACACACATTCCCTCAGTAAAGCACACAATCTTTTTGCCGTTTATTTTTCGGCTTCACCGCTTATTTTTCGGTGTATCAGCACTGACTTTTCGCTGTAAGCCTCCCTTAGGAGCTTCTTCGCCTTTTACTTCAGCGGAATCAGCGTTTATTTTTTGTTGTAAGCCTCCCTTAGGAGCTTCTTCGTCTTTTACTTCAGCGGTATTCGCATTGACTTTTCGCGCTTCGCCTTTTACTTCGGCGGAATCAGCGTTTATTTTTCGCTGTAAGCTCTGCATTCCCTTTGGAACGACTTTTGAGCAGAAAACTTACACTGCGCTCCCTTAGGAATGACTTTTTGTTGCTTCGGGAAACTTACACTGCGTTCCTTAGAACGACTTTCTATTGCTTCGGCAAAACTTGTAATGTGATTGTGAATCCCGCGCTCTCTTGAGAGCAAGTTTCGTGCTTCACCAACTTTTTGGACTTCGTGAGTCTGTAAAAGAGATACATTTCCACTATGGCCAAAACGAAGCTATTACAAGGAATTGAAAACGACAGGAAAAACTTAGGCTTTTAATGATTGTTCTCTATTAAAAAAGAAAAATGATAACGAATGCCAGAGCTATTTCAGAAGTAGGATATCTTCTAGTAGATGTGCTTCGATTCTGGCACAGTACTGTTGACTATGCGAGCTTCGGACTCCTCTCTGAAGTCTCGTTGCTGATGAGTGTGCTGGCTCCCTTCTGGCTGCTGGCCTTGTTGTAATGGTGGTGGAGGTGGCGGCTGTTGCCAAGATGCCTGAGGTTAGCTTGCTGAAGCAACAGAGGCTGCAGGATGGTTACCCACATACTCTGGAATGTACGGTGAGTGGTACGAAGCAGTATGCATGACTTGCTTCGGCTGGCTCTATTGGGCTGCAGCTTCTGCTATCTCTTTCTGTTTCTGGATGGTGACGTGGCACATCCTGGTAGTGTGGCCCTTGTCCTCACCGCAGAATAAACAATAAATTTTCCTGGGCTGATCCCCAAACCTTCCTCCGAAGCCCCTGGCGCCTCTGCCCCTTAGAGCTGGGGGCCGAGGATAGCTCTGTTGCTACCCCGAAGCCTGGGAAGAATATTGCAGCCTCTGTTGTTGACTTCCCCTGTTGTCATTCTAAGTGGAATGAATTGATCTGACGTGCCTAGGGTGGGTTCTCCCTCCGAAGCCCCTGGCCATTTCGGAGAACCTGTAGGCTTCCTCCCTTCTCTGTCAAAAATCATTGTCAGCGCGGATGTATTCATCCATCTTCTAAAGCAGTTTCTCCAGGGTTTGAGGGGGTTTCCTGGCGAAGTATTGGGCTGAAGGTCCTGGCCGAAGCCCCTTAATCATGGCCTCAATGACAATTTCATTGGGTAATGTTGGCGCTTGTGCCCTCAAATGCAAGAACCTTCGGACATACGCCTGGAGATGTTCCTCTTGATCTTGCATGCACTGGAACAAGGCTTGAGCGGTAACCGGCTTTGTCTAAAACCCTTGAAATTCAGCTTCTGGCATGATGTGATTGTTCCTGGCCGAAGAGAGGAGTACCAGGTTTGTGCAACATTTTTGACTACCACAACGAAGGATTTCACCATGACTGTAGTGTTGCCACCATACGAAGATATAGTTGCTTCGTAGCTCATCAGAAACTACTTCGGATCTGAGTCTCCGTCATACATGGGGAGCTGGGGTGGCTTGTAAGATGGGGGCCAGTGTGTAGCCTGCAGTTCTGCTGACAGAGGAGAAGCATCATCAAAAGCAAAATTTCCATGATGGAAATCCTCATACCAGCGATCCTCGTTGAAGAAGCCTTCTTGGTGCAGCTCTCTGTGCTGAGGCCTTCGGTTCTGCTCATCTTGAGCAAGATGACGCACTTCTTCGGTAGATTCGTCAATCTGCCTTTGCAGGTCAGTTAACCGAGCCATCTTCTCCTTCTTCTTCTGTACCTGCCGATGAAGCATCTCCATATTCCTGATTTCTTGGTCCAACTCATCCTCTTGTGGTGTTGGACTGGTGGCCTTCCTCTTCTGGCTTTGGGCCTCCCGAAGAGAAAGGGTCTCCTGGTTCGGGTCCAGCGGTTGCAGAGCGGCAACCCCTATTGCTGAAGCTTTCTTTGGTGACATGACGAAGGTCGATGCTTGCCGAAGGTGGTCGAAAAAGGGTTCACCAGAGGTAGGCACCAATGTTGGGGACTTGTTCTCAAATGCTATGAGTTAAGAACAAGGCAACACAGAAAACGTTAAACGTTAAAGCCCTTCGTCCTTCGAAGCATTATTTCCCTTAGGATATAATAACTTTCAGACAAAGGTAATGAAGGACATACCTTCATCAACATAACATATAGAGATGAAGAAAGAATCATATAAAACATAAAAGATAATATAAACAGTCATATATTATTATCATCTCATTTCTATTTTATTACTATGGAAAAAATAGAAATGATATCAAATTACAAGTGTACCTTCGACTTGAAAGAAGGTAAAAGTACCAGCGTGGCGCTAGGTCTAATGCCTAATCAGCGTGAACAGTATGGGGTTACTGTTCATCTATTTATAGGCACGGGACGCAGCCCATGTAAAATTACACTCATGCCCTTTACATTTGCTAATAACTCTATAGTAATCCATCGAGGTCTAAATAGCCTTTTCATCTTTAAGTTGGTTTTCCTTTTCTGCTATCATGCCGAAGCTCTCCTGCGCACAGCTTCGGCTTCGCGCTATCCTTCGTACTCCTTCTTGTGCTTCTTCATGTTGTGGTTTCAACTCAAGCCCGAAGGTACCTGTTCATGCATTATACTTCCAGAAACATTGTTAAATCATGTTTTTGAGGACCTTCGGAAGCCGAAGGCCCCCAACAATACGTCTGAAGCAAGGGGGAGATTCCGTGATGCAGTAACTCAACAAGTTTAATCACCTCTCCCAATATGCTATATACCAAGTGGACACTGATCTGAAAAAGAAAAATTGTTTCATGAGAGGGTTGAATGAAAGACTCCAGCCCAAAATGGCTACGTGTCTGGATCTCACGTATAGCAAGGCTGTTAGCACAACACTGTATGTTGAAGCCAAAAATTCGGGACAAGGAAAGTCAAAAAGATATGTGGGTGAAGGACCATCTCAGGGGTCTGAAAAGCGGACAAGGTTGGTAATCCATCCCTTCAACCCAAATCATTCTTCTCCTCGTCCACCCACATATCCCTTCAGACAACCTATGTTCATCCGTCCCACTTCTGCCCCTGCCCAGAACAATTAGCCGAGTGCCCCTGGTGCTCGTTTCCCTGCCCTTCCCAGTTCCTCAAGTGGCTGCTTTAATTGTGGAAAGTCTGGGCATTTCATCAAAGACTGCCCCTATCCAAAGCAGAACAAATCAAACTTTCAACAGACTTCTAGGAACGCAAATCAAGGAAAGGGAAACATGGTCAACCCTCCAGCGGGCAAAAATACGAAGAAAACTGGGCGAGTTTATTACACCCAGGTGGCGACTACACCGGAAGGAGAACTGGTGATGATGGGTACGTTTCTCGTTGCCAACCACCCAGTAGTTATCCTTTTTGATTCTGGTGCATCGCATACCTTTATTAGTGAAAGGGAAATAGGGTTTAACCTTTTCCTATAAATGATTTAGGTGGTTGAATGCCCAACACAAATAATTGGACTAACTAGTTTGCTCTAGATTATATATTCTACAGGTGCTAAAGGTTCAACACAAACCAATAAAAAGATCAAGTTAGGGTTCAAAAAGAAAGGAGCAAAAGAAACCGAAGAGAACCCTGGTCTGGCGCACCGGACTGTCCGGTGCCTAGGGCCGTACGACTTCATACTTGCCACCTTCAGGTTTCAGAAGAGTCGCCCCATTATAATTCACCGGACTGTCCGGTGTGTCACCAGACTGTCCGGTGCGACAGCAGAGCAATGGCTCCAGCGCAATGGTCGACTGCAACAGACACCTGCAAAAGTGCTATAGTGCATGGACAGTTCGCGTAGAGTCAGAGCAGCCGCCAGAAGGTGCACCGGACAGTGAACAGTGGCTGTCCGGTGCCACATGAAGACAAAGCTCCAACGGTCAAAACCGTCAGAACCCTAACGGTTGGGTGACGTGGCTGGCGCACGAGACACTGTCCGGTGCGCCCATCGACAGTAGCTTGCCCCAACGGTTGAATTGGTGGTTGGGGGCTATAAATACCCCACAACCACCTCCACTCCAACCATCCAACTTCTCATTCAATACAAGAGCAATAGACACCACTCCAAAGACACAATTCAAGAGATCGATCCACTCAAAGTCTCAAAATCTACTCTAGCACATTTAGACTTGTGAGAGGATCATTTGTGTTTTCTTGTGCTCTTGTTTGCTTGGATGGCTTTCTTCTTCTCCCATTCTTATTCTCAAGTGAGTTGTAATCAAAGCAAGAGACACCAAGTGTGTGGTGGTCCTTGTGGGGTCTAAGTGACCCGTTTGATTAAGGAGAAAGCTCACTTGGTCTAAGTGACTGTTTGAGAGAGGGAAAGGGTTGAAAGAGTCCCGGTCTTTGTGACCACCTCAACGGGGACTAGATTCATTGGAACCGAATCTCGGTAAAACAAATTACCATGTCATCCGCTTTATTTTCTTGGTTGATTTCTTTCCCCTCTCTCCCGGACTTGGATTTTATTCTAATGCTAATCCCGGATTGTAGTGTGCTTAAAGTTTGTAAATTTCAGTTTCCGCCTATCCACCCCCCTGTAGGCGACTTTCAATTGGTATCAGAGCCCGGTACTTCATTAGAGTCTAACCACTTGAAGTGATGTCGGGATGATCCGCTAAGAGGGAGATGGAAACGGGCACAAGCCACGGGAAGGCTACATCAAGGGAGTCTGGCGCCAAAGGAAGGGAGGAATCACCTCCCGCGTCAAGTTGCACCGGAGTGGCGACAAGAAGAAGAAAATGAAGAAAGTGGTCTACTACGAGACCGATTCTTCGTCGCCCTCCACCTCCGGCTTCGATGCTCCGTCCGTCACTTCTAAGCGCCATGAGCGCAAGAAGTTTAGTAAGATCCCCTTACGCTATCCCCGCATTTCCAAACGCACTCCTTTACTTTTCGTCCCATTAGGCAAACCACTGGTTTTTTATGGTGAAGATTATTGTATGTGGAGTGATAAAATGAGGCATCACCTAACCTCACTCCACGCTAGCATATGGGACATTGTTGAGTTTGGAGCGCAGGTACCATCCGTAGGGGACGAGGGCTACGACTCGAACGAGGTCGCCCAAATCTGGCACTTCAACTCCCAAGCCACTACTATACTCCTCGCCTCTCTATGTCGAGAGGAGTATAATAAGGTGCAAGGGTTGAAGAGGGCCAAGGAGATTTGGGACGTGCTCAATACCGCGCACGAGGGAGATGAGGTGACCAAGATCACCAAGCGGGAGATGATCGAGGGGAGCTCGGTCGATTCATCCTCAACCAAGGAGAGGAGCCACAAGCTTTGTACAACCGGCTCAAGACCTTGGTAAATTAAGTGCGCAACCTCGGGAGCACAAAATGGGATGACCATGAAATGGTCAAGGTTATTCTAAGATCACTTGTTTTTCGTAATCTTACACAAGTTCAATTAATTCGTGGTGATCCTAGATACAAGCTAATGTCTCCCGAGGAAGTTATAGGAAACTTTGTGAGCTTTGAATTAATGATCAAAGGCTCCAAACAATTGTCAACTTGGAGCAAGGCGGCACCTTCACACCCGAGGTGCAACCCGTCGCATTCAAAGCGACAGAGGAGAAGAAAGAAGAGTCTACATCAAGTAGGCTCCCCATCGATGCCTCCAAGCTCGACAACGAGGAAATGGCGCTCATCATCAAGAGCTTTCGCCAAATCCTCAAGCAAAGGAGGGGGAAGGACTACAAACCCCACTCCAAGAGGGTGTGCTACAAGTGATGAGGACATCAACACCAACATGAGCACATCTACACCAGCAGCACCTTCTCCAGCCCAGGCGCCACCCCTTCCACCTGGGCCAGTGACTCGGGCCCGTGCAAGAGAATTGAACTACATCATGTTGTTAAAGAACGAAGGCCCAGAAGAATAGACGACCAGCCCAGTTGCGGCCCATAATGGACGACCTAGGGTTGGCCGCCCCTAGGGGCTGCGCCCCCTCTCTATTTATACAGGAGCTGCGCCTCCTTTATTTTCCGAGTTTTGTTTTAGATCTAGCTTTAGCTACTCTCGAGCACGCGCAAATCTGCGCTGTCTTCGTGTATTCAGAACTCCACCCTCGAGTAATAGATTAGATTGCTCGCATCTTTTTCTTGTTCGTTCTTCGATTGCGCACAGGAAACGATCTTCGTGATCAGGCCGATCTCGCATCAGCAAGGTCGGTAACCACAGGGAGTTGGTTCAGCGATTGCATTGGCGCCTCGGGCTTGCTCGTCGTAGTCGGATCGCAAGGGTCAACTTCCGCCAAATCGGAATTATCTCTACTCGCCGAAAGATCGGGCACCTCAGCTACATCAATTGGTATCAGATTTCCAGGTTGATCGGTGAGTTTATCGAGTGTTTTTTTTTCCTACAGTCCACAAAACCACATAAAAATTCAGGTTAGACCTTATCCCAGCACCCTTTTGAGCCTCGCACTTTCTTTCAATAATCTGCATTGTTGAATTTGTGTGCTTTCGCGTCATTTGTTGCTGGTTGCATTGTGTTCTTCCACCATTCAAATCCTAGCGCCGCCACCATCTCCCCTTTGATCACGCCACAAACCAAGTCAACATTGTTTCCTTGTTTTTCTCCTTCGGTTACGTAAAAAAAAACAGAAAAAAACAAACCGAGTCAACGGCCGTTTCCTTGTTTTTCTCCTTCGGTTACGAAAAAAAAACAGAAAAAAAAACCGAGTCAACATCGTTTCCTTGTTTTTCTCCTTCGGTTACGTCAAAAAAAAACAGAAACAAAAAAAAACAACGAAGGAGATAGGATACGGTTGTTTCATCCCGGTCGTTTGAAAACATAACTTGAGCTACCTTCCTTAAACCGGGCATAACTTTTCGCTCGGGTGTCCGAAAAATCTGAAATTTTTACAGGAGCTAGTTGACATCATTCTGAGGCCGGCCAAACTAACCTATGGTCTGTTTGGGTTTCGACAAAATTGTCAAAAAAATTCAGGAAGATAAAGAAAAAAATTCATCAAAGTTCTCGCACGCTTTTCAGAGAACTTCCTCATTTTCTGTAGACCACATCTGAACTCTGTTCTAGGTGAAACTTCGTGTAACTCCTATTTTGTTGCTTCTTGTGCTGAGAAAAATATCAAAAAATTCATACAAAAAAGAAAAACAAAATCACTTGTGATTTCTACTAGTGGCCTCGCTAGTACAATATTTACGGTACTGCCATTCTGCTAGTTCCATCTGTCCTTTGCACTTGTGGCCAGCAATATAGTTTCGTGTTTTGCACTATAATTCAACTTTGCATTATTGTTTGGTCGTGCTAATCCTTGACTTGAGTGCAGCCTACCCAGAACTCCACATATTTCTACGACGAGTAGGTTTCTGTTTCTCCAGGCAATCGCTCATCCAATCTTTCACCGGTTCCACCTGTTGGTTGCAGTTCACCACTGTGGCTTGGTAAGAACGGATAAGAATTTGATAACAGCACTAGTGTAAGCGCCTTGTGAGCAGTACACCCCTGTTTTTGTCGTTTTTTTTGGTGTTTTGGTGTTTGCGCTAACTATGGCAGGAGCACATGACACGGTGGATGCCCAGTTGCTGGAAGTAAAGGGACAAGTTGATGGACTTGCTGATGACATTAGGACGATGCATGAACGGCTTGATTCAACGGTCACTTCGACGACCGAGCGTTTCAACCAGCTTGACCTTGCTCAAACGGCGACTCGCACCACACTCGACACCATCCTGGCACGCCTTGATGCGTTGACCACAAAGATGGAGCAGGACTACGGCGGTGACACTGAGTGGGAAGATGGAGATCGCCGTGGTCGTGCACGCCGTGTGGTTCGTCATCCCCCTAATGACTTATTTTCTAAGATTAAATTTAAAATTCCACCTTTTAATGGCAAATATGATCCTGCTGCATATCTTGATTGGGAGTTAGAGGTTGAACAAAAATTTTCATGCCATGATATTGCTGCACATTCTCAGGTTAAAGCTGCTATTAGTGAATTTACTGATTTTGCTTTAATTTGGTGGCGTGAGTTTAAAATAAAACATCCCACTACTATTCCAACCACTTGGGATCAGTTGAAAGCTGCTATGCGACATCGATTTGTGCCTTCGTATTATGCTCGTGATTTGCTTAATAAAATGCAGCGTTTTCAGCAAGGTTCTCAATCTGTTGAGGACTATTTCCAGGAGTTACAAAAAGGTATGATTCGTTGTGGCATATTAGAGGACAACGACGCTGCTATGGCACGTTTTCGTGGTGGTTTAAACCGCGAAATACAAGATATACTTGATTATAAGGAATATTATGATATGACTACTTTATTTGAATATGCTTGCAAAGCTGAACGTGAAGTGCAGGGACGCCGCTCGAAGCCATATTCTAACCCCTTTGCAGGACGAAGCTCGACATCCACCTCAGCACCAGTTCCCCCTGCGCCATCCACGTCCACCACTACTCCACGTGAGAAGACGACCAAACCAGCCAGCACTGCCCCACCCACAGGTCGTACACGAGATATTCAGTGTCATCGCTGTAGAGGATTTGGCCATGTGATTCGGGACTGCCCAAACAAGCGCACTTTGCTCATTCGTGACGATGGTGAGTACTCTTCCGCTAGTGATTCTGAAGAAATTGAACATGCACTACTTGCCACTGACCATGCAGCTAAGGCGGAGGTACATGTCAACCCGGACGACGCTGATAGGTATGAAAGTCTTGTTGTGCAGCGTGTTCTCAGTACACAGGTCGCTTTGCCCGAGAAGAATCAGCGACACACTCTATTCCATACAAAGGGTGTTGTGCAGGAGCGGTCAATTCGCATCATTATCGACAGCGGCAGTTGCAACAATTTGGCGAGTACCAAGCTGGTCGAAAAGTTATCGTTACCCACTCGTAAGCATCCAAACCCATATCACATTCAATGGCTTAATGATGGTGGTAAAATAAAAATCACACGTTCCGTGCGCGTTCCTTTCTCCATGGGTGCTTATTCTGATTTTGTTGATTGTGATGTTATTCCCATGGAAGCATGCTCTTTGTTACTTGGTCGACCTTGGCAATATGATACTGATAGCTTGCATCATGGTCGTTCGAATCATTATTCTTTCATTTTTAAGGGTCAGAAAATAATTATACATCCAATGACACCTGAACAAATTGTTAAAGATGATCTTGCCCGAGCTGCTATAACTGCTAAACAACTTGATCCATCGCCCTCTGTTCCTTCTGAAATCAAGTTGAAGGCTCCTGTTTTACTTGCTACACGTGCTGATTTTGATGATCTACACGGTGCTCATTTGCCATGCTATGCACTTATATGCTCTAGTGTCCTCATTTCACTTGATGATGCACCATCTTTGGCTATTCCCCCTATGGTTGCTAACCTTTTGCAGGAGTACGCTGATGTCTTTCCCAAAGACTTACCACCGGGTCTCCCACCACTTCGTGGCATTGAGCACCAGATCGACCTCATTCCCGGCGCACAGCTTCCGAACCGCGCACCGTACCGTACAAATCCGGATGAGACGAAGGAGATTCAGCGCCAGGTACAGGCGTTGCTTGACAAGGGATACATTCGTGAGTCTCTTAGCCCTTGCTCTGTTCCTGTGTTACTTGTTCCCAAGAAAGATGGGTCATGGCGTATGTGTGTAGACTGTCGTGCTATTAATAACATCACTATTCGTTATCGATATCCTATACCACGCCTTGATGATATGCTAGATGAGCTTAGTGGTGCCATTATTTTCACTAAGATTGATTTGCGTAGTGGTTACCACCAGATTAGAATGAAACTGGGTGATGAATGGAAAACGGCTTTTAAAACGAAATTTGGTTTATATGAATGGTTGGTTATGCCGTTTGGATTGACTAATGCTCCCAGCACTTTTATGCGAGTGATGAATGAAGTTCTAAGGCCCTTCATAGGATTGTTTGTGGTTGTTTATTTTGATGATATTCTTATTTACAGCAAATCTAAGAAAGAGCATTTGGAACATTTAAGTGCTGTTTTTGATGCATTGCGTGCTGCCCAGTTATTTGCTAACATGGAAAAATGCATCTTTTGTACACGACGTGTCTCGTTTCTTGGTTATGTTGTTACTCCACAGGGCATTGAGGTGGATAGCAGCAAGATTGCTGCCATTCGGGAGTGGCCTACACCGACGACGGTCACACAAATTCGGAGCTTTCTTGGACTTGCCGGTTTCTACCGCAGATTTGTTCGTGATTTTAGCTCCATTGCAGCGCCTCTACATGAGCTTACAAAGAAAGATGTTCCATTTGCTTGGAGTGATTCCCAGGAGGAAGCGTTCAACACTTTGAAAGATAAGTTAACCCAAGCTCCCCTATTGCAATTACCTGATTTTAATAAAGTGTTTGAGCTTGAATGCGATGCTAGCGGTATTGGGCTAGGTGCTGTTTTGTTACAAGAAGGAAAACCAGTTGCTTATTTTAGTGAAAAATTAAACGGTGCTAGTCTGAAATATTCTACTTATGATAAGGAGCTTTACGCTTTAGTGCGCACTTTGCATACATGGCAGCACTATCTTTGGCATCGTGAGTTTATAATCCATTCTGATCATGAGGCTTTAAAACATATTCGTACCCAAACAAATCTGAACCGTCGTCATGCTAAATGGGTAGAATTCATTGAGTCCTTTCCTTACATTATTAAACACAAGAACGGGAAGGACAATGTTATTGCTGATGCTTTGTCTCGTCGCTATACCATGCTGTCACAGTTAGATTTTAAAATCTTTGGTTTGCACACTGTGAAAGATCAATATGTTGATGATGCTGATTTTAAAGATGCTTTCGGCCATTGTATTAATGGGAAACCATGGGGCAAATTTCACATACAGGATGGGTTCCTGTTTCGCGCTAACAAGCTGTGTGTTCCAGCTAGCTCGGTTCGTCTTTTGTTGTTACAGGAAGCACATGGAGGCGGTCTCATGGGGCACTTTGGCGTCTACAAGACACATGAGGTGTTGGCTGCCCACTTCTTTTGGCCTCGGATGCGCGCTGATGTTGAGCGCCTTGTTGCACGCTGCACTACTTGTCAGAAAGCTAAGTCACGGTTGAACAACCATGGTTTGTATATGCCTTTGCCTGTTCCTACTTCCCCTTGGATTGATATTTCGATGGATTTTGTTTTGGGATTGCCTAGAACTAAGAAGGGGAGGGATAGCATTTTTGTGGTTGTTGATCGATTCTCCAAAATGGCTCATTTCATACCTTGTCATAAGACTGATGATGCTAGCAATGTTGCTGAATTGTTTTTTAGAGAGATTATTCGTTTGCACGGTATTCCCAATACAATAGTCTCGGATCGTGATGCTAAGTTTCTGAGTCATTTTTGGAGATCTCTGTGGAATAAATTGGGAACTAAATTGCTGTTTAGCACCACTTGTCACCCTCAGACTGATGGTCAAACTGAGGTAGTTAATCGAACTTTGTCTACCATGCTTAGGGCTGTTTTAGACAAAAATTTGAAACGTTGGGAGGATTGCTTGCCTCATGTTGAGTTTGCTTATAATCATGCAACCCATTCTTCTACAAAGATGTGCCCTTTTCAAATTGTTTATGGTTACATTCCTAGGGCGCCTATTGCTTTGTTTTCGCTTGATGCTGCGGACGCCCCACACATAGATGCTCTTGCACATGTTGAACAAATGATTAATCTCCATGAACAAACTCAACAAAACATTGCTGCTGCTAATGCTAAATATCAGATTACTGGTAGTAAGGGCCGGAAACTAGTTACTTTTGAACCTGGTGATATGGTTTGGTTGCATTTGAGAAAGGATCGTTTTCCTACTTTGCGTCGTTCTAAATTGATGCCTCGTGCTGCTGGTCCTTTTAAGATACTAACCAAGATTAATGATAATGCTTATACCCTTGACCTGCCTGCGGAGTTTGGTGTTTCCACTAGTTTTAATGTTGCAGATTTGAAACCATATGCGGGAGAAGACGAGGAGTTGCCGTCGAGGACGACTTCAGTTCAAGAAGGGGAGGATGATGAGGACATCAACACCAACATGAGCACATCTACACCAGCAACACCTTCTCCAGCCCAGGCGCCACCCCTTCCACCTGGGCCAGTGACTCGGGCCCGTGCAAGAGAATTGAACTACATCATGTTGTTAAAGAACGAAGGCCCAGAAGAATAGACGACCAGCCCAGTTGCGGCCCATAATGGACGACCTAGGGTTGGCCGCCCCTAGGGGCTGCGCCCCCTCTCTATTTATACAGGAGCTGCGCCTCCTTTATTTTCCGAGTTTTGTTTTAGATCTAGCTTTAGCTACTCTCGAGCACGCGCAAATCTGCGCTGTCTTCGTGTATTCAGAACTCCACCCTCGAGTAATAGATTAGATTGCTCGCATCTTTTTCTTGTTCGTTCTTCGATTGCGCACAGGAAACGATCTTCGTGATCAGGCCGATCTCGCATCAGCAAGGTCGGTAACCACAGGGAGTTGGTTCAGCGATTGCATTGGCGCCTCGGGCTTGCTCGTCGTAGTCGGATCGCAAGGGTCAACTTCCGCCAAATCAGAATTATCTCTACTCGCCGAAAGATCGGGCACCTCAGCTACATCAACAAGTGTGGTAAGCCCGGTCATTTCATTTCTAAATGTCCTATATCTAGTGATAGTGACAGGGGCGATGACAAGAGAGGGAAGAAGGAGAAGAAGAGATACTACAAGAAGAAGGGCGGCGATGCCCACGTGTGTCAGGAATGGGACTCCGATGAGAGCTCCACCGACTCCTCCGACGAGGATGCCGCCAACATCGCCGTCAACAAGGGTCTTTTCTTCCCCAATGTCGGCCACAAGTGTCTCATGGCAAAGGATGGCAAAAGGAAGAAGGTAAAATCTAGAGCCTCCACAAAATATACAACATCTAGTGATGAGGGTAGCTCTAGTGAAGATGAGGATAATTTACTTACCCTTTTTGCCAACCTTAACATGCAACAAAAGGAAAAACTAAATGAATTGATAGGTGCTATTCATGAGAAGGATGAACTCTTGGATAGCCAAGAGGAATTCCTTATCAAGGAAAACAAAAAGCATGTTAAAGTGCAAAATGCTTATGCTCGGGAAGTAGGGAAAAATGAAAACTTGACTAAAGAGCTTAGCATTTGCCATGACACTATCTCCAACCTTAGAACTGAGAATGTTAGTTTAATTACTAAGGTTGAAAAATCAAATGTTTGTCATGATTCAATTGCCAATCTTAGAAATGAAAATGCTAGTTTAATTGCTAAAATTGATAAATTGAATGAATCAATTTCTAGCCTTAAAACTGAGAATGCTAGTTTAATTTCCAAGGCTAGAGATTTAAATGTTTGCAATGATTTTATTTCCTGTCTTAGAGATGAAAATGCAATATTACATGCTAAGATAGATGAATTAAATGCTTGCAAACCCTCTACATCTAGTGTTGATCATGTTACTATTTGTACTAGATGTAGAGATATTAATGTTGATGATATTCATGATCACCTTGCTTTAATTAAACAACAAAATGATCATATAGCTCAATTAACTAGTAAAATCAATGAGCATGAAATTGAAAATGAAAAATTTAAATTTGCTAGAAGCATGCTCTATAATGGGAGATGCCCTGGCATCAAGGATGGCATTGGTTTCCAACAGGGAAGCAATGTCAAACTTAATGCCCCTAAAAGATTGTCTAATTTTATTAAGGGCAAGGCTCCCATGGTTCAGGATAACGAGGGCTATATTTCATATCCTGCTGGTTATCCCAAACATAAGATTAGGAGAATTCATGCTAGAAAACCTCATAATGTTTCACACCATGTGTTTATGTACAAGAATGAGGCATCTAGCTGTAGGCAATCAACCCATGTTAAATTGCCTAAAAAGAAATCTCCTACTGCATCAAATGAGCCTAATGTTTCATTTAAAACTTTTGATGCTTCTTATGTGCTTACTAACAAATCAGGCAAAGTAGTTGCCAAATATGTTGGGGGCAAACACAAGGGCTCCGAGACTTGTGTTTGGGTACCCAAGGTGCTTGTTTCTAACGTGAAAGGACCCAATACTATTTGGGTACCTAAGAACAAGGCCTCAAACTGTTTTGCAGGTTTATGCATCCGGGGGCTCATGTTGGATTATTGATAGCGGATGCACAAGCCACATGACACGGGAGAAAAGAATGCTCTCCTCCTACGAGAAAAATGAAGATCCCCAAAGAGCTATCACATTCAGGGATGGAAATCAAGGTTTGGTCAAAGGACTTGGTAAAATTGCTATATCACCTGACCATTCTATTTCCAATGTTTTTCTTGTAGATTCTTTAGATTATAACTTGCTTTCAGTTTCTCAATTATGCAAAATGGGTTACAACTGTCTTTTTACGGATACATGTGTTACTGTCTTTAGAAGAAGTGATGATTCAGTAGCATTTAAGGGAGTATTAGAGGGTCAGCTATACTTAGTTGATTTCAATAGAGCTGAACTTGATACTTGCTTAATTGCTAAGACTAATATGGGTTGGCTCTAGCATCGCCGACTAGCCCATGTTGGGATGAAGAATCTTCACAAGCTTCTAAAGGGAGAACACATTTTGGGACTAACCAATGTTCATTTTGAGAAAGACAGGGTTTGTAGCGCATGTCAAGCAAGGAAGCAAGTTAGTATCCATCATCCACATAAGAACATAATGACAACGGACAGACCACTGGAACTACTCCACATGGATCTATTCGGCCTGATAGCTTACATAAGCATCGGCGGGAGTAAGTACTGTCTAGTAATTATGGATGATTATTCTCGCTTCACTTGTGATACACCCAGCCCAGGTGGGGTTGGCCGAGGCCCAACAAATTAGGGTTGCCCGGAGCCCATCAGTTCATTATGCACACCCAACTCAGGGAAAGGCCCAATCGCCCCAAAAGACTAGTCCAATGGGGAAGGGTGGCTCTCCCTTTTAAAGTTGCTCCTTCCTCCCAAGTTAAGCAAGGTGGGATAATTCTGAGGCTCACACGGTCGCCGTCCGACTACAATTGGGCCAACTGGGCTAATTGCGTCTTAGCTAATGGGTAATAGTGGAGGATGTCCTCATCATTCCCACCTTTTTAAAATGGGCCCTAGCTCTGATACCAGATGATACACCCAGCCCAGGTGGGGTTGGTCGAGGCCTAACATATTAGGGTTGCCCGGAGTCCAACAGTTCATTATGCACACCCAACTCAGGGAAAGGCCCAATTGCCCCAAAAGACTAGTCCAATGGGGGAAGGATGGCTCTCCCTTTTAAAGTGGCTCCCTCCTCCCAAGTTAAGCAAGGTGGGATAATTCTGAGGCTCACACGGTCGCCGTCCGACTACAATTGGGCCAACTAGGCCAATTGCGTCTTTGCTAACGGGTAATAGTGGAGGATGCCCTCATCAACTTGGGTATTCTTTTTGCAGGAAAAATCACAAACCCAAGAGACTTTAAAGGGATTCTTGAGATGGGCTCAAAATGAGTTCAGATTTAGAATCAAGAAGATAAGAAGCGACAACGGGATGGAGTTCAAGAACTCACAAATAGAAGGCTTTCTTGAGGAGGAGGGCATCAAGCATGAGTTCTCTTCTCCATACACACCTCAACAAAATGGTGTAGTGGAGAGGAAGAACAGAACTCTACTGGACATGGCGAGGACCATGCTTGATGAGTACAAGACCTCGGACCGGTTTTGGGCTGAGACAATTAACACCTCCTGCTACTCCATCAACCGGCTCTACCTTCACCAAATCCTCAAGAAAACATCGTATGATCTCCTCACCGGTAAAAAGCCCAATGTTTCATATTTTAGAGTCTTTGGTAGCAAATGTTTTATTCTTGTTAAAAGAGGTAGAAAATCTAAATTTGCTCCTAAGGCTGTAGAAGGCTTTTTACTAGGATATGACTCAAACACAAGGGCATATAGAGTCTTCCACAAATCCACTAGATTAGTTGAGGTTTCTTGTGACATTGTGTTTGATGAGACTAATGGCTCTCAAGTAGAGCAAGTTGATCTGGATGAATTAGATGATGAAGAGGCTCCGTGCGTCGCGCTTAGGAACATGTCCATTGGGGATGTGTATCCTAAGGAATCCGAAGAGCCTCCACAAGCACAAGATCAACTGTCATCTCCCATGCAAGCATCTCCACCAACCCAAGATGAGGATCAAGCTCAAGACAATGAAGAAGAAGGTCAAGAAGATGAGCCACCTCAAGAGGAGGACAATGATCAAGGGGGAGATGACAATGATCAAGACAAGGAAGATGATCAAGAAGTACAGGGTCAAAGACCGCCACACCCAAGAGTCCATCAAGCGATTCAAAGAGATCACCCCATCAACTCCATTCTTGGTGATATTCATAAGGGTGTAACAACTCGATCTCGAGTTGCTCATTTTTGTGAACATTACTCTTTTGTGTCCATGATTGAGCCATACAGGGTGGAGGATGCACTAAGAGACTCGGATTGGGTGTTGGCAATGTAAGAGGAGCTGAACAACTTCACGAGGAATGAGGTATGGCATTTAGTTCCACGTCCTAATCAAAATGTTGTAAGTACCAAGTGGGTATTCCACAACAAGCAAGATGAGCATGGTGTGGTGACAAGGAACAAAGCTCGACTTGTGGCCAAGGGATATTCACAAGTCGAAGGTTTGGATTTTGGTGAAACCTATGCACCCGTAACTAGGCTTGAGTCAATTCATATATTACTTGCCTATGCTACTTACCATGGCTTTAAGCTTTATCAAATGGACGTGAAAAGTGCCTTCCTCAATGGAGCAATCAAGGAAGAGGTCTATGTTGAGCAACCTCCTGGCTTTGAAGATAGTGAGTACCCTAACCATGTTTATAAACTCTCAAAGGCGCTTTATGGGCTTAAGCAAGAACAAGAGCATGGTATGATTGCCTGCGAGATTTCCTTATCACTAATGGCTTCAAAGTCCGAAAAGCCGATCCTACACTCTTTACTAAAACCATTGCAAAAGACTTGTTTGTATGCCAAATTTATGTTGATGATATCATATTTGGGTCTACTAACAAATCTACATGTGAAGAGTTTAGTAGGATCATGATTCAAAAATTTGAGATGTCAATGATGGGAGAGTTGAAGTATTTTCTAGGATTTCAAGTCAAGCAACTCCAAGAGGGCACCTTCATCAGCCAAACAAAGTATATTCAAGACATACTCAACAATTTTGGAATGAAGGATGCCAAGCCCATCAAGACACCCATGGGAACTAATGGGCATCTCGACCTCGACACGGGAGGTAAATCCGTAGATCAAAGGTATACTGGTTGATGATAGGATCTCTACTCTATTTATGTGCATCTCGACCGGATATTATGCTTTCTGTATGCATGTGTGCAAGGTTCCAAGCCGATCCTAAGGAAGTTCACCTTAGGGCCGTGAAAAGAATCATAAGATATTTAGTTTATACTCCTAAGTTTGGTCTTTGGTACCCCAAGGGATCCACTTTTGATTTAATAGGATATTCAGATGCCGATTGAGCAAGATGTAAAATTGATAGGAAAAGAACATCAGGGACTTGTCAGTTTCTGGGAAGATCCCTGGTGTCTTGGGCTTCAAAGAAACAAAACTCAGTAGCTCTTTCTACCGCCGAAGCCGAGTATGTTGCTGCAGGCCATTGTTGCGTGCATTTGCTTTAGATGAGGCAAACCCTCAGGGACTATGGCTACAAATTGAGCAAAGTCCCTCTCCTATGTGACAATGAGAGTGCAATCCGCATGGCGGATAATCCCGTTGAACACAGCCGCACTAAGCACATAGACATTCGGTATCACTTTTTGAGGGATCACCAACAAAGGGGGGATATCGAGATTGCTTATGTTAGCACCAAAGAACAATTAGCCGATATCTTTACCAAGCCATTAGATGAGAAAACCTTTACCAAACTTAGGAATGAGCTAAACATTCTTGATTCTCGGAATTTTGATTGAAATATTGCACACATAGCTCATTTTATATACCTTTGATCATATCTCTTTTATGTCTACGACTAATGTGTTTTCAAGTGTATCTTTATGCTAAGTCGTAGATTGAAAGGGAAATGGAGTCTTTGGCGAAGACACGACTTCCACTCCACTCTATCGGTATCATTTACCCTTCGCCATCACTCCACATCACTCTCACTTTGGTATAATCTTTCACTCATATTTACTTGTACCAATAGGGGAGAAAGTAAAAAGGGCTCATAAAGTCTCCGTTTTTGGCGATTCATGCCTAAGGGAGAGAAAGTATTAGCCCAAAGAAAAACGGCCGCACCACCACCATTTTTCAAAATAAAGTTTTCAACTGGTATCTTGTTATTACTACTTTTCAAATTGGTATTCCTCTAGAAATTATATATCAATTGGTATCTATATTTCAAATTGATCTATATCTCAAAACCCTCTTGAAAAACTAAGAGGAGAATTTCATTCAGGGGGAGTTTTGTTTAAGTCAAAGGAAAAACATTTGAAACAGGGGGAGAAATTTCAAACCTTGAAAATGCTTCTCGCAAATCTTAGCTATATACCTTTGACTATTTGCAAAAAGACTTTGAAAAGATTTTCCAAAAGAATTTGCAAAAACAAAACATGTGGTGCAAGCGTGGTCCAAAATGTTAAATAAAAGAAAACCAACCATGCATATCTAATTGAAGTATAAATTGGTTTAATTCCAAGCAACCTTTGCACTTACCTTATTCAAACTAGTTCAATTCTACACTTACACATTTGCTTTGGTTTGTGTTGGCATCAATCACCAAAAAGGGGGAGATTGAAAGGGAAATAGGGTTTAACCTTTTCCTATAAATGATTTTGGTGGTTGAATGCCCAACACAAATAATTGGACTAACTAGTTTGCTCTAGATTATATATTCTACAGGTGCTAAAGGTTCAACACAAACCAATAAAAAGATCAAGTTAGGGTTCAAAAAGAAAGGAGCAAAAGAAATCGAAGAGAACCCTCGTCTGGCCCACCGGACAGTGTCCGGTGTGCAGGGCCATACAACTTTAAACTTGCCACCTTCGGGTTTCAGAAGAGCCGCCCTACTATAATTCACCGGACTATCCGGTGTGCCACCAGACTGTCCGGTGCGACAGTGGAGCAACAGCTCCAGTGCAACGGTCGACTGCAACGGACACCTGCAAAAGTGCTACAGTGCACGGACAGTTCGCGCAGAGTCAGAGCAGCCGCCATAAGGCGCACCGGACAGTGAACAGTGCTGTCTGGTGTGGCACCGGATTGTCCGGTGCGACACCAGACTGTCCGGTGCCACATGAAGACAAAGCTCCAACGGTCGAAACCGTCAGAACCCTAACAGTTGGGTGACGTGGCTAGCGCACCGGACTGTCCGGTGCGCCCATCGACTGCAGCCTGCCCCAACGGTTGAATTGGTGGTTGGGGGCTATAAATACCGCACAACCACCTCCACTCCAACCATCCAAGCATTCACTCCTTCTCATTCAATACAAGAGCAATAGACACCACTCCAAAGACACAATTCAAGAGATCAATCCACTCAAAGTCTCAAAATCAACTCTAGCACATTTAGGCTTGTGAGAGGATCATTTGTGTTTTCTTGTGCTCTTGTTTGCTTGGTTGGCTTTCTTCTTCTCCCATTCTTATTCTCAAGTGACTTGTAATCAAAGCAAGAGACACCAAGTGTGTGGTGGTCCTTGTGGGGTCTAAGTGACCCGTTTGATTAAGGAGAAAGCTCACTCGGTCTAAGTGACCGTTTGAGAGAGGGAAAGGGTTGAAAGAGACACGGTCTTTGTGACCACCTCAACGGGGACTAGGTTCATTGGAACCGAACCTCGGTAAAACAAATCACCGTGTCATCTGCTTTATTTTCTTGGTTGATTTGTTTTCCCCTCTCTTCCGGACTTGGATTTTATTCTAACGCTAATCCTGGATTGTAGTGTGCTTAAAGTTTGTAAATTTCAGTTTCCGCCTATCCACCCCCCTCTAGGCGACTTTCAATTAGCAAGACTTTTATGGAGAAGCATTGCATACATAGCACTGAATCAAGTGAGGGATTTATTATTCACTCACCTGGGGGTCAAATATTTACTAAGGAAGTAGTCTTCCACGTACCCGTAACCTTGCCCAGAATAAGGCCATCATCAAAGCGGATCAAAGGTCCATTCAATTGAGTTATGGGCATGAAGAAGTCCAATTGTCGATCCCTATAGCTGTCCTAGTAAAAGCATTTGGACAAGTTTTTGAGGCCATAGTACAAGAAATCCAGGATATTCTGGTGGTGTGTGAATTTATGGATGTATTTCCCGAAGACTTGTCTGGGTTGCCTCTGGAAAGAGACGTGGAGTTTGTGATCGAATTGAAGCCTGGTACGACTCCTATTTCCAGAAGATCGTACCGTATGCCACCCAATGAACTGGCGGAACTCAAGACACAATTACAAGACTTGTTGGAGAAAGGGTTCATTAGACCAAGTTCATCACCGTGGGGATGTCCAGCAATCTTCGTCAAGAAGAAGGATCAAACTCTTCAAATGTGCGTGGACTACAGACCCTCAATGAAGTTACTATTAAGAACAAGTATCCTCTCCCTCAGATCGATATTTTATTCGATCAACTCACTAGAGCTCGGGTGTTTTCTAAAATTGATCTCAGATCAGGCTATCATCAGATCCGAATTTGACACGAGGATATACCCAAGACCGCATTCACCACTCGGTATGGGTTATTTGAATATTTGGTTGTCTTTTGGATTAACAAATGTTCTAGCCCACTTCACATACTTGATATATTCGGTATTCATGCCCGAGCTAGACAAGTTTGTGGTGGTCTTCATTGATGATATTTTGATATATTCCAAGAATGAGGAGGAGCATGCAAAACACTTGCGGGTTGTGTTAACGCGCTTAAGAGAACATCAACTTTATGCTAAATTAAGCAAATGCTAGTTATGGTTGGAGGAAATCCAATTTCTTGGGCATGTTTTGTCTACCAAAGGGATTGCGATCGATCCTAGCAAAGTCAAGGATATTCTAGAATGGAAATCACCCACTATAGTGCATCAAGTTCGGAGTTTCCTTGGATTGGCTGGTCATTACCGCAGATTTATTCCAGATTTCTCCAAAATTGTTAAACCCATTACCGAGTTATTGAAGAAAGGTACTAAGTTTGACTGGTCCTCTAAGTGCAACGAGGCCTTTGAACAGTTGAAAGTATTGTTGACCACTGCACCTGTTTTGGCCCAACTGGATATTGAAAAGCCTTTTGATGTGTATTGTTGGAGACTTGTTCTCAAGTGCTATGAATTAAGAACAAGGCAACATAAAATGTTAGGAGTTAATATCCTTCATCCTTCGAAGCATTATTTCCCATAGGATACAATGATCTTCAGACGAAGGTGATGAAGAACATACCTTCATCATCACGGCAAATGTTAATGAGAGAAGGAGCATATAAGATATGAAAGACAACATGAATAATCATATGACATTGCTAATATATTTATTATTATCATGGATAAACAGAAATGATATTGTATTACATTTGTATCTTCGGCTCGACAGAAGGTAAAAGTCCAAGCATGACGCACGAGCGAATACAAGTCAGCGTGAACAGTACGGGGGCACTGTTCATCTATTTATAGGCATAGGACGCAGCCTGTGTAAAATTACATTCATGCCCTTTACATTTACTATTGACTTTAGGATAATCCATTGAGGTCCATATAGCCTTTTCCCTTTTAAGTCGGTTCCTTTTCCTACCATTATGCCGAAGCTCCCTTGCGCGTCGCTTCGAGACCGCGTCATCCTTCGTATTGTTCGTGCTTCTCACATTGTATATGGTTTTGACCTAAGTTCGAACATACCTTATACATATATTACACTTGGGAAATATTGTCAAATCATGTTTCTGAGGACTTCAGAAGGCCCCCAACAGTGACGCGTCAGGCAGTGGACTTGGATGTGTCCTGATGTAAGAAGGACGAGTAATAGCCTATGCTTCAAGGCAGGTGCGCCGGCATGAGGAACATTATCCTACACATGATTTGGAACTGGCTGCAGTAGTTCATGCCCTTAAGATTTGGCGTCATTATCTGCTGGGGAATATATACCACTTGTATATGGATCACAAAAGTTTGAAGTATATCTTTACCCAGTCAGAGCTAAACATGAGACAAAGAAGGTGGCTCGAGCTAATCAAAGATTACGACTTAGAAATTCATTATCACCCAGGAAAAGCTAATGTGGTGGCAGATGCTTTAAGTCGCAAGGCTTCTTGTCATTGTCTTACAGTAAAAACACCTGACACCACTTTATGTCAAGAAATAGAAAAGTTGAATATGGGATAGTACAACAAGGAACTTTGACGAATTTGAAGCTTGAGTCAGTTCTTCTACAAAGGATCATTGATGCTCAAAGAACAGATAAGGGTATGAAATATATTCATGAGAAAATGGAGGCCGACAAGACTAATTGTTTTAGGAAAGACGAGCAAGGAGTAATATGGTTCAAAGACCGCATAGTAGTGCCAATGAATGCGGAAGTCCGTCAACAAATCTTGGACAAAGCTCATCTTAGTCGGTATTCCATTCACCCTAGAAGCACTAAGATGTATCAAGACCTAAAACAACATTATTGGTGGACTAAAATGAAGATTGAAATTGCGCGCTATGTGGCAAAATGTGACACTTGTAGACGTGTCGAGGCCATACATATGAAGGCTGCTAGACCATTACAATCTTTGCCCATCCCAACCTGGAAATGGGAAGATATTAGCATGGATTTCATTGTGGGATTACCCAAGACAATTAAAGGATTTGACTCTGTTTGGGACATAATTGACTGGCTCACAAAGACATCACATTTTCTTCCTGTTAAAATAGATCACCCAGTTGTTGTTTATGCTCAGTTATACATTGCTCGATTATCGGTCTGCATGGAGTTCCAAAGACGATAGTGTCGGACCGAGGACCGCAATTCATATCCAAATTTTGGAGAGAGCTGCACAAATCTCTAGGCACTAAATTGCTCCATAGTTCGGCCTATCATCCTCAGACGAGCGAACAAACTGAGAGGGTGAATCAAATACTCGAATACATGCTACGAGCCTGTGTCTTGGAGTTCCCACAGAAATGGGATGATTTTCTACCGTTGGTAGAATTTGCTTATAATAATAGTTACCAAGAAAGTATTAACATGGCACCGTTTGAGGCACTGTACGGACGATGATGTAGAACACTCTTAAATTGGTCAGAACTCGGAGACCAGTGGTTTTTAGGCCTGATTTGGTTAAGGAAACAGAAGAAAAATTCTAGCGTATAAGACACAATTTGAAAGAAGCTCAAGCTCGGCAGAAAAACTATGCGGATAAATGACGTCGACCTTTGGTCTTTCAAGCTGACGATCATGTATACCTGAAAGTATCACCGATGAAGGGTGTTAACCGATTCGGAGTAAAAGGAAAATTGGCACCCCGATATATTGGCCTGTTTCCCATTCTTGAGCGATGTGGGCCAGTGGTGTATAGACTTCAACTGCCCGAATCATTATCTGCGATGCATAATGTGTTCCATGTATCTCAGTTAAAGAAATGCCTTCAGATTCCTAATCGAACCATAGATGTGGTGGATGTTACTTTGGAACCAGATTTGACGTATTCAGAGCATCCCATTCGAGTTCTAGATCAAAAGGACAGAATCACTCGAAAGAGGACTCTCAAGTTCTATAAGGTACAATGGAACCAACACACTGAAGACAAAGCTACTTGGGAGACTCAAGACTTCTTAGAGAAAAATTTTCCTAGGTTTTTAGTTTCATGTAACGTGTAAGATTTGTATACTTTATTGAAAAGTTGGAACAAACCCCACACCACCCCTGATCTGTAAGATAAATAAGGAAACGAAGTTGTGACATGTTTCCTTTTCCATTACATACCCTAGGATCTTAAATCTTTGGACGAGATTCTTTTATGGGGGAAGGATGTAACACCCTTAGTGTTACCAGAACTAAAATTTGAGCATGGCATCATATGCATTGACATGTAATTATGTTTGTCCCACTTAGAATGCATCCACTAGGATAAAACTCCAAAAATAAGTTGTGATGTGGTGACCTGAAGTGCTTCTTAACCCTAGAGTAGGGTACGTGTTGGTCCTTGTTCTCGAATGCTATACATCAAGAACAAAGCAACACAATTGTTAACGATTAAAGACCTTCGTCCTTCGACACATTATCTCCTTTTGGGTATAATGATCTCCAGACGAAGGTCATGAAGGACATACCTTCATCATCTCAGTAAACAAATATAAATGAAGATATATGAAGTACAAAAGAATATAAATAATGATGATATATCAATAAATCATTTATATTCTCATTTCATAAATATTCATGTTATTTATATTACATCGATACCTTCGGCTTGCCAGAAGATGAAAATGTAAGAATGACGTAAGAGCGATTACAATCTAGCGTGAACAGTATGTTGTTACTGTTAATCTATTTATAGGCGCGGGACGCAGCCCGGACAAAATTACATTCATGTCCCTGACATTTATTGTTAATCATAAGGCAAGCTATCAAGGACTAAGTAGTCTTTTCTCTTGTAAGTCGGTTCCATCTTTCACCTTCGTCATTATACTAATGCTGAAGCTCTTTCAACCACAGCTTCAGTGTCCATTCATCGTGCCTTCAGGTCATATTTTCATATCACGCATACCTTCATCTTAAAGCCGAAGCCTCCTGCAACAGTCTGTGTTACACTGAAAAATATATTAGTCACGTTTTTGAGGACCTTCGAAAGAGGAAGGCCCCCAACAGTAGCCCCTCGCAGTATTAATTTATTTCTATATTAACAATTTCAGACTTTGACGTGAACGAAGGCCTTTAGCCGAAGATCCGAAAAAACTCCTTTCGCTAGAATAGCGAAAGACACTGACATATAGGGCCCACCAAGCTGTGGTGCGTTGGGCATATAAATAGGGACTCACATTGATAGCGTTTGATGTGCCATTTCAACTGCTTGTGCTATTTTTGTCATTCTGAATTTTCTTGCTATGCCAAATTTTGATTAATTTGTAAGCTTCGGTATTTGCACAAGCGCTGACTAAATGGCTGAAGAGAAGAAGGTTGCTGACCCTGTATTAGCTGGGTTTTATGAGGTTATGGAGAAGACAAACACAGAGAAGATCACCAATGAAATGTTGGCTGGGTTATCTGAGGATTCCGGCGATAGCGAAGGTTTTGATTTGGAAAGTGGAAACGAAGATGCCGAAGGTCAGCCCTGGCGGCCAAGTCATACCATCTTAGGAAAGTTGTCCATCAAGCAAAGTCATATTGATGCTATGAAAGGGAGATTTTTCCACGTTATTTCTATTGTGAGGGCTGGAGGAGATAGCGCCGCCCCTGCGCCCAAAGTAGACGAAGTTGTTGTCTACAGGAGCTTCATGAAGGCAGGGCTTCAGCTTCCCTTGAGTAAATTTTTAGTTGAAGTTCTGAAGACTTTTGAGATTTACCTTCATCAGATTACCCCCAAAGCTATCATCAGGATGGGGATTTTTATTAGGGTCGTGAGAAGCCAGGGACTAGAGCCGAGTGCAAAATGCTTCTGCAACATGCATGAGCTGTCCTATGAGACGAAGGCTACTGGCAAGGAGCAATATCATAATAATTTTGGTTGTTACGGCTTCGTGCCTCGCTCTGATGTGAGCTATCTAGTTCCGATGTTTCGGAAGAGGTGGCCAGGAGCCTGGATGGAAGAATGGTTTTATGTAAAGAACAACTTAATTTAAAGAGAAGATATAAAGGGAATCATCCAATGCCCTATTTGGTCTCGCTTCAGCATCAGAAGGCCAGCCACTGCTCTTGGAAATGATATCGAAGCATGCCATAAGGCTTTTAACAGTGTATGCACTTTTATTGGCACAAGAGACCTAGTCCAAGAGCACATTGCTTATAGAGTGTGGCCTCTTGTGAATGACTGGGAGATGCCGAAGGAGACTGCTGTCGGGTCCAGTCAAGGCGGCTTGGTTTATCTGAAATACTTCTTCAAATACAAAGATCAGTTTGATGAGCCGAACGATGACTGGCCAAACTGTGTTGAGGCAACTAGGGACGAGTTGCTTGGGGCCTACACAAGGGCCGAAGATGATGCCATGACATTAGCCTTCGGAGGACGAGGCAAGAAAAGATTAAACAGAGTTTTCGATGTAATTGGTTTTGTGTATCCAGACTTTTGCTATCCCTCACGAAAGCAGGGAAAGAAAAGAAAAGTTGCTGCTTCGGCCATCTCTGCTACGCTGAAGGGTAAAAAGATCAAAGTTTTGACACACCGGCCTAGGTACATTGAAATGGCCAAGGTGCCGAAGCTTGCTAAGGGGGCTTCTTCCGCCGCTGAGCCGGAATACCCCGCTCCTACCGGTGCCAAGGGAGAATCGGCTGAAGTGCCGAAAGTAATGGGACAGGAGAAAGCCTAGTCGACCGAAGCGCCGAAGCGTCCTACCGAAGCCAAAGAAAAAACGATTGAAGAGCCAGAGTTGGAGGAGTCAGCAGGATTGCCAAAAATCCTGAGCCCACCACCAGAGCCAGAGTTGTCGAAGGTGTCCAAAATTCCTGCAATAACTCCCAAAAGGAGGAGAATGGCCAGCGTGTAGGACGCTGTCATGGAGTCGACGAGGGTATCAACTCCTGCCTTTACAGGAGAGAAAAATATAAAGGAGGCCACCGAAGCTATTACAACTCGTGTTGAAGCCGAAGTTGGGCCCTCAGTTCCCGCCGAAATAGGGCCCGTTGAAACTGTTGGAAAGGATACTGAACAAGGACCTTTGGATGCCGCTCTGGTCTTGGAAAAAGAAGGCGCACCCGAGAAGGTTAAATGTCCTACTCCCGAAGCATCTACTGAAGAGCTAGACTTTACCATACGACACGCTTCGGGTAAACAGTTGTCGGAAGAGGAGATTGCCGAAGTTAAACACCATGCCAGGGAATTAAAATACCCAAAAGGATCGTTGGTGTATAATGGCACTGATGAAGATGACTTTCTGTACTGCCTTCCGGACAATAAGGAAATATCTGTTTGTCGGGAGATGGCAAGGAACATAGGGTTTCTGAAGCTCGAAGTTGGCCTCTGTGCAATGTCGAAGGATGACCTTGCAGACAGCCTCGCTTACAATAGTCTGAAGGTATAGATGTTTTGACTTATAAACAGATTATTTTTGTATCTTTTACCATTATGCTGATCCTCCTCCCCTTTGTTGTAGGGAATAATCTTGAGCAATGCTTTAAGGGCACAAAAGAATGCTGAGGACGAAAGCTGCCAAATAGCTCTTGGGAACCTTCGATCAGAGGTAATCAGACTGAGGAATGAAGCCGTAAAAAAGGATAAAATTTTTCTTTCCTTGGTAGACAGAGTAAAGGTTAGCAAAGCCAATCTTGTTGCACAGTCCGAAGCTCATAAAACCGAAGTTGAAAACTTAAAGAAAAAGCTTGCCGAAAAGAATGAGGATTTTGAAATGGCTAAAGAAAAACAAGAAATAAGCGAATGGACTAGCTCAAGATTGCAAAAGAATGTGGATGAGCTTCAGGAATCGAAGGAGAGGTATTATGAGAAATCCTTGGATTGTGCTAAGAGATTGAAATATAGTTTTGCAAAGGTGGGTGCATACTCATCGGAGCAAAAATTTATTAGAGGCAATCACGAAGGAATCATTGAATGGATCGGCGAAGAAGCTGAGGCTTCTGAAGAAATTCTTAGCGATCGCGGGGATTTTTGTGCCTTCGCTGGTGCCCGAGGGGTTGCAGCAATTTTAGAGAAAACTAGCTGTGAACATGTTAAAGCTGCAGGCCAGACGGAAACCGTCCTCTCCATAGACAACACGAAGGATCCTTCGGCTGAAGCTATTTTGATGGGCGGGAAATTCTATTCCAACGTTTAGATGAAGGGCAGCCAGGAATTAATTGACGAAGCTATAAAGAAAAATGAAAAAGAATCCCATGATGCCCGAGAAGAAGCCAAGCGAGCCGAAGAGGCTGCTGAGTGCGCAAGGCGTATAGGTATTTTTACTGAATCTTAGCTTCAATATTTTTTCCCTGACTTCGGATTAACATCTTGTTATTTTACTTCAGCTGAACTATCACCGCCACCTGAGCCATATGATCCTGAAGCCGATCCAGCCATGAAAGCAACATTAGAAACAATAAAGATTGCCGAAGAAGTCGTTGACGAAGTTGTCAACAAACTGTTGAATGAAGCTGCCGAAAAGATTTTAAAAGAAGACTGAATTCTTGTACCCTTAAGAAATGTAATACTTTGGGAAATGTTATATTCGTTCATAAGTTAAACATTGTATATCTATGTGTATATTAATGTAATATATTTCTTTGCGATGCATGAAATTTGCGTTCAAACCATTTTTGAGCCTTCGGCGAAAAAACACCTTTCCTTCTTTTCATGCTTCGTAAAGAAAGAGCCCTTATATGGCACAGCTGTTGTATAATAATATTGTCGACGAAAATTTTCTTGGCACATAAAATTATAATTGTCGATGGTGTACTTTGTGCTCCAGCACTATATTTCATTCGTCACATATTTTGAAAGAAGTAACTTTCCTTCTGCATAATCTTGCTGCTGATGCGACATGATGTATGATGTAATGTTATGCAAAATGATGCGATGATATGATGCAGCATGATGTTTATGCCGAAGACACATACCCACACGAAAACAAACCCAGACCCTGCATCCCCTTAGGAACGTCTTTTGAGTCTGTTCACCTTCTATTTCGGTGGCATTTAAGCTCTGCATCCCCTTAGGAACGACTTTTGAGCTTCTTCACCTTATATTTCGGTGGTATTTAAGCTCTGCATTCCCTTAGGAACGACTTTTGAGCTTCTTCACCTTTTATTTCGGTGGCATATTGGCTCTGCATTCCCTTAGGAACGACTTTTGAGCTTCAGAACTTACTCAGCGCTCCCTTAGGAACGACTTTTGAGCTTCAAAACTTGCTCTACGCCCCCATAGGAACGACTTTGTAGCTTCAGAACTTGGTCTGCGCACCCTTAGGAACAACTTTGACAATCGATGGTGTAACCAAAGTATTATTATTACATGAAATTGGATATTAATTCTTCCTGAATTGTCTTTCGTGCAAGAAAATATAAAGGCAGAAAAATTTAAAACACATCATATCAGGATATTCTTTAGTCGCACCACTGTAGCCTCTTTAGTAAATGTGCTTTGATTTAGGCACAATGCTATTGGCTGTGCGAGCTTCGGACTCCTCCCGAAGGTCGCGTTACTGCTGAGCATGGCGTTGCCCTTCTAGCTGCTGACTATGACCTAAGATAGGTGCCAATGGTGGTGGTGGCAACTGGGCTCAGGAAGCTTGAGAATGGCTTGCCGATGCGACAGATGTCGTAGGCTGTTGGTTGCCCACATACTCTAGGACATAAGGAGAATAGCACGAAGCAGTGTGGAGGACTTGCTTCGGCTGACTCTGCCATGCTTCAGCTTCAGCAATTTCCTTCTGCTTTTGAATGGTAACATAGCATGTCCTTGTTGTGTGGCCTTTGTCCTCGCCACAAAAAAGACAGTACAGTTTCCTGGGTTGGTTGCCAAACCTTCATCCACTAAAACTTCTTCCTCCTCTGCCCCTCGGAGCTGGTGGTCTGAAAGAAGACATGCTTGAAGACTGAGAATTTTGATGACTATGCTGAGCATTTCTAGCCCTTTCATCATTGGCATTGGAGTTGTGAATGGACCGGACATGCCTAGGATGAAGCCTCCCTCTGAAGCCCCTGGTCATCTCGGAGAACCTTTAGGCCTCCTCCCTTCTTTGGCGAAAGTCATTGTCGGCCCAGATGTACTCATCCATTTTCTAAAGCAGCTTCTCCAAAGTTTGTGGAGGCTTCCTAGCAAAATACTGAGCTGTCGATCCTGGCCTAAGTCCCTTGATCATGGCCTCAATGACAATCTCATTGGGCACTGTGGGTGCTTGTGCTCTTAGTCGTAGGAACCTTTGAACATATGCCTGAAGGTATTCTTCCTGGTCTTGTGTACATTGGAACAATGCCTGAGCAGTAACTGGCTTCGTCTGGAAACCTTGGAAGCTAGTGACCAGCATGTCTTTGAGCTTCTACCATGATGTAATTATGCCTGGTCGAAGAGAGGAGTACCATGTCTGGGCCACACTTCGGACTGCCATGACGAAGGACTTTGCCATGACAGCGGTGTTGCCTCCATATGAGGATATTATTGCCCCATAACTCATTAAGAATTGCTTTGGGTCCGAGTGCCCATTGTACATGGGCAACTGTGGTGGCTTGTAGGATTGTGGCCATGGAATAGCCTGCAGTTCTGCTGCCAGGGGAGAAGCATCATCAAAAGTAAAGTTGCCATGATGAAAATCATCGTACCTTTCATCGTCATTGTATGAGCTCTCTTGACGAAGCTCCCTGTGCTAAGGCCTTTGGTCCTGGTCACCTTGAGTAAGATGACGCATCTCTTCAGCAGCTTCATCAATCCTCTTCTACAGATCGGCCAGACGGGCCATCATCTCCTTCTTCCTCTGCACTTGCTAATGAATAACTTCCAGGTCCCTGATCTCCTGGTCCAGTTCCTCCTCCTGAAGTGTTGGGCTAGTAGCCTTTCTCTTCTAGTTTCTGGCTTCACAGAGAGAGAGTGTCTCCTGGTTCGTGTCCAGTGGCTGCAGTGTAGCCCCTGGCGCTGTTGTCTTTTTCGGCGGTAAAATGAAGGTTGATGCTTTGCCGAAGGTTGTGGAAGTGAGTACACCAGAGTTAGGCGCCAATGTTGGTCCTTGTTCTCGAATGCTATACATCAAGAACAAAGCAACACAATTGTTAACGATTAAAGACCTTCGTCCTTCGACACATTATCTCCTTTCGGGTACAATGATCTCCAGACAAAGGTCATGAAGGACATACCTTCATCATCTCAGTAAACAAATATAAACGAAGATATATGAAGTACAAAAGAATATAAATAATGATGATATATCAATAAATCATTTATATTCTCATTTCATAAATATCCACGTTATTTATATTACATCGATACCTTCGGCTTGCCAGAAAATGAAAATGTAAGATTGACGTAAGAGCGATTACCATCTAGCGTGAACAATACGATGTTACTATTCCTCTATTTATAGGCGTGGGACATAGCCTGGACAAAATTACATTCATGTCCCTGACATTTACTGTTAATCATAAGGCAAGCTATTAAGGACTAAGTAGTCTTTTCTCCTTTAAGTCGGTTCCATCTTTCACCTTCGTCATTATACTAATGCCGAAGCTCTTTCAGCCACAACTTCGGCGTCTATTCATCCTGCCTTCAGGTCGTATTTTCATATCACGCATACCTTCATCTTCAAGCCGAAGCCTCCTGTAACAGTATGTGATGATGAGTTTGAAGAAGACAACAATATTTTGAGCCCGTCGAAACCAAGTCATATTGAATTTGGAAAGTCTACCGTGTCAGCAGAGGACCTGGTTATGATGAAGAAGCTGGGCTATTTTGGGGAAATTGAGAGTAAACTTATTCGTTTTGCTGGCAAGGAAGTGATTCTGGAGCCGAAGGAGGATGAAGTTGTTTTTTAAAAGCTTCTTCAGAGCAGGGCTTCGGTTCCCTCTATATGATATAATAGGAGAGGTTTTGAAGAAGTTTGAGATATACCTTCATCATCCGACGCCAAATGCCATTGCTAGGCTAAGTGTTTACATATGGGCTCTCCGAAGCCAAGGCATGAGTGCCAATGCTGAAGGTTTCTGTCGAGTGCATGAGTTGCACTATCAAACGAAGGCCAGGGCGGATGGCCTTCACAAAAACTTTGGATGCTATAACTTCGCGTACCGAAAGGACACCAGAGCCCCGATAATCGGCTACCGCACCAAGTGGCCGACCGGGTGGACAAATGAGTGGTTCTACGTAAAAGCTGATGAGAAGAAGAGGGAAAATTGATGACCATGGTTATGAGTCCTATGCGATTAAGCTTCGGGATGACAAGGCCATTGTGCCATATGCAACTTGGCTCCCCGTGCTAGCTAGTGAAGTTAAATTCAGAGTGGTGGCTGCCGAAATTAGCACCAGAGATTTAATACAGGAATACCTGGCAAATAAGACCTTTCTGACCTCCAGCGGTTGGGGGATGCTGAAGAAGAAAGAAGGGGGAAATAAATATGAGCTTGTTCGGCTCCCCTACCATTTCAAATTTCAGAAGCAATTCAAGAAACCATGCACTGAATGGATAGAGATGATCGAAACTATGTGCAATGAGATTCTTGGCAATTACACGAAGAAAGAGAATCAATTAATGACTGCTGCCTTCGGCACCCGACTGAAACGAAGGCTAAATCGGGTAATGGATGCACTGAACTTCGAGTATCTAGATTATGAGAGACTTGACGAAGGGGCTAGGGGAGCAAAGAGAAAAAGAGTTGTCAGCATTCTAAGCAGGGAAGCTGCCCGGTTCGTGAAGGCGGACGAAAAGGCTCCGAAGAAAGTAAAAGTAGCACCGGAGCCAAAGACGCAAGCCCCTAAGAAAAGGAAACTTGATGAGATACCTTCTGCCGAACCGAAGGTAGATGAAGCCCCGAAGGAAACCTTGAGCCCTCCGTCGCCCACTGCTGCCGAGGTGACGGAAATTTTGAAGGTAATGACCGAATCCCCACCATTCAAGCTGATAAGTCCTCTGAGATCGAAACTGACCAACCTTTTACAGAAGATGAAAGTGCCTTCGGCTATGGAGGAGAAGGTTGGAGGGTAAAAGAATCGACAGATTGTGAGCGTAATGCAAGCGATTGAACAAACACCGCCTTCAGCTTTGGCGGTGAAAGGAGCAATTCCTACGGATACTGAAGATGTTGGTGGAACCGAAGCTGAAGAACTCGTAGCCACAATGTTAGAAATTGACAAACTTATATCAGATATGGTTGCGGAGAAGACAGGTGTGGTTGCGGTGGAAAGCATGGCCGAGTGCCTCATAAAGGGAAGAAAATTGATGATACTCCTTTGGAAAAGAAAGATTTTGACCTTTGGCACCTGGGTGGCCAGGAACTTTCTGAGGAAGACAAGCTAGAGTTGAAAGAATTCGCTATGTTTTTTGGTTACCTTGGGGTCCATGCTCTTCCGTGGGGTCGATGAAGAAATCTTGGGATGCATTCGTGACCGCGCCAGGGCGAAGATTGTAGGCACCTTATCCAAGAGTGTTGGATTCCCGAAGTTCGAGACTGACATTAGCTGCATATTGTCGGTAGTTTGTTTTATTCCAACTTCAAGGTGAGGTTTTTCTCTAAACTTTTTTAATATTACCTTCGTAGTGGTTTGAGTATTCTAATTTTAACTTGTTTTGCAGAGTATGTTATTAACCAAGGCCTTGAAAATGCCGCAGGATACTGAAGATAGAAGAAACGAAGTTATTATTGAAGGCTTAGAAGATAAAATTAAGAAAGTTGAAGATTCTTTAAAAGAAAAAGATATCCTGTTGCAATCAGCCGAAGGCTCCCTCGTAGAAGCACGGTCTCAGAATGATAAGCTGAGCGGAGAGCTAGACGAAGCTCGAGCAATCTTGAACGAAAGGTTAGAGGGCTTCGACCACGAAATGAAGGAACTGAAAGCAAAGGTCAAAGTCGAAGCTGAAAGGAATGTGAAGCTAAGAGAAACTGTTAAGAATCTTCGGGACAAATGCTCCGGCTTTGTCGCTCGACGCATTAATCGATTGAAGGAGATATTTAACTTAGTCGGAGTCACTTTTGAAGAAATCACCCCTTCTACCGAAGACATCCCCGGGGCCTTCGATCATATTGAGAATGAAGTTGAAGCCCTTGATGAAGTTATAACTAGGCACGGAGATTTCTGTACTCTGGTGGCTTCAGGTGGCACAATTGCAGCATTCATGAAGGCCGGGTGCAATCACGCAAGGGCCGTCAATAAGCCAAACTTCAATCTTTCATCACCAGATTTGGTTGACATTCCAACCGGGGCCCGAAGTAAAGGAAATAGATTTATTACCCAAATTTGGGCAAAGGGCGGGCGTGAATTGGCCAAGGATGAAGCATGAAAGCTGCTTAACTCATTATGAAACTTTACCTTTGTTTTTTTACCTTGATTTTTCCTTATTAAATTTCTGATTACCTTATACCTTTTTTTTTCTGCAGGATGATGGCACCGAAGGTCGCTAAGCCGAAGTTTGTTCCGAAGTACTGAAGACTCTAGAATCTCCTTTTGTATTTATCTGTAGAAAGACTTAGGAACTCTTTGTATCATATGGCAAAAAATTGTAATTGACAGTTGGACAAAATATTGTACATATTTGTTAATACCTTGTAATACATTTTACCTTTTGCTCATGTGTGAATTGCTTTGTTGTGGATGAAACCAATGCTTGTAATCTTTTGAGCCGAAGGTGAAAAAACTCCTTCCCTTCTTTTTGTTCGCATCAAAGCATTTTTCATTGAAGACGAAGCATCTTTGTATGCAACGAAGCGTTTTCTCGTCAAGGACAGGCATTTCCTATTTTTCCTATTAATGTCTACGCTTTATGCCATGATGATGAGCCTACGAATGTCTAATGTATGCTCACATGAATGCAAAGGATGATGTGATGAAATATGCAAATGTATGCCGAAAACACATCCAGACTCTGCATCCCCTTAGGAACGTCTTTTGAGTCTCTTCACCTTTTACTTAGGTGGTATTTCAGCTCTGCATCATCTTAAAAACGACTTTTGAGCTAAGCTCTGCATCCCCTTAGGAACAACTTTGGAGCTTTTTCACCCTTTACTTAGGTGACATTTAAGCTCTGCATCCCCTTAGGAATGACTTTGGAGCTTCTTCACCTTTGATTTAGGTGGTATTTTAGATCTGCATTCCCTTAGGAACGACTTTGGAGCTTCGTAACTTACTCTGCGTCCCTTTAGGAATGGCTTTGTAGCTTCACCTCTTAGGTGATATTTTAGCTCTGCATCCCCTTAGGGACGACTTTTGAGCTTCTCCATGACCTCTTGCACTTGATGGTGCGGATCCTGATGTTACATTTTACATGTAGGGGTATTTGCCCTTATATTGCATCGGGCTAAACAGAAAATGAAAATTATAACCTATGGCTCCATTAAAAACCTTTCTCTCTTCTTGAAAGGAAAAGAGTGCCATAGGGAAAATAAGAAAATTACATTGTTTAAACATAATATCGTCGAAGCTCATCCGCATTCCAAGACCTTGGTATGTCGTTGTCATCCATGTCTTTCAATCTGTAAGATCCAGGTCTTGACGATGATACCACCAAAAAGTGACCTTCCCATTTGAGCTGAAGCTTCCCCACTGTATCAGGGTTGACCACTCTACGAAGCACCAAATGTCCTGGCTTAATATTCTTCAATTTGACCTTTCTATCACATCACTTGATTGTTTCGGCCTGATACTTATTGATGTGTTCTATTGCTTGCAGTCTGGTCCCTTCTATGATGTCTTTTGTTATTTGACAATCACCTTCATCCTCTGTCGAAGCTAAGGTTCTTATTGAACCCATTCTTGCTTCTTCTGGTGTTATTGCTTCATCATCGAACAGAAGCTTTAACGGGGTAAATCCTGTTGACCTTGATACAGCAGTGTTGTGGTTCCACACCACCTTTACTAGTTCATCTGGCCACTTTCCTTTGGGTTGGTTGAAGATTGACTTCATTATTACTATTGTTATAATTTTGTTTGCTCTTTCAACCAGTCCATTTGACTCCGGATGCCTCACTGATGTGAAGTGTATTTTTGTACCAATCTGGTTACAAAATGTTTTGAATGTTTTAGCATTGAACTGAGTTCCGTTATCAACGGTGATAGCCTTCAGCACGCCAAAACGACAAACAATATTTTGCCAGAAGAATTTATGTACTGTGGCCGAAGTTATTGTAGCTAAGGGCTTTGCCTCAATCCACTTAGAAAAGTACTCCACTGCCACCACAACATATTTGAAGTTTCCTTGTGCTTGTGGAAGTGGACCTAACAAATCCAGGCCCCACCTTTGCAGTGGCCAAGTTGGCTGTTTTAGCTGGGTTAAAGACGAAGGTTGCTTCTGGTCTCTGGCGCATCTTTGTCAATTTTCACATTTTTGGACCAAATCTGCTGCATTCGAGGCTGCCTTCGGCCAGTAAAAACCTTATCTGAAAACCTTCCCCACTAGAGGCCTAGACCCAATATGAGCCCCAAATAATCCTACATGTATTTCCTTCATCAATTCTTGACCTTCGGCTCTGGACAAGCACTTGAGCAATGGAGAGCAGACTCCATGTTTCTATAACTCCTCTTCTATGATTACATATGGTCTTGCCTTTGCTTTCATTCTTTTATTGTAAACTTCATCATCTGAAAGACAATTGCCTTGGAGGAAAGTATAATCTCAGTCCTCCAATCTTCACTATGTACTGGTAAAATTGTGAGCACTGCTCTTTGCATGAGCTCAATCGAAGGTGCTTTTATTGTTTCGAAGAAAACTTCCGATGGTAACGGAAGCCCCTCTGCCGTTGGCTTAGCTAGCAAATCTGCGTGTTTATTTTCTCCTCTCGGAATATTTTTTACAGAAAAACCTTCGAAGGAGGTTTCCATCCTTCGGACTGCATCCAGATATTTTTCTAGCTTCGGGTCTCTTGCTTTGCTGCTTTTGTCAACATGACCTGAGATGACCTGTGAATCGGATTTAACTATTTCCCTTCTTATTCCCATTTCCTTAAGCTTTCAGAGCCCTAAGAGAAGGGCTTTGTACTCTGCAATATTATTTGTGCAATTGAAATCCAATCTTGTTGCATAGCAAGTTTTGAGTTTTGATGGTGAAATCAAGATAGCTGCTGCTCCTATGCCGAAGGTTCCCCAAGACCCATCATAGAATACTGTCTAGGCTTCGGGATCGGTTGTTTTCTCTTCATCCTAAGCCCCTGGCGTCCAATCAGCGATCAAGTCTGCTAACGCTTGGGATTGGATGAAAGATCTATGAACAAAATCAATAGTGAATTCGTTCAGTTCTGCAACCCATTTTCTAACTCTTCCTATGGCCTCTCTATTCCTCATTATGTCCTTGAGAGGTTGCGAAGAAGGTACTATGATGTGGTATGCTTGAAAATAATGTCGAAGCTTCCTGGAATCCATTAGTACAACATATAGTACCTTCTCTATCTCTGTGTAATTTTTCTTTGATGCACTAAGCACTTCAGAAACGAAGTAGACTGGTACTTGTTTTCTTGCTTGGCCCTCCTGCTTCTCTTGCACCAGTGCTGCACTAACCGCAGCATGGGAAGCAGCTACATAAAGCAGCAATGGAGTTCCTGACGAAGGTGGAGTTAAGGTTGTCAGCTCTATTAAGCATTGTGTTAGTTCTTCGAAGGCTTTCTGCTGATTTGGTCCCCATTGAAAGACTTCGGCTGACTTCAGCAGTTCGAAGAATGGCAAGTTTCTCTCTGCTGACCTTGAAATGAATCTATTCAATGATGGCAGCCTCCCTGTCATTCTTTGGGCACCCTTTCTTGACCTCGGTGGCTCCATTCGAAGTATGGCTTCTATTTTACTTGGATTAGCTTCAATAGCCTTTGTTGATACCAAGCAACCAAGAAACTTGCCCTTCTTCACTCCAAAGACGCATTTTTCTAGATTTAGTTTAAGACCAGCTCGTTTGAAGTTAGCAAATGTCTCTTGCAAATTAGCAACATGGTTTTCTTGCTTTGTGCTCTTTACTATGATATCATCAACATATGTTAGCACATTTCTGCCAATTTGGGAGTGAAGAACTTTGGCAGTCATCCTGCTCAAGCTTCCTCCAGCATTCTTGAGCCTCTTGGCATCCGAAGCTTACAATAGGTCCCACTAGGAGTTATGAAGCTTGTCTTCGGTTCATCCTCCTTCTTCATCCAGATTTGATGATAGCCTGAGTAGCAGTCCAATAAGCTCATAAGCTCTAAAGCAACTGCTGCATCCACAAAGGAATCTATTCTTGGCAATGGGAATTCATCCTTCGGGCATGCCTTATTGAGGTCTATAAAGTCGATGCACATTCTCCATTTTCCATTAGCTTTCTTTACCATCAGAGTATTAGCCAGCCACTCTGGGTATGTTACTTCTCTGATAACACCGGCACTCATAAGTCTTTTTACTTTGTTTTGTGCACCTTCGACTTTATCATCAGACGTTTTCCGAAGCCTCTACTTTCTTGGTCTGAAGGTCGGGTCTACATTGAGTGAGTGCTCAATGATATCTCTATTGAAACCATAGAGATCATTGGCCAACCAAGATAAAACATCTTTGTTATTGAACAGAAATCGCAGCAAGGTCTTTTCTTGTTCGTCAGATAATTGAGATCCCAATAGCACTTTTTGCTCGGCTATGTCTTCACAGAAAAGCATGGGCTTTGGTTGATCTGCTAAAGCAGCCTTTTCTCTTTTATGCTTATATTGCTGATGAGCTTTGGCTTTATCTATGTTATCGATGGCCTTCGAATTTGTCCAATTTCCTTCGGCTCTCTTGGTGGCCTCTTGGCTTCCATGTACAGCGATGAGCCCTTGTTCCGAAGGTATTTTCATGCAAAGATATGCTGGATGGAGTATTGCTTCGAAGGCATTCAGTGTCCCTCGACCAATGATTGCATTGTAGGGATACTCTATATTGACAATGTCAAAGACAACCTATTATGTCCTTGTGTTGTGAACATAACCGAAGGTAACTGACATAGTTATCTTGCCGAGCGCCACTATCTGTCTTCCTCAGAAGCCGCAAAGGGGTGTGTTGCATCATGTATCTTGTCGTCTGGCTCTTGCATTTGCCTGAAAGCCTTCGCGAAGATGATATCTGCCGCACTGCCCATGTCCACTAGGACATTGTGGACCAGAAATCCCTTGATGACACAAAATATGCCCATTGCATCGTTGTGGGGATAATTTTTGAGCTGAAGGTCTTCCTGGGAGAAGGTGTTGGGGACTTGTTCTCAAATGCTTCGGATTAAGAACAAGGCAACATAAAAAGTGTTAAATGTTAAGGCCCTTCGTCCTACCAAACATTATTCCCCTTCGGGAATAATGAGTTCCGGACGAAGGTCATAATAGACACACCTTCGTAAATATAACAAGTAATAACGAAGGATTCATACAAAACATGAAATGTAAATCATAGAATCATTTCTATTTTATTAACACAGAGAAATAGAAATGATTACAAATTACAAATGTACCTTCGGTCTTGAGAGAAGGTAGAAAGTACAAGCGTGACGCAAATGCCAATGCCAAGTCAGCGTGAACAGTACGGGAGTACTGTTCATCTATTTATAGACGTGGGACGCAACCCACATAAAATTACATTCATGTCCATTACAATCGCCAATGACTTTATGAAAATCTGTCAAGGTCCACGTAGTCTTTTCATCTCTAAGTCGGTTCCCCCCTCTGCCATCGCGCCGAAGCTTCCCTGCGCACAGCTTCGGCTGCGCTCGTCCTTCGTCTGGTTCAGGCTTCATCCTGGCCGTGCTTCATATTCATGATTCTGAGTCCGAAAATACCTGTTCACATAATCCACTTGGAAAACATTGTCAAATCATGTTTTTGAGGACCTTCGGAGGACGAAGGCCCCCAACAGTAGCCCCTCGCAATATTAATTTGTTAATAATAAATTCAGATTGCGATATGGACGAAGGCCTTGAGCCGAAGGTCCGAAAAAACACCTTCCCTTTGCTAGAATAGCAACATTCACTGACAAGTGGGTCTTTCAATTTTCAACGCCCTGGGGGTATAAATAAGATCACACCGCCAACTCATTTGGTACGCACACTTGCCATCTGCTTCGGTCCACTAAATTTTTAGCTCTTGTGCATTAAGATTGGTGACCTTTTTGATTTCGAAGCTTCGGCCTTGAAAACAGTTTTTTAGTATTTCCGAAGATGTCTGAAGGTAAGAAGATTCCTGCTGATACGAAGCTGAGTCTCGAGGAAGAGAAGAATCTGGGGTTCCTGATTGCGATGGCGGAGACCAATACAGAGAAAATCACCAAAGAGATTCTCGAAGGTTTGTCCGAAGATACTGATGACAGCGACAGCTATGATGTAGAAAGTGGTGGAGAAGAGGCCGAAGATCGACCATGGCGGCCAAGTCACACGGTTTTCGGGAAGACCACTATCAAGCAGAGTCATATTGATAATATGAGGGGGCGGTATTTTCGAGATATATCTATCGTGAGGGCTGACGCTGGAGAAAAGACTTCTCCCACCCCCGAAGAAGATGAAGTTGTAATCTTCCGAAGCTTTCTCAAGGCTGGGCTTCGATTCCCCCTGAGCAACTTTGTTATTGAGGTACTGAAAACATTTCAAGTCTACCTTCATCAACTTACTCCTGAAGCTATCATAAGAATGGGGATGTTTGTCTGGGTTGCAAGAAGCCAAGGTTTAGAACCAAATGCTAAAAGTTTTTGCAACATTCATGAACTGTTATATGAGACGAAGCCGTGGGGAAAAGAACAATATCACAATAATTTTGGGTGTTACAGCTTCGGTGCCCGCTCCGGGTCGAGCCGCCCTGTGCCAACCTTTCGGAAGAGATGGCCCGGAGCCTGGATGACTGAATGGTTCTATGTAAAGAATGACTTAACTGCGCAAGAAAATGTCAAGAGTATCATTATGCACCCCATCTGGCAACGCTTCGGACTTCGAAGGCCGAAGGTTGAAATGGACGAAGCAGCCGAGGAATGCCAAAGAGCCTTCGGCATAGTCTGCTCTTTCATTGGGACAAGGGACTTGGTCCAAGAGCACATTGCCTTCAGGGTATGGCCACTTGCAGAAAAGTGGGAAATGCCGAAGGAGACCATTAAAGAGTCCGACGAAGGCGGACTGGTCAAACTGAAATACACATTCAAATATGCAGATAAATTTGTTGAACCTGATGATGACTGGCTGAAAAGCATTGAAACACTAAGTGATGAACTACTTGGGGCATATTCGAAGGCCGAAAATACTGCGCTATCAGCAGCCTTCGGAGGCCGAAAGAAGAAAAGGCTCAACCGTGTGTTTGACGCAGTCGGGTTTATGTACCCTGACTATCACTATCCGGTATTGGGTCGCAAAAGGAAAAATACTTCTCCTGCGACAGAAGCTACCACGAGTGCCCCTAGTGAGCCAGCGCCTCAAAGAAAAAAGATGAAGGTACTCACCCATCGGACACGCTTTATTGAGCCGGCCACAGTGCCAGAATTCATTGGTGAAGTTTTTTTGGCCTCTGAAGCTACCGAACCAGCTTCAGTGCCGAAGATGGAAGAAAAGATTGAAGCGCCTTCAGCGGAAAAATCAGAGAAACCGAAGGTTGACGAGCCAAAAATGTCTGAAATCTTAAGTCCTTCGGTAAATGTCGAAGCAATAAAAAACCAAAAGGGGCCATCGGTGACCCCAAAAAGGAAAAGAATGGTAAACGTACTAGATGTCTTGGAGACAATTAAGTCTTCAAGCACAACTCCAAAAAAGAGTGTTGAAGTTGCTGAAGCTTCTAGTGAAGCTTCGACGCAACAAGCCGAAGCTGAAGCTGGGCCTTCAGAGCCCTACAAGGAGCAACCTTTGGAAGCCGAAGCAATAAAAATATCAGAACCAGTTTTAGTTGAAGAAATTGACACTGCCATCCCCGAAGCTCCCTCCAGCGTATACGATTACATCGTGCGACATGCTTCGGGGAAGAAACTGTCTGAAGAAGAGATCTATGAAGCGAATCACTATGCGAAAGAGTTGAAGTATCCGAAGGGGGCAGTGATATTTAATGGGACAAACGAAGATGATTTCCTGTATTGCCTCCCAGACAATAAAGAATTATCCGTGTGCCGGGAAATGGCTAGAAGCATGGGATTCCCGAAGCTCGAAGCTGGATTATGCGCCATGACGAAAGAGGATCTTGCAGACAGTCTTGCATATAATAGCCTAAAGGTATGGAAATTAAGCGTTTGAAAAAACTTTTTAATGCGTAATTCATTCCTCTATTCTTATATGGATTCTTTTTTATACAGGGCCTGATTCTGAGTAACGCGTTAAGAGCCCAAAAAAGCGCCGAAGATGAAAGCTATGATATTGCGTTTAACAATTTACGCTCCGAAGTTATCAAACTGAGGAACGAAGCTCTGGAAAAGGATAAAATTCTGCTTACACTGGTAGAGAAAGTAAAGAAGGACGAAGCTGCTTCAAAAGCCCAGGCCGAAGCCCAAAAGCGTGAAATTAAAGATCTTCAGAAACAGCTGGCTAGGGCTAAAGAGGAACGTGTGCTGGAGGAAACAAAACGAGAACTCAGTGATCATATGGTCAATAAATTGGAGTTAAGTGTTAAAGAGCTTCGTGCTTCTCAGAGGAACTGTTATGTTAAATCTGTAGAATGCGTGAATAAAATTAAAACCAGCTTCGCCAGCGTGGGCGCCTTCTCCAGCGAAGAGAATTTCTCTCGAGGTAATCCCGAAGGTCCACTGGAATGGATTAGTCACGAAGCAGAGGCCTTCGAGGAAATCCTGAGTAGTCGCGGCGACATCTGCGCTTTTTCGGGCACCAGAGGAATTGCCTCTGTCTTAGAGAAGAAAGGTTGCGGGCATGTAAAATTTTTAGCTCAGTCCGAAGCTGCCTTGTCTTCCGAAGACATCAAGGACCCCTCGGCCGAAGCAAGCGTTGTTGGTGGCAAATTTTTTACTGATATCTGGAACGACGGCGGCCGAGGCATGGCGCAAGAAATCATCCAAAGGAGCGAAAAAGGCATCCATGATGCCAGGAAAGTGGCAGAAGCTGCCGAAAGAAGTACAGAGCCCGAAAGACAATTAGGTATTAATTAGTCGTTCTTATCGTGTTGTAATTTTATTTCAAACTTTGCTCGCAATTTGTAATAGTAATGAAGAAATGTTCTCTTCCCTCAGAAGCTGCTGAATCGACTGCCGATCCCCACACAAAAGGAGATGACGAGATTAAACAAATGGCCGAAGCTATCATGGATAAGGTTGTTGATCAACTTCTAAATGAGGCCGTCGAAGCAGTACTAAGAGAAGACTAAATGCTATTAGAAAAAACATTTAAATTGTGATCTATGTAACATTTTGTACATTTGAATGTAATATACAAGTTTCTTTTCATTATTCAATTCTTTACGATGCATGAAACTCTACATACATACCTTTTTGAGCCTTCGGCGAAAAAACACCTTCCCTTCTTTTCATGCTTCGTGAAGAAGACATTCTCCGTTAAAATTATTCTGATGAAACACGTTCATACTTCATGAAAACATTCTCCGAAGCTATACAATTTCGATATTGCTCTGATGAAGCTTGTCCATGCTTCGTAAAAATATTCTCCGAAGCTGTATTCCAAATCTATACAATTTCGATATTGCTTTCTCAAAGCATCCTTTCGAAGGTTGATACTGTGTACCTTTCTCTTGCAAAATGCAATATGATGTATGATGCTTATGCTATGCAAGATGATGTGATGATGTTATGTTATGCAAATGACATTTGTTCCGAAGATACACACAAAATTTATTCGTAAGCTCTGCATTCCCTTAGGAACGTCTTTGGAGCTTCTTCGCCTTTTACTTAGACGGTATAAGCTCTGCATTCCCTTAGGAACGTCTTTGGAGCTTCTTCGTCTTTTACTTAGACGGTATCAGCGTTGACTTTTCGCTGTAAGCTCTGCATTCCTTTAGGAACGACTTTTGAGCAGAAAACTTACACTGCGCTCCCTTTGGAACGGCTTTTTGTGACTTCATGAACTTACTCTGCGTTCCTTAGAACGACTTTCTGTTACTCCGAAGGATTTTTAATACTTCGAAGGTCCTCCTTGTTAACACAAAAACTTCATCAACTTAAGCCTGTGGAGAAAATAGATTTTCCTCGTGGGAAACAGCGAAATTATTACATGGAAACTATCAATGTTTTGTGCTACAGAGAATAGAATCTGAATGGAAAAGACTGCTGTCAAAGGTAGGATATGTGTTAATAAATGTGCTTCGACTCTGGCACAGTGCTGTTGACTGTGCGAGCTTCGGATTGTTCTCTGAAGTCCCTTTGATGTGGAGCATATTGACTCCCTTCTGGCTGTTGACCCTGTTGCAATGGAGGTGGAGGCGGGGGCTGTTGCCAGGAAGCTTGAGGTTGACTTGCCGAAGCTACAGAGGCTGCAGGGTGGTTGTCTATGTATTGTGGGATGTAAGGCGGATGATACGAAGCAGTATGCATGACCTGCTTCGGCTGAACTTGTTGAGATGCAGCTTCGGCTATCTCCTTTTGCTTTTGGATTGTAATATAGCACGTCCTGGTGGTATGGCCCTTGTTTTCTCCACAGAACAAGCAAAACAATTTCCTTGGTTGATCTCCGAATCTTCCGCCGAAGCCCCTGGCGCCTCTGCCTCTCGGAGCTGGTGGCCGGAAGGAAGCTTGTTGTTGCGCCGAAGCCTGTGAGGAGCACTGCGGTCTGCTCTGCTGACTCCCCTTATCATCATTCTGAGTGGAGCTATGGATGGACCGGACATGCCTCGGGTAGTATCTTCCTCCGAAGCCCCTGGTCATTTCAGAAAATCTGAAGGCCTCCTCCCTTCTTTGGCGAAAGTCATTGTCAGCACGAATGTACTCATCCATCTTTTGGAGCAGTTTCTCCAGGGTCTGAGGCGGCTTTCTAGCAAAGTATTGAGCTGCAGGCCCAGGACGAAGCCCCTTGATCATGGCTTCGATAACAATTTCATTGGGCACCGTTGGTGCCTGCGCCCTCAAACGTAAGAACCTTCGGACATACGCCTGAAGGTATTCTTCATGATCCTGAATGCACTGGAACAAGGCTTGAGCTGTGACCGGCTTCGTCTGAAATCCTTGAAAGCTGGTCAGTAACATATCCTTCAGCTTTTGCCATGAAGTGATCGTTCCTGGCCGAAGGGAGGAATACCAGGTCTGAGCAACACTCCTGACGGCCATAACGAAAGACTTCGCCATGACTGCAGCATTGCCCCCATACGAAGACACTGTTGCTTCGTAGCTCATCAAGAACTGCTTCGGGTCTGAGTGACCGTCGAACATGGGAAGCTGGGGTGGCTTATAGGATGAAGGCCAAGGTGTAGCCTGCAGCTCAGCGGACAAAGGAGAAGCATCATCGAAAACAAAATTTCCCTGATGGAAATTGTCATACCAGTCATCTTCGTTGACGAAGTCCTCCTGATGAAGGTCTTTCTGCTGAGGCCTTCTGTTTTGCTCATCATGGGTAAGATGGCGGACTTCCTCAGAGGCTTCGTCTATCTGTCGTTGCAACTCAGCTAGCCGGGCCATCTTCTCCTTCTTCCTTTGCACCTGTTGATGTAGAATCTCCATATCCCTGATTTCTTGGTCTAGCTCTTCCTCCTGAAGTGTCGGGCTGACGGCCTTTCTCTTCTGGCTTCGAGCCTCCCGAAGAGAGACGGTGTCCTGGTTGTGGTCCAGCGGTTGCAGTGCTGAAGCCCCAGCCGCTGAAGCTTTCTTCGGTGCCATAGCGAAGATCTACAGCTTCCGAAGGTGTTCAAAAAAAAACTCGAAGTGGAAGTGAGTTCACCGGAGGTGGGCGCCAATGTTGGGGACTTGTTCTCAAATGCTTCGGATTAAGAACAAGGCAACATAAAAAGTGTTAAATGTTAAGGCCCTTCGTCCTACCAAACATTATTCCCCTTCGGGAATAATGAGTTCCGGACGAAGGTCATAATAGACATACCTTCGTAAATATAACAAGTAATAACGAAGGATTCATACAAAACATGAAATGTAAATCATAGAATCATTTCTATTTTATTAACACAGAGAAATAGAAATGATTACAAATTACAAATGTACCTTCGGTCTTGAGAGAAGGTAGAAAGTACAAGCGTGACGCAAATGCCAATGCCAAGTCAGCGTGAACAGTACGGGAGTACTGTTCATCTATTTATAGACGTGGGACGCAACCCACATAAAATTACATTCATGTCCATTACAATCGCCAATGACTTTATGAAAATCTGTCAAGGTCCACGTAGTCTTTTCATCTCTAAGTCGGTTCCCCCCTCTGCCATCGCGCCGAAGCTTCCCTGCGCACAGCTTCGGCTGCGCTCGTCCTTCGTCTGGTTCAGGCTTCATCCTGGCCGTGCTTCATATTCATGATTCTGAGTCCGAAAATACCTGTTCACATAATCCACTTGGAAAACATTGTCAAATCATGTTTTTGAGGACCTTCGGAGGACGAAGGCCCCCAACAGAAGGTGATTGGTATGTAAGACCATTTGGATTTGATGAAGGGTCCTTGCACTCCAACATGTTGTACCCTTCTCTGTGCTTCCTTCTTCTGCTTCTTGTTGGCTGGTTCAGAACTTGAGTCGCTGTGATTGGGAGCACCAGCTTCGTAGCCGAAGATGCCACAGCTTGGTTGACTTGCGAAGTCATTGTCGCAATTGTGGAAGCGAGTTCACCGGAGGTGGGCACCAATGTTGGTCACTTGTTCTCAAATGCTGTGAGTCAAGGACAAGGCAACACAATTGTTAATCATTAAGGACCTTCGTCCTTCGAAGCATTATCTCCTTATGGGTATAATGCTTCTCAGACGAAGGTCAAGAAGGACATAAATACCTTTATCATATCAATACAAGGGTAGGAATGCAAAAGAATAAATATGATAATTATATCTTAATAATTCATTTATTCTTGCATTCTATAAGACATATATGAATTTCAACAATGTTAATATTACAGTGATACCTTTGGCTTGCTCGAATGCGAGGATGCGAGAGAGTGAATACAATCCAGCGTGAACAGTACGGGGGCATTATTCATCTATTTATAGGCATGAGACACAGCCTGGGTAAAATTACATCCATGTCCTCGAATCATTTGTTTACATGCAACTAAAACTAATATGGTCCATCTAGTCCTTTTTCCTTCTTTGCTTGGTCTGGGCCGAAGTTACCAAGCTTCAGCATTCCGCATTGTTACTTCTACGCATAGTCTTCGTCTTGAGGACCTTCGGCAGAGAAGAACCCCAACACCCAATTTTTTGAAGATACTCAAACAAGTAATGTGAGCGTGCATGGAATTGAAGAATGCTTCCATATTCTGGTTCAAAAAAAGAATAAATTGCTTCCATATTCTGGTTCAAAAAAAAGAGTATATTTTCTTTGTGAAGTTCTAACAACATAGATATATGGCTTATAATTTAGGGGGTGTTTGAATGCACAGTGGTTAAAAATAGATGGAGACATCCGAACACCTAGCTAATTTTTTAACTATTAGCTATTTTTAATAAATTAGTTAATAGTTAGCTAGCTATTTGTTAACTAGCTAATTCTACTAGCAATTTTTTAGCCAACTAATTATTAGCTCTAGTAAATTCAAACATCTTCTTCCAATCTTTTTTTCGAAACATACGTTAAGAGATATCAAATTTTCTCCATATAAGAAGGTTGCCACCCAATTCAGCGCACGTTGGATGAGAGCAAGTTCCAAAAGGTAGCTATTTTTTTGCTTCTGACATGCCAGTGCTTGCACAACAGAGAATGTATATTGTGACGAGATAAGCGTAGTTGCTTCTGAAATGGATCCTCAAATGATGCAGGCAAGAACATGCTACGGCACATAAACAAGGGTCAGTCCTTTCCTATCCGGTTTCTTTTATTATTACCCTGTTCATAAAAGCAAGCATAAAACTATAGGAGTTTCAAGAATCAATTTATTCTATACGAGGTGGTGTATTATAAGTTCGTTTCATAAATTTGGTGGAATAGACTCATTTCTTATATTACTACTAATTATTAGTCTATGAAAAATAATAAAATGGTGATGGATCAACTTATTATATTGCACAAACCAAATAAGTAAGTGAAGAGTGAGTAGATAATAGATTACCTCAAACTAAGCACCCCATATATATAATCTAGATAAGGAGCGAAGGAACCTAGCTAGCTATAGGAGTGTTTGCTGATTCGTTCGTAGACTGCAAATCTTTGTGCATATCTTCGAAAGCCACAAAGCTAGAGCGAAGGACCGCATGCACCTAAATCTACGTGGGCCTAATAGTATATCAAACACGCGGTGCCAATACTTGGTGATTAAGTAAGGAATCCTGATGGTGGAACATGCATGCGCTATATATCTGGCACCAACAAGGACACACAGTGCACCGTCCATGCACACTTTCGTCTATTTATAGAACAAATAAAATGTAAGAGAGCGGTGAAATAAGACAGCTATTTTTAATTAAAAGCGCCAAATTCGATGGGCATCTCGGTGGTCTTGTTCCCCATCTTGTCGATGGTTCTTGCAATAGGCCGATGATATTATACTATTTTTAGAACATGATCCTAAAAAGGCAGAAATATGAAACTCATATTGTGCGCCTTCGAGCAGTTATCTAACCTCAAAATAAATTTCCACAAGAGTCCATTTGGGCCAGAAAACTTTCATGTCGGAGGATTTGAAATAGAAACAACCATTTCACTTTGTCATAAGCCTTCTCGAAGTCAATTATAAAGATGATTTCTATAAGATTCTTCTTAAGAAGCTCATGATCTGTTTGGTGGAGAATGACTACACAGTCTAGGATGTTACGTCCTCGCATGAAGGTCGTTTGGGAAGGGCTGATTACTTTGTCTGCTACAGGATTTAGTCGACTAGTTGCCGCTTTGGTGAAAATTTTGAAACTGACATTCAGAAGAAAAATGGGTCTATACTATATTGTATCAAATTAGCATCTTTAACTTTGGGAATAAGTGTGATCACTCCAAAGTTAAGGCTAAATAGTGACAATTCCCCTTTGCACAATTCTTTAAACATTCACAGCAGGTTAGGTTTATTTGTTTCCTCAAAATGTTGGTAAAATTATGCTGGGAATCCTCTTGGTCCTGGTGCTTTGTTATGTTCCAACCCAAAGATGGCTTCTCTAATCTCCTTTTCTGTGAAAGTAGTTAGAAGAACATTTTCTTTTGGACTAATCTGTGGAATGTATCAAGCCCTACAACAATATTTTGGACAAATGTATTATTTTATATTTCAAAAATAAATAATGCACTATTCACTAACTTGGTTATTTAAATATTAGAATCGTTCGCGATTAACTTTGCTTTAGCATGGAACGATATTTGTTAGTAGTGATTTAAGTATAATTTTATTCATATAAGAAAGTAGAAGAAATATTAGGCCACGTATTTTCAGTCAGATTAAAGATATAGGTTTTACTAGTCATGATAAATGTATTCATATGTATAACACTTAATTACTTAGAATTAGTAAAATATCTATTTATATCATAATAATCATGATTATGATACTAAAGTCTAAAATTAGTAATTTACATTAATTCCTAGAAAATTAATGTTAGGTGATTTATAAATAGACATTTTTAGCTATATGTATGATTTCTATTTAGAAAGAAGGGATAAAACCCAAAAGCTATTATTAGTAATAACAATTATTTTCCGTAAAGTTTGTTAACACATTTTTATCTATATTATACTAGATAAACTAGCGTCATAGTCACCTACTCATATTTTCACCCATGATAACTCAAAGTAGAAGTCATAGTGGATTAATAAGTATTTATGCTTTAAGACGTATTTATGAGTATAATTGTGTGATGTATGAATGTGTATGTAATAATGAATGATTACACATGTGATGGTGTATGTTTATTTATTTGGCATACGTATTCTTTTGTATGTATGTACGATACGCAAATCGATGCTAGAAGTTGACTTTGAGGTAAACGAACCAAACACGTTCGAGGACGACCCACAGGACACGTTCGAGCAAGGCATGTGGATTCTTCCTCTGCATATTCTATTTATACCCAAATAATGCATATAATAATTTTTACTTTTCGGATATATTGCATAATTTGATGGGATTTGCCTAAATAAGGATTTCCTAGAATTACCAACCCTATTCCTTGAATTACCCTAGGATAAATGCTTTGCTTAGCAATTTTTACTATTGCTCAACTTGATGAATATGATGTCACTCTTTTAATGATACTATGTTCTGGAAATGAAGTTTTATTATGATGTTAACCTGATGGTTAAACAAGAACATTTTGTGTCAAATGGAACATGGAGTGACCACCCAGGATAACAGTGTAACCACGAGTGCTATCATAGCTCTGGCTTTGGTAATTAGCTCTATAGACTTAGTGCTTAGCAACCCTACCAAGAGGGGGCGCAGCGGTTTGGTGGCATCTCATGTTAAAATGGGGTGGTAGTCTTGGCTAAGTTACCTCACCCAGAGGGCCATCAATACTGACGTGGAAACCTTAGTGGGTGGTTGTGTACAAAGGATATTTTGTAAAAGCCTCATAATGGATCCCTAGCCATTCACCTCGGCAGTGTTTATGGGTCCGATCAACCCAGGCTAGATGGGATAGATGGCTTGTGGGTATAGTTGTACCACCTCTGCTGAGTGTAAAACTGATATGTCAGCCATGCTCATGGTTAAGAGCAACCTAGACCCTCACATGATAATTGAACTTAAAGATGGAAAATAAATCGTGATTCGATGATCTACCAGTGGTTTGCTTAACTGATTTCACTTAAGTGCTTTTGATATAATATTATACCTTTGATTAATTGGGGTATTTGGGATACACACTTATTAGTAAGACAGGTGTTGCTAATAAAATATTGACCAACTAAAATGCTTACCACTTATCCATAGCCTACCTTGTTAACTTGCATTAATTTTCCCCCACTTGCTGAGCCCAGACCATAAGTGAGCCCACCCTTGCTAATATTTTGATCAGAGGGTGATGACGAATACTTTGCAGATGACTTTGATGAGTTTTAAGTCTAACGATGCGCCAGTCACCTTCATGTGGAAGAGTGTCCATGTTTAATTCCGCCGTACTTTGATTATGATACTTGCTAAGATATAATGCCCTGGATGATGTAATAAAGCTACTCTACTCCCTTTTACGCCTTTATTGCATTGTCTTTTGATATGTTACACTTGTGACGTCAACATATGTGTGGAAAATGGATCTTGGCCAACATATGCTATGCATTCGGTTTTGCCCCCATAACCGGGTGTGACAGAAGTGGTATCAAAGCTATGCTGACTCTAGGTCGTTAGACTAGTTAGAAATGGAAAGCCTAGTCAATTCAAAACATGCTAATTTTGTTCTTACAAAATTATTTTATTAACCTTACCTCTTTAAACATCAACTAAGTTGACATTTTCTCTTATAGATGGTTCGTACTATCCAAACCACTCGGATCAACACCAACTTCATCCCTCCGACACGGCAAGTTCCTATCTACCCAGTGGTAGTCGAGGAAATCCCTATGGACCTCCCTCGCTTTCATGTGGAGAACAGAGTCATTCTGATGGACAGCTCGGAGGAGTTTCTGCCTACGCCCACCCCATTGGCAGAATCACTAGCCTTCGCAGTTGGATCGTCAGCTTCAACACCGCCAGCACTAGCAGTCCAAGCCCCTAGTCCCGGAGGCGATGACTCGGACGACTCTGGTGACGATGATGAAGACGACGATGAAGAAGAAGAAGCGAACATCAACGAGGAAGCCAACAAAGAACAACAAGCCACTACGTGGGGTTATGGCCTGTTATTGAACATTATACCTCAATGTTCAAGATAGGGCACTTCCCTAACCTACTGCAGGATGTTCTACATGCGTTGGGAACCTACGTTTGACCCCTGTACGAGACCAGGCGAGTGTACGAGCCTCCTCGGGCTTGCTACTACATCACTCGCATTCATGTCAGGGTGATGGATGCATGTGATAGAGGGTTCAAGACTCTGTCAGCTCATGAGTCTGTGACGCCGCTATCCACCTACGCTGCTTCGGTCAGCGATGCTCCTAGGCGAACTCTGTGGTCCCTCAGCCACACCTACCGGCAGCAGCTGCACAACACGAAGTACAGGCATCTTCCTCTGCGTATTCGTGGAGAAAGCCTGACCAGCATTGTTCTAGGTGGAGCTAATGAAGATCGCCTCAACACCCTAGCTGGTGTGGTGGCAGGTCTTAACACCGACCTGGATAGTGCTACCCTGGACCTCTCTAGGGTACACTTGGAGCTGGAGGATGCCCACGCAAGGATCGCAACCCTGGAAGCCCAGCTTGATGGAAGGAATCCCCCTGAAGTTCAAGTCCCTGCTATGGCGTTATACCCTCCCCGCAAGAGGATCCGCTATGGAGAACCAGGATCCATCACCAGGCTGCTTTAGATTCTTCAATCATTATGTTGTAATAAGTTAATGTTCGCGTTAGATGAAAAACACCTTTATATTATTACACTATTAATACTAACAACCAAGTGATGGTGTTGTTTGAAATGTTTGATTTGGATTTTTGCTTGAGTGCAATGGTCTTATGGAATGATGGCCATAAGAGCATAAAAAATATAACATTAATAATAAGCCATTCCCCCTAGAATCTTTTCTACTCCTCACTTACCCCGGGAGTGCACTTTCTAACCAAACAGATGGTGAACACTCGATCAGGTCCCAATAACCATCAAAACTAGCGTGGTCAGCAGTTGCCACCACCACCACCCAACCCCATGATGAATCAATTCATCGTAGCGCAGATGCAACTTCTACAAGGACTCACAGCTTCGGTATAGCAGATTCAACAGAACCAACAGTACTAACAACAACAACATGCACCCCAAGCTAGAGACAAGCACCGGGACTTCATGAGTCAGCACCCTCCTGCTTTCTCTCACGCAGTAGACCCTTTGGATGCCGATGACTGGCTTAAGGTAATTGGAAAGAAGCTAGACATCACCTAGTGCAATGACCGAGAGAAGGTCTTGTATGCTTCAGGAAGACTCAAAGGAGCCACGTCCGATTGGTGGGATTCCTTAACCGCGGCACACACCAAAGATGATGCCATAACTTGGCAGGTGTTCCAAGTGAACTTCCATGCTCATCATATTCCCTTAGGAATAATGAAGCTAAAGAATAAGGAGTTCCTTTCCCTCACACAAGGGAACATGTTCGTTTGTGAGTACCGTGATCGCTTCACCCAGCTTTCACGTTACGCCCCAGAGGAAGTGGACGCTGACGAGAAGCATCAAGAACGTTTCTTTGAAGGCTTGATTGGACCCTTGAACTACCAATTACAGAGCCATAGCTTCCCCAATTTCCAGACTTTGCTGAACAAGGCAATTGGCCTTGAAAGCAAAAGGAAAGAGTTATCGGATCACAAGAGAAAGTACCAAGGGCAGACCATCAGGAATACTCGTCAGAACAACTCCTAATTTTCTTAGTTCTGCTTTGGAAATCAGAGTGGGAACAACAACTACCAAGTACAGCGCTCTGGACAACAAGGTCAGAGGAGCAGCCAATACCAGAACCAGCAGAGAAGCAACACTCAGACCGGTCAAAGTTCTAGTGGGCAACAATAGAATCGTCAAGGAAGCGCCATGAACACACCAGCCAAGAACAACAATACAACTACCCCAATCCAACTAAATGGCTGTTTCAAGTGTAGCGAACTTGGCCACTATGCCAACAACTGCCCAAGGCGTAATCAATAGACACCCTCCAAGAATAGCAACCAGAGGACTGACCAGAGCACACCTGCTCGTGGATCTACACAGAACAAGACTCCGTGGAACCCGAGTAGAGGAAGAGTTAACCATGTGACAGCGGAATCAGTTCCTAAGGATGCCAATGTGGTGTATGGTATGATTCTTATTAACTCCATACCTGCATCAGTTTTATTTGATTCTGGAGCATCTCACTCCTTCGTAACAAAGTCATTCGTGGAAAAACATAATATACCAAACTATCCCTTGAAGAAGAAACTATTAATTCGATCACCAGGAGGTGAACTTAGAGCCACTCAGTCATGCCCTCAGACTAAGATTGAAACTAGAGGCCTAAGCTTTCTAGTAGAGCTGATAATTTTGGATTCAAGAGGAATCGATGTGATACTTGGAATAGACTACTTGACCAAGTATGATGGAGTAATATCCTGTGCTAAAAGGATGGTTACATTAACTAGTCCGCAAGGAGAAAGAATTGAAGTCAATGTCAGTATGCCGGCAACAGCAGAAGCAATGGTAAATCTGTTGGAAGAGAAATCTTTGAAGCACATCAGAATAGTGTGTGAATACCCAGACGTATTTCCATAAGAATTACCAGGTATGCCACCTGACCATGATATAGAGTTTTCTATTGAACTATTACCCGGAACCGCGCCAATTTCAAAAAGAGCTTACCGAATGGATGTCAAAGATTTAATTGAACTGAAGAAACAAACAGAAGAATTACTAGAAAAAGGTTTTATTCGCCCCAGTTCATCACCATGGGGAGCCCCAGTTATGTTCGTGAACAAGAAAGATGGTTCAAGGAGAATGTGTGTGACTATAGAAGCTTGAGCGAAGTAACAATTAAGAACAAGTACCCATTACCTCAGATCGAAGATCTATTTGATCAGATGAGAGGAGCTACAGTATTCTCAAAAATAGATCTAAGATCAGGCTATCATCAGTTGAAGATTCGGACTAAAGATATACCTAAAACAGCTTTCACCACAAGATATGGATTACATGAATTTTTAGTCATGTCTTGTGGATTGACTAATGCACCAGCTTACTTTATGAACTTGATGAATAAAGTATTCATGGAATATCTTGACCACCTTGTGGTGGTATTCATCGATGACATACTAGTACTCTCAGAGTGAAGAAGCACATGAAGATCATCTGAGATTAGTTCTACAGAAACTTTGAGACAATTAGTTGTATGCAAAATTTTCCAAGTATGATTTTTGACTGAAGGAAGTCGCTTTCCTAGGTCATATTATAACCAATGGAGTAATCAAGGTAGAACCCTGAAAGGGAAATGTGCCCTTGGGCCATTTCCAAGTATTTTGGTGATAGAGTGCCAACACAAGTGCTTTTGTGTTAATCTATGCAAAGTGGTGGACAAAGTGCAAATCAAGTCAAAAGGTATGTTTCTAGACTTAGTACATTGTTTTATGGACTAATGTATTGTGTCTAAGTGCTAGAAACAGGAGAAATCGAATTGGAAAAGAGATGGCTTTGTTTAGCCAAAGTCTGCGCAGTCTAGGTGCACCGGACTGTCCGGTGGTGCACCAGACAGTGTCCGGTGGTGCACCGGACAGTGTCCGGTGCGCCAGGCTGGCTCTGGCGAACTTGCTGCTCTCGGGACTTCAACGGCGGTGTACGGTATAAATCACCGGACTGTCCGGTGGTGCACCGGACTGTCCGGTGAGCCGTTCACAGGCGAAGTCATCGGTCTCGGGAAGCCATCAACGATGTACGGCTATAATTCACCGGACTGTCCGGTGAGGCACCGGACTGTCCGGTGAGCCAACGGTTAGCCGAGGCAACGGTCGGCCGAGGATTCCGCTCGTGACGCGTGGCCGAGCCAACGGTCACAAGGGGGCACCGGACTGTCCGGTGCGCCAACGGCTCTGGATCTGCAACGGTCGGCTTCGCCAAATAAGGAAAGAAATCCGCACCGGACAGTGTCCGGTGGTGCACCGGACTGTCCGGTGCGCCAGTCGACAGAAGGCAAGATTGCCTTCCTACAATGCTCTCAACGGCTCCTAGCTGCCTTGGGGCTATAAAAAGGACCCCTAGGCGCATGGAGGAGCACACCAAGCATCCTTAGAGCATTGTTGATCACTCACACTTCATTCTTGCGCACTTGTTCGACATTCTTAGTGATTTGAGATCCGTTCTAGTGAGAACCTCGTGATAGTCTTTTGAGCTCAAGTCTGGGTCTTGTGTGTGCGTATTTGCTGTGATTTTTGTGTCTTGTGTGAGTTGCTCATCCCTCCCTTACTCCGCGCTTCTTTGTGAACATCTTTGTAAGGGCGAGAGACTCCAAGTTGTGGAGATTCCTCGCAAGCGGGATAAAGTAAAGCAAAGCAAAACACTGTGGTATTCAAGTAGGTCTTTGGATCGCTTGAGAGGGGTTGATTGCAACCCTCGTCCGTTGGGACGCCACAACGTGGAGTAGGCAAGCGTTGGACTTGGCCGAACCACGGGATAAACCACTGTGTCTATCTGTGTTGATCTTCTTGTGGTTATTGTGTTTTGCTAAGACTCCTCTCTAGCCACTTGGCATTACTGTGCTAACTCCTAATCAAGTTCTTGTGGCTATAAGTTTTTAAGTTTTACAGGATCACCTATTCACCCCTCCCTCTAGGTGCTCTCAATTGGTATCAGAGCCGTTCTCTTCACAAAGGGACTAATCGCCCGAAGAGATGGATCCTAAGGGCAAGGGGATGTTGATCAATGATAAGGAGAAGGAGTCCTTCGTCAACGAGCCGAAGGAAGACAAGCCTACCGACACGGGCTCGGGCCACAAACGAAAAGACGGGAAGAAGAAGACAAGACGCATCAAGGAGATCGTCTACTACGACTATAGCGACGAGTCCACTTCTTCCCAAAAGGACAACGACGACAACGACTACGACAAAAGAAAGACGGTTAATTCAAACTTCTCTTTCGATTATTCTCGTATTCCGCATAGCTCAAATACACATTTGCTTTCCATTCCTCTTGGCAAACCTCCACACTTTGATGGGGAGGACTACGGATTTTGGAGTCACAAAATGCGTAGTCACTTGTTCTCTCTCCATCCAAGCATATAGGAGATTGTAGAGAGTGGAATGAAATTTGATAGCTCGGATAGTCCCATGTTTATAAATGAACAAATCCATAAAAATGCACAAGCTACTACTGTCCTTTTAGCATCTTTGTGCAGGGAAGAGTACAATAAGGTGAGCGGCTTGGACAATACTAAGCAGATCTGGGACACCCTCAGGATCTCACATGAGGGGAACGACGTCACCATGCTCACCAAAATGGAGTTGGTGGAGGGCGAGCTTGGAAGATTCGCAATGATAAGGGGAGAGGAGCCAACCCAAACATACAACTGGCTCAAGACCCTCATCAACAAGATAAGGAGCTACAGAAGCACGCGATGGACGGACCACGACGTCGTTCGCCTAATGCTAAGGTCCTTTACTATACTTGATCCACATCTGGTGAACAATATTCGTGAAAATCCTAGGTACACCAAGATGTCGCCCGAAGAAGTCCTTGGGAAGTTCGTAAGCGGGCGAATGATGATCAAGGAGGCGAGATACGTGGATGATGCGCTAAATGGCCCAATCCGTGAGCCTCAAACCATCGCCCTCAAAGCAACAAGAAGCAAGGAGACGCTACCTAGCAAGGTGGCGCAAGTTGAGGCGGCGGGGCTCAATGATGAAGAGATGGCCCTCATCATCAAGCGCTTCAAGATGGTGCTAAAGGGTCACAAGGGGCAGCCAAGCAAGACCAAGACAAAGGGGAAGCGCTCATGCTTCAAATGTGGTAAGATTGGTCATTTTATCGCTAACTGTCCCGATAATGGTAGTGACTAGGAACAAGGGAACAAGAGGGAGAAAAAGAAAGCTTACAAGAAGGCTAAGGGCGAGGCACACCTTGGCAAGGAGTGGGACTCGGATTGTTCGTCGTCCGACTCCGACAACGAAGGACTTGCCGCCACTGCCTTCAACAAATCGGCCCTCTTCCCCAACGAGCGTCACACATGCCTCATGGCAAAGGAGAAGAAGGTATGTACTCAGAATACTACTTATGCTTCTTCGAGTGAGGATGAGTCTAGTGATGATGATGAAATAGATTATTCATGTTTATTCAAGGGCCTAGATAGAACCAAGGTTGATAAAATTAATGAATTAATTGATGCCTTGAATGATAAGAATAGGTTATTAGAAAAGCAAGAGGATCTTTTGTATGAAGAACATGATAAGTTTGTAGAGGCACAAAAATCCCTTGCTTTAGAAATTAAACGGAATGAAATGCTTTCTAGTGAATTGTCTTCATGCCATGACTCTATTTCTAGCTTAAAGAGCATAAATGATGATTTGAATGCTAAGTTAGAAATAGCAAATAAATCAACATCTTGTGTAGAACATGTTACAATTTGTAATAGGTGTAAAGATTTTGATGTTGATGCTTGTAGCGATCACCTAGTTTCAATTTCTAAATTGAATGATGAATTAGCTAGTCTTAATGCCCAACTTAAGACTAGCAAAAGTGAAATTGATAAAATAAAATTTGCAAGGGATGCCTACACGATTGGTAGACACCCCTCAATTAAGGATGGTCTTGGCTTCAAGAGGGAAGTCAAGAACTTAACAAACCATAAGGCTTCCATCTCCACCAAGGAGAAAGGGAAGGCCCCTATGGCAAATAGTATTCAAAAGAACCATGCTTTCTTATACCATGATAGGAAATATTCTAGGAATGTTCATCATGATAGAAATTGCAATAATGTTGTTTCACATGCTTATGATTCATATGCTATGACTGCTTCTAGTTCTCATGTTGTGCATGGTAGAGATATGTCTAGGAAAAATATTCATCATGTGCCTAGAAAGAATATTGTCCATGTTCCTAGGAAAGTAATTAATGAACCTTCTACAATTTTTCGTACTTGCAATGCTTCCTTTGCTATTTGTAGAAAGGATAAGAAGGTAATTGCTAGGAAATTAGGGGCAAGGTGCAAGGGGGATAAAACATGCATTTGGGTCCCTAAGACTATTGTAACTAACCTTGTAGGACCCAACATGAGTTGGGTACCTAAGACCCAAGCCTAAATTTGCCTTGCAGGTTTATGCATCCGGGGGTTCAAGCTGGATTATCGACAGCGGATGCACAAACCACATGACAGGGGAAAAGAGGATGTTCTCTTCCTACGTCAAGAACAAGGATCCCCAAGATTCAATAATTTTCAGTGATGGGAACCAAGGCAAGGTGAAAGGGTTAGGAAAAATTGCTATTTCATCCGAGCACTCTATTTCTAATGTGTTTTTAGTTGAGTCTCTTGGATATAATTTGTTATCTGTAAGTCAACTTTGTAATATGGGATATAATTGTCTATTCACAAATGTAGATGTGTCTGTCTTTAGAAGATGTGATGGTTCACTAGCTTTTAAGGGTGTACTAGACGACAAACTTTACTTAGTTGATTTTGCAAAAGAAGAGGCCAGTCTAGATGCATGCTTAATTGCTAAGACTTGCATGGGCTGGCTGTGGCATCGCCGTTTAGCACATGTGGGGATGAAGAACCTTCACAAACTTATAAAGGGAGAACACGTGATAGGTCTAACTAACGTGCATTTCGAAAAAGATAGACCTTGTGCAGCTTGTCAAGCAGGAAAACAGGTGGGAAGCTCTCATCATACCAAAAATGTGATGACCACATCAAGACCTTTGGAGATGCTTCATATGGACCTCTTCGGACCCGTCGCCTATCTAAGCATAGGAGGAAGTAAGTATGGTCTTGTTATTGTTGATGATTTTTCTCGCTTCACTTGGGTATTCTTTTTGTAGGATAAATCTGAAACCCAAGAGACCCTCAAGCGCTTTCTCAGGAGAGCTCAAAATGAGTTTGAGCTTAAGGTGAAGAAGATAAGGAGCGACAACGGGTCCGAGTTCAAGAACCTTCAAGTGGAGGAGTTCCTTGAGGAGGAGGGGATCAAGCACGAGTTCTCCGCTCCCTACACACCACAGCAAAATGGTGTGGTAGAGAGGAAGAACAAAACGCTCATAGACATGGCGAGGACGATGCTTGGAGAGTTCAAGACCCCCGAGCGCTTTTGGTCAGAAGCCGTGAACACGGCTTGCCACACCATCAACCGGGTCTACCTTCACCGCCTCCTCAAGAAGACTTCGTATGAGCTTCTAACCGGTAACAAACCCAATGTGTCTTACTTTTGTGTATTTGGGAGCAAGTGTTATATTCTTGTGAAGAAAGGTAGAACTTCTAAATTTGCTCCCAAAGCTGTAGAAGGGTTTTTATTAGGTTATGACTCAAATACAAAGGCGTATAGGGTCTTCAACAAATCATCGGGTTTGGTTGAAGTCTCTAGCGACGTTGTATTTGATGAGACTAATGGCTCTCTAAGAGAGCAAGTTGTTGATCTTAATGATGTAGATGAAGAAGACGTTCCAACGGCCGCAATGCACACCATGGCAATTGGCGATGTGCGACCACAGGAACAATTGGAGCAAGATCAACCTTCTTCCTCAACAATGGTGAATCCCCCAACTCAAGATGATGAACATGTTCATCAAAAGGAGGCGTGTGATCAAGGGGGAGTACAAGATGATCATGTGATGGAGGAAGAAGCACAACTGGCACCTCCAACCCAAGTTCGAGCGACGATTCAAAGGAATCATCCTATCGACCAAATTTTGGGTGATATTAGCAAGGGAGTAACTACTCGTTCTAGATTAGTTAATTTTTGTCAGCATTACTCCTTTGTCTCTTCTATTGAGCCTTTCAGGGTAGAAGAGGCCTTGCTAGATCCGGACTGGGTGTTGGCCATGCAGGAGGAGCTCAATAATTTCAAGAGGAATGAAGTTTGGACACTGGTGCCTCGTCCCAAGCAAAACGTTGTGGGAACCAAGTGGGTGTTCTGCAACAAACAGGACGAGCACGGGGTGGTGACAAGGAACAAGGCTCGACTTGTGGCAAAAGATTATGCCCAAGTCGCAGGTTTGGACTTTGAGGAGACTTTTGCTCCTGTGGCTAGGCTAGAGTCCATTCGTATTTTGCTAGCATATGCCGCTCACCATTCTTTCAGGTTGTTCCAAATGGATGTGAAGAGCGCTTTCCTCAACGGGCCAAGAACATGGTATGAATGCCTTAGAGACTTTTTAATTGCTAATGCTTTCAAGGTTGGGAAAGCCGATCCAACTCTTTTCACTAAGACTTGCGATTGTGATCTTTTTGTGTGCCAAATTTATGTCGATGACATAATATTTGGTTCTACTAACCAAAAGTCTTGTGAAGAGTTTAGCAGGGTGATGACTCAGAAGTTTGAGATGTCGATGATGGGCGAGTTGAACTACTTCCTTGGGTTCCAAGTGAAGCAACTCAAGGACGACACCTTCATCTCCCAAACGAAGTACACGCAAGACTTGCTAAAGCGGTTTAGGATGAAGGACGCCACAAAGACTCCGATGGGAACCGACCGACACACCGACCTCAACAAAGGAGGTAAGTCCGTTGATCAAAAGGCATACCGGTCCATGATAGGGTCTTTACTTTATTTATGTGCTAGTAGACCGGATATTATGCTAAGCGTATGCATGTGTGCTAGATTTCAATCCGATCCAAGGGAGTGTCACTTAGTGGCCGTGAAGCGAATTCTTAGATATTTAGTCGCTACGCCTTGCTTCGGGATCTGGTATCCAAAGGGGTCTAACTTTGAGTTGATTGGATATTCAGACTCCGACTATGCTGGATGTAAGGTCGATAGGAAGAGTACATTGGGGACGTGCCAATTCTTAGGAAGGTCCCTGGTGTCATGGAATTCTAAGAAACAAACTTCCGTTGCCCTATCCACCGCTGAGGCCGAGTATGTTGCCGTAGGATAGTGTTGCGCGCAACTACTTTGGATGAGGCAAACCCTCCGGGAGTTTGGCTACAATCTGAGTAAAGTCCCACTCCTATGTGACAATGAGAGTGCTATCCGCATAACGGAAAATCCTGTTGAGCACAGCCGCACAAAGCACATTGACATCCGACATCACTTTTTGAGAGACCACCAGCAAAAGGGAGATATCGAAGTGTTTTATGTTAGCACCGAGAACCAGCTAGCCGATATCTTTACCAAGCCTTTAGATGAGAAGACCTTTTGCAGGATGCGTAGTGAGCTAAATGTCTTAGATTCGCGGAACTTGGATTGATTTATAGCATACATGTGTTTATGCCTTTGATCATGTTCCTTATGCATTTTGTTGCTTACTTGTGGTGCTCAAGTTGTACAAACACTCCCCGGACCTCACAAGTCCTTTTGCAAGTGATGCACATATTTAGGGGGAGTTGTGCTACAACTTGACCCTTTGAGACTAACCGTGTGCTTGAGTTTGCTTAATTTAGTCTCAAAGGAAGGTTGAAAGGGAAAAGGTGGACTTGGACCATGAAAGACTTCCACTGCACTCCGATGAGAGGGTAACTTATTCAAGTTCATCTCATGTACTCCTATTGTCTTTGTATTCTTATTTGAAGATTTTGGTGAGGCAATGGGGTTAAAGGGCCAAAATTGATCCCGTTTTGGTGCTTGATGCCAAAGGGGGAGAAAATAAGGCCAAATCAATAAATGGATCAGCTACCACTTGAGAAATTTTGAAAATAGTAGCTTTTGGTTTGTCAAAACTCTCTTATTGTCTCTCTTGTCAAAAGTTGGCCTCTTGTGGGGAGAAATGTTGATTATGGGAAAAAGGGGGAGTTTTTGAAATCTTTGATCAATTTCTCGTGGAACAACTCTCTTTATGTCTCTACAAGTGTGTTTGACTTAGAGATAGGAAATTGAGGTTGATTTGCAAAAACAAACCAAGTGGTTGCAAAGTATGTTCCATATATACCAAATTTGAATCAAAACCTTTTTGAGTTCTCATTTGCATTGATATTGCACTTCTTTTAGTTGCTCATTGTTGTGTTGGCATAAATCACCAAAAAGGGGGAGATTGAAAGGGAAATGTGCCCTTGGGCCATTTCCAAGTATTTTGGTGATTGAGTGCCAACACAAGTGCTTTTGTGTTAATCTATGCAAAGTGGTGGACAAAGTGCAAATCAAGTCAAAAGGTATGTTTCTAGACTTAGTACATTGTTTTATGGACTAATGTATTGTGTCTAAGTGCTGGAAACAGGAGAAATCGAATTGGAAAAGAGATGGCTTTGTTCAATCAAAGTCTGCGCAGTCTGGGTGCACTGGACTGTCCGGTGGTGCACCGGACAGTGTCCGGTGCGCCAGGCTGGCTCTGGTGAACTTGCTGCTCTCGGTACTTCGACGGCGGTGTACGGTATAAATCACCGGACTGTCCGGTGGTGCACCGGACTGTCTGGTGAGCCATTCACAGGCGAAGTCGTCGGTCTCGGGAAGCCATCAACGGCGTACGGCTATAATTCACCGGACTGTCCGGTGAGGCACCGGACTGTCCGGTGAGCCAACGGTCAGCCGAGGCAACGGTCGGCCGAGGATTCCGCTCGTGACGCGTGGCCGAGCCAACGGTCACAAGGGGGCACCGGACTGTTCGGTGTGCACCGGATAGTGTCCGGTGCGCCAACGGCTCTGGATCTGCAACGGTCGGCTTTGCCAAATAAGGAAAGAAATCCGCACCGGACAGTGTCCGGTGGTGCACCGGACTTTCCGGTACGCCAATCGACAGAAGGCAAAAATTGCCTTCCTACAATGCTCTCAACGGCTCCTAGCTGCCTTGGGGCTATAAAAAGGACCCCTAGGCGCATGGAGGAGCACACCAAGCATCCTTAGAGCATTGTTGATCACTCACACTTCATTCTTGCGCACTTGTTCGACATTCTTAGTGATTTGAGCTCCGTTCTAGTGAGAACCTCGTGATAGTCTTTTGAGCTCAAGTCTGGGTCTTGTGTGTGCGTATTTGCTGTGATTTTTGTGTCTTGTGTGAGTTGCTCATCCCTCCCTTACTCCGCGCTTCTTTGTGAACATCTTTGTAAGGGCGAGAGACTCCAAGTTGTGGAGATTCCTCGCAAGCGGGATAAAGTAAAGCAAAGCAAAACATCGTGGTATTCAAGTAGGTCTTTGGACCGCTTGAGAGGGGTTGATTGCAACCCTCGTCCGTTGGGACGCCACAACGTGGAGTAGGCAAGTGTTGGACTTGGCCGAACCACGGGATAAACCACTGTGTCTATCTGTGTTGATCTTCTTGTGGTTATTGTGTTTTGCTAAGACTCCTCTCTAGCCACTTGGCATTACTGTGCTAACTCCTAATCAAGTTTTTGTGGCTATAAGTTTTTAAGTTTTACAGGATCACCTATTCACCCCCCTCTAGGTGCTCTCAACCCCGGTAAAATAAGTGAAATACTAAATTGGAAACAACCCACAGATGTGTCTAAGATCAGGAGTTTCTTGGATTAGCAGGATACTACAGAAGATTTATCGAAGGCTTCTCCAAAATAGTGAAACCCCTTACTTCACTGTTGGAGAAAGGTAAAGAATTTAAGTGGGATGAAGCATGTCATAAATGTTTCGAGGAATTAAAGGAAAGGCTAACCACTGCACCAGTATTAATTATGCCTAATATTCATAAAGGATTTGATGTGTATTGTGATGCATCACATCTAGGAATTGGATGTGTGTTATTGCAAAAAGGAAAAGTGATTGCCTATGCTTCAAGGCAGTTACAGAAGCATGAAAAGAATTATCCTACGCATGATTTGGAATTAGCTGCCGTAGTGCACGCTTTGAAGATTTGGAGGCATTACATGATTGGAAACAAGTGTAAAATCTTCACGGATCACAAAAGCTTGAAATACATCTTCACGCAGAAAGAACTCAACCTAAGACAGAGAAGATGGCTTGAGTTAATCAAAGACTATGATTTGGAAATACAATATCACCCAGGAAAAGCAAATGTAGTGGCAGATGCTTTGAGCCGTAAAGGTCAAGTGAACAGCATCACTACTCATTTGATGTCACAGGAATTGTGCTGGGAAATGGAACAACTCAATCTTGGTATGCTCAATAATATGGAAGCAACAGTTATGGAAGTTGAATCTACTTTAGAAAAAGAGATTCATAAAGGACAAGAATCTGATGAGAAAATCAAAGAAGTTAAGACACAAATTAGTTTGGATAAAGCCCCAGATTTCACAGAAGATGATCAAGGCACAATATGGTTTAAAAAGAGAATCTGTGTCACACCCGAGTTTCGGGGCACCAAGACCCGGGCGTGAACATAAACACCAGGTATGCTGGGACCAAGTCTCACACATATGATGTATAGTGGCACAGGATCGAATGTCACATATTTATTTATAACAGGAGTTCTATACAAAATAAATAATTACATAATAAGGAGACAACGGTCCAGCAACCCAAAGTTGACTGGGAGACGACGGCCTAGACCTCTCGCGAACACATCGCAGCATCCTCCATGCGCCTCATCCTGTGGTACCTGTTCTTGACCTGTGGGGGGGTGTGAGACAGCAAGAGTGAGCTCACATACGTTCATAGCTCAACAAGTTGTGGGGAATAATGTGCATGAACTCGCCAAAGGTGGGAGCTCACGTGAAGTGTAAGGCTTACCAAAGAGGATGGTTGAAGCTGAGCATTGCTTTTAAAGTTGGTCAAAATTTTATTAGCAATTACTAAGTATAAGTAAATACCAACCCAATTAAGTAATAGAACAAAAGTAGTAACATCACCTGCGATGCAATGCATATGACAAATTGAATTTAGTTCCATAAATTAATCATGTGAGTGTCCGAGCTGCTCATGACCGTGAGCACGGCTAGTATACCAGTTTTACACTCTGCAGAGGTTGCGCATCTTTACCCACAAGTCATGTTACCCATCTGCCAAGGGATCGCGACTTCCCATACACCTCTACCGAGGAGGCGAGGCAGGGTAACACTACGAGGCCTTTACAAAGTTCCACTAGCTTCAGAAAACCCGCTACAGTTTATAGGAAGTTCCAATGCAGGAATCCCTTGCAGGACCGCCATCGCAGCAAAATCCTCCCGAGGGCCTCCCTAGCAGGAATCCCTTGCAGGACTGCCATCGCAGCAAAATCCTCCCGAGGGCCTCCCTACACTGACCACTCCCCTACTGCCCTTGCCCCTTTCGGGTAAGGTAGTCTTCCACTAGCTTTCCTAATTAATTAGCCAAGGGGTCCCATTCCTCCCTTGTGGTAGCACTGTTTTCCCGGGTGGTTCTCCATGTTCCAATTAACATAATGATCTTATCATGAACAGTAAATAACAACTGACAATAAAAGTATAATCATGAATAGTAATGTGTATCTCTATACCCAAAACCACATATAGCACTAGCAAGTACTACCCAGAAAGTTCAGTGGTAAACAAGGTATAAAGATAGTCAAACTGAGGTAACCTATTGGGTCCCATCAAAATTAACCTATGCATATCATTATGATTAATTAGAACATGACTGGGTAAAAAGAAGTGATCAAGGGCACAACTTGCCTGGGACATGAGATTCCAGGTACCAGGATGATCTTCAGGTGACTCGTGACCTCACTGCTAGTCGTAGCAATTCAAACAAACATGGTATAGGCAAAAATTAACATTACACCAAACATAAGAACAAATTGCATAATAATATTCTACGCTGTGCTACGAGATCGTGAGAACAAGAATTACTAAATTCGGAGTTACGGTTACCAAGTTAGGGATTTCTGAAGTTACTTAGCACCTAGGATAGATTAATTCAAATGAACCATTTTAATTAAAGTTTCATGGCTAAACAGTGTTACTAGTTGGTAGACAATATTAAAACAAAATTAGTGCCACTGGAATGAATCAATTTGGAGTTAAATTCATCAAGTTATGAATTTCCTAAGTTTGGGACATTATTTTGCTTTAAAAAGAATTTCTGTATTTAATTTAATAGATTTCTAAGTTACTTGGACTGCGGCCACTATTTAACAGAAACCCAGGGTCTAAATCATAAAACTTCTTAAGACTCAGTTTTCCACCGCACAGGACGGCGGGTTTATTTTAGTAAAACACAGGGTCTCTTTAGCAAATTGTTGAGGCCGAAGGGGTAGCAGTGGATTTGAGCCGTCCGATCCGATTCAACCGCCCAGATTAAATCGCGTGAAGGGGTATGCTGATTCTAATCCTGACCGCCCACACAGAGATCAACGGTACCCGACCAAAGTGGCGAAGGGGTACGCAACTTCTAATCGCAGCCGTTCCCTGGGAGATCAACGGCCAGGATTTTATTTACGCCCGATCTAATCAAGTCCGCACGGTGTGGATCCAACGGCCCACACACCACCCAATCTGGACCGCCCAACCGCACAACAACGGCCCAGGCGCATCCCACCTTCTATGACGCCCAGTCAAAGCGGCGGCCACCGCACCACGGCGGCGCCATGGCCGGCGCAGGCTGATACTACGTCATCGAGCTCAGAACTTTGAGTTAAAAAGTGCTAAACGATACTTGATTCCTAGTGAGTATGAGGTACGGTTCTCACCGGTACTCGCCGCGAATGGCACCTTGGCCACGGTAGGGTGCGGACGGTGGCGATGATTGAACTCCGATGGGGAATTCCGCACACCGGAAACGACCCCGATTGCTGGTGATCTCTGTATAAGCTTCCAAGGCCCCCCTGGTGACGGCGCACGGGCACCCATCGAGGCCAAGTCGGTGGTGGATCGAAGCGATTTTTTTCACGGCTAGCTCCGATGAGGATTACGCGCTGCACTGTGAGCGACGCACCCAACTTCCATGCGATGTGGGGGAGGTAGCAGAGGGTCGCGACTAGCTCGATGGCGAGGGAAGGGAGTCCAGGAACCGCGCAGTTGATGCCGTCGTCATGGGAGCAGGGCGGTTCCAAGACGGGAGCTAGGAGTTGGGTTAGCGGTGGCGACAAACATCACAATCCCTCTCTTTCTCTCTCAACCTCGCCTCTCTTGGTGACCTGGACGGTGCCCTATGGATTGAGTCAGGGAAAAAGCACCTACGAGCTGTGGATTTTATGAGGGAGGGCGCGAGTTCAAGTTGGTTGCGGCAACCGTGGTTAGCGCGAGTTTACCGGCGAGGAAATCGCGTTCCGTTGCAGGAGAACGAGGGAGGATCCGACGAGATGACCCCACCAAGCGTGGATCACGGGGTTCCGTTGGAGGCGGCCTCGCACTGCCCGCCGCCAGGAAACGATGTTCCGATCGGCGTGGGGAAGAAGAATGGGTCCGACAAGTGGGGACCACCCGCCAGCGGCCCAAGGTGACAAGCTAGGCGACCGACGCGGGGGACCCACATGTCATCCACACTAAGGAAAAAAAACGAAACAGGAGAATAGGGTGGGCTGGTGCGCAAGGTTGCTAGGCCGCGCGGGGAGTGAGATGCCCAATTGGGCCGAAATGGTGGCGATCCGGCCCAGGAAGTGGAGGGTTTTCTCTTTTTTTTTATTTTCTGTTTTCTATTTCCAATTGAATTCACTTTTGAATCTGAGTTTGAATTTTCTATTTCAAACAAAAATGCACAATCAAAATCCAGCATGATGCAATATTCATTATATATATATTTTTTTATTTATTCATTCATTATTCTACATAAATAATTGCTTTTGAATATGTAGCACACATGCAATTATTTTAAGAGAAATAGTTTATATTGTATGATCTCAAAAAAATGTTCTCACATTAATACTTATGAGCTTCAATAAAGGCTAGTTCATATAAGAATCATTTTATTGAATTTTTGTTATAGAACTTTTATCTAAGGAGATGTGAATTCAAATGCTATGGGAATTCTAAGGAAGAAGGAAAGAGAAAAAAAAATCTAATTCAAGTTCTTTAAAAAAAATTACTATATTCTCAAAATGAGATTTAGGGTGTTACAAATCCTACCCCCCTTAACAGAAATCTCGTCCTCGAGATTTGTAAGAAAAGGGATACAGAAGGATTGGTCTGTAATTCGGCTTTTAGTCTATAATAGGTTCAAGATCCAGAGTTTCGTATTTTTTTTTAGACAATAGTGGGTGATTAGGAAGGCTTGTGTACATATGGGTATACCCACTTTATTATGCAGGATGAAAGATATCTTTAAAGCATATATAGTTTTGGGTAAGAAGGAATGGGGTAAGAAAAGACTCCATCCAAGATTGTGGATCTTGACTCATCTTGGTGATCTCACTTGATCCTTGAAGACTTGAGTTGGTGCTCATCCTTTCTTGATGAAGTTGATCATCTTCGATCTTCGTTCTTGAAGTTGTTATCCGAATTAGGGACATGTAGTTAAGATAAAGTAGTAGGTAGAGCAGCTAGTTTAGTAGGTGGCTATAAGTTAAATGATATTAGTCATAATCTGGTTTGGTTGTTTTGCTTCTGAACGATTAGGATAGGTTATGTAACCTATTAGAGGTCAGGTTGTCGGGTATGGCCGAGTTGATCTAAGTTACCGATTTAAGCTTAGGTGAATTAGGAGTATGGTCTTTTTTTCTTGTACCAGCATTAAGTAACTCTCTCTAGATTAGATCATAAATAGATTAGATAGAATCTAGATTAGGTTGGCGTGACTAGATTAAACTAGTTAAGATATGATTATTTTGGATTAGATCATGGTTGTTAAACTAGGGTGGATAAGTTTGCTTATTAGGATAAGATGGTTCCATAAAGATAAACTAGAATCTTTTGAGGTCAGTTAGATCTATTAGGATGACATAAAATATTTTCAAGATAAGATGAGTATCTTTTTTTAAGATAAGATGGCTATTGTTAGTCTAGATAATTTAATAAGGGATAATCTAGTTTATCTAGTTTTTTTATAAGAAATTTTTTTCCTATATGTATATGCAGATGTAATTGTGGACATTATTCCACAACTCATCACACTCAATCAAAGATCCAAATCAAACAAGTATCATAAGAACAAACATTCAAGTTCATAGATATCTATAAAAATAGTTTTGTTTTTGTTCCTAAGAGTAGGTCTCCTATTCCTAACGGTCACTTTAGGTACAAGATTTCAAAGTGTGAAATCCACATTTGTCTTTTAGAAAGAAAAGGTAAGAATAATAAGAGTAAAGCGAAAATAGGTGAGAAAAGATTAAGAAAAGTTTAGAAAGAATCAGAGTAGCAAAGGTAAGTAGATAATGGTTGTCCAGTTCTATCTAGGTTTCGTCCTACAGTCAACATTCCTCTGATACCACTTCTGTCACACCCGAGTTTCGGGGCACCAAGACCCGGGCGCGAACATAAACACCAGGTATGCTGGGACCAAGTCTCACACATATGATGTATAGTGGCACAGGATCGAATGTCACATATTTATATATAACAGGAGTTCTATACAAAATAAATAATTACATAATAAGGAGACAACGGTCCAGCAACCCAAAGTTGACTGGGAGACGACGGCCTAGACCTCTCGCGAACACATCGCAGCATCCTCCATGCGCCTCATCCTGTGGTACCTGTTCTTGACCTGTGGGGGGTGTGAGACAGCAAGAGTGAGCTCACATACGTTCATAGCTCAACAAGTTGTGGGGAATAATGTGCATGAACTCGCCAAAGGTGGGAGCTCACGTGAAGTGTAAGGCTTACCAAAGAGGATGGTTGAAGCTGTGCATTGCTTTTAAAGTTGGTCAAAATTTAATTAGCAATTACTAAGTATAAGTAAATACCAACCCAATTAAGTAATAGAACAAAAGTAGTAACATCACCTGCGATGCAATGCATATGACAAATTGAATTTAGTTCCATAAATTAATCATGTGAGTGTCCGAGCTGCTCATGACCGTGATCACGGCTAGTATACCAGTTTTACACTCTGCAGAGGTTGCGCATCTTTACCCACAAGTCATGTTACCCATCTGCCAAGGGATCGCGACTTCCCATACACCTCTACCGAGGAGGCGAGGCAAGGTAACACTACGAGGCCTTTACAAAGTTCCACTAGCTTCAGAAAACCCGCTACAGTTTATAGGAAGTTCCAATGCAGGAATCCCTTGCAGGACCGCCATCGCAGCAAAATCCTCCCGAGGGCCTCCCTAGCAGGAATCCCTTGCAGGACTGCCATCGCAGCAAAATCCTCCCGAGGGCCTCCCTACACTGACCACTCCCCTACTGCCCTTGCCCCTTTCGGGTAAGGTAGTCTTCCACTAGCTTTCCTAATTAATCAGCCAAGGGGTCCCATTCCTCCCTTGTGGTAGCACTGTTTTCCCGGGTGGTTCTCCATGTTCCAATTAACATAATGATCTTATCATGAACAGTAAATAACAACTGACAATAAAAGTATAATCATGAATAGTAATGTGTATCTCTATACCCAAAACCACATATAGCACTAGCAAGTACTACCCAGAAAGTTCAGTGGTAAACAAGGTATAAAGATAGTCAAACTGAGGTAACCTATTGGGTCCCATCAAAATTAACCTATGCATATCATTATGATTAATTAGAACATGACTGGGTAAAAAGAAGTGATCAAGGGCACAACTTGCCTGGGACATGAGATTCCAGGTACCAGGATGATCTTCAGGTGACTCGTGACCTCACTGCTAGTCGTAGCAATTCAAACAAACATGGTATAGGCAAAAATTAACATTACACCAAACATAAGAACAAATTGCATAATAATATTCTACGCTGTGCTACGAGATCGTGAGAACAAGAATTACTAAATTCGGAGTTACGGTTACCAAGTTAGGGATTTCTGAAGTTACTTAGCACCTAGGATAGATTAATTCAAATGAACCATTTTAATTAAAGTTTCATGGCTAAACAGTGTTACTAGTTCGTAGACAATATTAAAACAAAATTAGTGCCACTGGAATGAATCAATTTGGAGTTAAATTCATCAAGTTATGAATTTCCTAAGTTTGGGACATTATTTTGCTTTAAAAAGAATTTCTGTATTTAATTTAATAGATTTCTAAGTTACTTGGACTGTGGCCACTATTTAACAGAAACCCAGGGTCTAAATCATAAAACTTCTTAAGACTCAGTTTTCCACCGCACAGGACGGCGGGTTTATTTTAGTAAAACACAGGGTCTCTTTAGCAAATTGTTGAGGCCGAAGGGGTACCAGTGGATTTGAGTTGTCCGATCCGATTCAACCGCCCAGATTAAATCGCGTGAAGGGGTATGCTGATTCTAATCCTGACCGCCCACACAGAGATCAACGGTACCCGACCAAAGTGGCGAAGGGGTACGCAACTTCTAATCGCAGCCGTTCCCTGGGAGATCAACGGCCAGGATTTTATTTACGCCCGATCTAATCAAGTCCGCACGGTGTGGATCCAATGGCCCACACACCACCCAATCTGGACCGCCCAACCGCACAACAACGGCCCAGGCGCATCCCACCTTCTATGACGCCCAGTCAAAGCGGCGGCCACCGCACCACGGCGGCGCCATGGCCGGCGCAGGCTGATACTACGTCATCGAGCTCAGAACTTTGAGTTAAAAAGTGCTAAACGATACTTGATTCCTAGTGAGTATGAGGTACGGTTCTCACCGGTACTCGCCGCGAATGGCACCTTGGCCACGGTAGGGTGCGGACGGTGGCGATGATTGAACTCCGATGGGGAATTCCGCACACCGGAAACGACCCCGATTGCTGGTGATCTCTGTATAAGCTTCCAAGGCCCCCCTGGTGACGGCGCACGGGCACCCATCGAGGCCAAGTCGGTGGTGGATCGAAGCGATTTTTTTCACGGCTAGCTCCGATGAGGATTACGCGCTGCACTGTGAGCGACGCACCCAACTTCCATGCGATGTGGGGGAGGTAGCAGAGGGTCGCGACTAGCTCGATGGCGAGGGAAGGGAGTCCAGGAACCGCGCAGTTGATGCCGTCGTCATGGGAGCAGGGCGGTTCCAAGACGGGAGCTAGGAGTTGGGTTAGCGGTGGCGACAAACATCACAATCCCTCTCTTTCTCTCTCAACCTCGCCTCTCTTGGTGACCTGGACGGTGCCCTATGGATTGAGTCAGGGAAAAAGCACCTACGAGCTGTGGATTTTATGAGGGAGGGCGCGAGTTCAAGTTGGTTGCGGCAACCGTGGTTAGCGCGAGTTTACCGGCGAGGAAATCGCGTTCCGTTGCAGGAGAACGAGGGAGGATCCGACGAGATGACCCCACCAAGCGTGGATCACGGGGTTCCGTTGGAGGCGGCCTCGCACTGCCCGCCGCCAGGAAACGATGTTCCGATCAGCGTGGGGAAGAAGAATGGGTCCGACAAGTGGGGACCACCCGCCAGCGGCCCAAGGTGACAAGCTAGGCGACCGACGCGGGGGACCCACATGTCATCCACACTAAGGAAAAAAAACAAAACAAGAGAATAGGGTGGGCTGGTGCGCAAGGTTGCTAGGCCGCGCGGGGAGTGAGATGCCCAATTGGGCCGAAATGGTGGCGATCCGGCCCAAGAAGTGGAGGGTTTTCTCTTTTTTTTATTTTCTGTTTTCTATTTCCAATTGAATTCACTTTTGAATCTGAGTTTGAATTTTCTATTTCAAACAAAAATGCACAATCAAAATCCAGCATGATGCAATATTCATTATATATATATTTTTTTATTTATTCATTCATTATTCTACATAAATAATTGCTTTTGAATATGTAGCACACATGCAATTATTTTAAGAGAAATAGTTTATATTGTATGATCTCAAAAAAATGTTCTCACATTAATACTTATGAGCTTCAATAAAGGCTAGTTCATATAAGAATCATTTTATTGAATTTTTGTTATAGAACTTTTATCTAAGGAGATGTGAATTCAAATGCTATGGGAATTCTAAGGAAGAAGGAAAGAGAAAAAAAAATCTAATTCAAGTTCTTTAAAAAAAATTACTATATTCTCAAAATGAGATTTAGGGTGTTACAATCTGTGTACCAGAAATCAAGCACCTACGCCAACTTATTTTAAGAGAAGCTCATGATTCAGCTTATTCTATTCACCCTGGAAGTACTAAGATGTACCAGGACCTAAAGGAAAAGTATTGGTGGTACGGTTTGAAAAGAGATGTGGCTACTCATGTTGCACTATGTGACGTGTGTCAACGAGTTAAAGCCGAAAACCAAACACCAGCACGATTACTACAACCTCTCAAGGTACCAGAATGGAAATGGGAAGAAATCAGTATGGATTTCATAGTTGGACTACCCCGTACTCGGGATGGCTATGATTCAATATGGGTTATAGTGGACAGTTTGACTAAAGTGGCACACTTTATACCTATGAAGACAACTTACTCAGAAGCCCGGTTAGCAGAGTTATACATGTCAAGAATTGTTTGTATGCATGGAGTAACAAAGAAGATCGTATCAGATCGAGGAACCCAATTTACCTTGTGCTTTTGGAAAAGACTACATGAGTCCATGGATACCAAGCTAAACTTTAGTTCAGCTTATCATCCACAAACGGATGGGCAAACGGAAAGAACAAACCAAGTGTTGGAAGATATGCTAAGAGCTTGCACTCTAAAGCATGGTAGAAGCTGGGATAAAAGTTTGCCTTATACAGAATTCTTGTACAACAATAGTCACTAGGCAAGTCTAAAAATGGCACCGTTTGAAGCACTTTATGGTCAAAAGTGTAGAACACCGCTTTATTAGAATTAGACCGGAGAAAGTCAAGTATTTGGTCCAGAAATTCTCCAAGAAGCAGAAAAGCAAGTACAGATTATCAGAGAGAATTTGAAAATAGCATAGTCCAGACAGAAAAGCTATACTGACAATAGAAGAAGAGAGTTAATATTTGAAGTAAGAGACTTTGTATACCTTAAAGTTTCACTGATGAGAGGCATGAAAATATTTAAGGTTAAGGGTAAACTATCTCCTCGCTACATTGGCCCATTCAAGATTTTGGAAAGAAAAGGTGAAGTAGCGTACCAGTTAGAGCTACCCGATAGGTTGTCGGATGTGCATGACGTATTTCATGTGTCACAACTTAAGAAATGCTTAAGAGTTCCTGAAGAACAATTACCTATGGAAGAACTCAATGTTAAGGAGGATTTGACTTATTCGGAGTACCCTATCAAAATTTTGGAAACATCTCGCAGAATTACACGGAGTAAAGTTATCAACATGTGTAAAGTTCAGTGGAGTCACCATTCGGAAGATGAGGCCACTTGGGAAAGAGAAGATGAACTCAGAGCAGAATTTCCCCAGTTATTCTCAGAAGTTCCTTAATCTCGAGGATGAGATTCTTTTAAGGGGGGTAGGTTTGTAACACTACCAAAACCATCAACTAAAAATAATGCATTTAGTTTATTAATGGTAAATATGGTAATGAATTTTTCTTTCAAGTGTTTGATTTTTATTTACATTTAGAGTAATTTTGTTTGCTCATATTTGATTTTTTATAAATCTTACCAGTGAGAAGGCCATATCTAGATGAGTTACCTATATAAGGTTGAAAGACGGCTATCAACTTCAACTCTTTGAGGGATTTGCTTTCTCCTGACCCTCAATCCAAAAGGTTTGGCGTTGTAGTTGATACTTTCGATAGCTTTGATCCTCTCTTGCACGATACTTTCTAGAAAAGTAAACCCAAGTTTATGATGCCTCACATGGTGTGGTATCCCCCAACTCTACTCAAGGTGGTTAAGAAGCAAGGCATTCAAGTCCAAGAAATTGAGAGTGCTTTGTTGTTTGCTCCGAGACTCATAAAAGGTGAAAGAACACAACAACCGAAAACCCTAACCCTAACCGGCCATTTGGCCCAATGGGCCCAAGTGGCCCAACCGCGCGTCCATCCCCTCCTCCCTCTCACCGACAGGTGGGGCCCGCCCTGGCCCCTCTCTCCCTCCTCTCCTTCTCCAAGCCGCCACCGCCAGGCACGCGCGCGCCCGCGCGTGAGCGCACAACCGTGCCGCGCCCGCGCCCGCGCTCGGCCGACCTTGCCCCGCGCTTGGCACCCACGCCCTGGCCACGCCCGTTCGTTGCCCCAAGCCGGAAACCGCCGCCCGTCTCTCTCTCTCCCTCCCCCACATTCTTCTCCTCCATAACGGCGCCATTGATGGCCGTTAATGGCCATGGCCGACCGTTCTCTTCCCCGGTGCCCTCTCCTCTCCCTCTCTCGCTCTATAAAAGCCCCAAGCTCTCCCTCTCTCCCTCCTCGAGCTCTCACTCTCTCACACACTCTCTCTCCCTCGCCGTCGCGCCACCTCGCTAGAGCCGCACCTGCCGAGTGCCTCGCCGCGCCCGGACCGTCCGCCGGACCATCCGCCTGCACCGTCTGCTTGGCCGTGCCCAAGCCACCGGACCGTCCACACCTCGTCGCCCGTCCTCGCCCTCTCGGTCGAGCCCCTCCCCTGTCGATCCCCATTCCAGCGCGTGAGCTCTAGCTCAAGGTAGAAGAAGCACATTTTGTATTTTAGTCCCTGCATGTAAATGAAATTAATTCCGAGATTTTCAGTTTAGAAATTATCTAAAAGAGACCCCGATGTATACGTGTAATCGTAAACAAGCCCTACAACAATATTTTGGACAGATGTATTATTTTATATTTCAAAAATAAATAATGTCACTATTCACTAACTTGGTGATTTAAATATTATAAACGTTCACGATTAACTTCGCCTTAGCATGGAACGTTATTTGTTAGTAGTGATTTAAGTATAATTTTATTAATATAAGAAAGTAGAAGAAATACTAGGCCATGTATTTTTGGTCAGATTAAAGATATAGGTTTTACTAGTCATGATAAATGTATTCAAATGTATAACACTTAATTACTTAGAATTAGTAAAATATCTATTTATGTCATAATAATCACGATTATGTTACTAAAGTATAAAATTAGCAATTTACATTAATTCTTAGAAAATTAATGTTAGGTGATTTATAAATAGACATTTTTCGCTATACGTAAGATTTCTATTTAGAAACAAAGGATAAAACCCAAAAATCTATTATTAGTAATAAAGAAAATAATGAACAATTATTTTCCATAAAGTTTGTTAACACATTTTTATCTATACTAGATAAACTAGTGTCATAGTCACCTACTCATATTTTCACCCATGAGAACTCAAATTAGAAGTCATAGTGGATTAATAAGTATTTATGCTTTAAGACGTATTTATGAGTATAATTGTGTGATGTATGAATGTGTATGTAATGTTGAATGATTACCCATGTGATGGTGTATGTTTATTTATATGGCATACGTATTCTTTTGTATGTATGTACGATACACAAATCGATGCTAGAAGTTGACTGTGAGGTAGACGAACCAAACACGTTCGAGGAAGACCCACAGGACACATTAGAGCAAGGCAAGTGGAGTCTCCCTCTGCCTATTCTATTTGTACCCAAATAATGCATATAATAATGTTTACTTTTCGGATATATTGCATAATTTGATGGGATTTGCCTAAATAAGGATTTCCTAGAATTACCAACCCTATTCCTTAAATTACCCTTGGATAAATGCTTTGCTTAGCAATTTTTGCTATTCCTCAACTTGGTGAATATGATGTCAGTCTTTTAATGGTACTATGTTCTGGAAATGAAGTTTTATTATGATGTTAACCCGATGGTTAAAAAAGAATATTTTGTGTCAAATGGAACATGGAGTGACCACCTAGGATAACAGTACACCCACGAGTGCTATCATGGCTCTCGCTTTGGTAATTAGCTCTATAGACTTAGTGCTTAGCAACCCTACCTGAAAGATGTGAAAGAGGGGGCGGCAGTGGTTTGGTGGCAGCTCATGTTAACATCGGGTGGTAGTCTTGGCTAAGCTACGTCACCCAGAGGGCCATCAATACTAACGTGGAAACCTTAGCGGTTGGCTTTGTACTAAGGATATTTTGTGAAAGCCTCATAATGGATCCCTAGCCATTCACCTTGGTAGTGTTTATGGGTCTGATCAACCCAGGCTAGATGGGATACATGGCTTGTGGGTAAAGTTGCACCACCTCAGCAGAGTGTAAAACTGATATGTCAGCCGTGCTCACGATTAAGACCAACCTTGACCCTCACATGATAATTGAACTTAAAGATGGAAAATAAATCGTGATTCGATGATCTACCAGTGGTTTGCTTTAGTGATTTCACTTAAATGCTTTTGATATAATCTTATACCTTTGATTAATTGGGATATTTGGGATACACACATTAGTAAAACAGGTGTTGCTAATAAAATATTGATCACCTAAAATGCTTACCGCTTATCCATAGCCTACCTTGTTAACTTGCATTAATTTTCCCCCACTTGTTGAGCCTCGACCATAAGTGAGCTCACCCTTGCTAATATTTTGATCACAGGGTGATGACGAATACTTCGCAGATGACGTTGATGAGTTTTAAGTCTAACGATGCGCCAGTCACCTTCATGTCGAAGAGTGTCCATGTTTAATTCCGCCGTACTTTGATTATGATACTTTTTAAGATACAGTGCCCTGTATGATGTAATAAAGCTACTCTACTCCCTTTTACGCCTTTATTACATTGTCTTTATATATATTACACTTGTGACATCAACATATGTGTGGAAAATGGATCCTGGCCCACATATGCTATGCATTCTGTTTTGCCCCCAGAACCGGGTGTGACAATACCTTCCCTAAGCACATTATTGAAAATGGAATAAAATAAGTTACAACAGTCCACAAGGTAGCGAGAGAGATGCATTTCCTTGGCTCCATGTAGTTACCATGCCATTTACTACTCATACCAACTTGCTATCACTGAATTGTCTGCATCCAAAGCTTTTCCTGCTCCTCGAGCCCTTTCTTGTGAGCTTTAGCTTTTTCCCCGCATGGCTAGAATCCACACAGTTAAGATGACAACACCAACCTTACCTAAAGTAGCTCCGAGAAACAAAGATGCTCTAGACACAGTGCCAATTTCTGAAGCTATGAGGGGAACAACCAAGGTTGAGGTTGCTGAAGACGAAGACATTCTGCATCGGGAATCTACTGTCAAACTTCAAGATGTTGATGTTATGAAGAAGCTTCGGTATGTTGGGGAGAAAGATGGAGTTCGATTTATCGGTAGCAAGACTATCCCGTAGCCGAATGATGATGAGATAGTGGTGTTCAAAAGCTTCATCAAGGCTGGACTTTGGCTTCCAATGTTCCAAATGATTTCCAATGTTTTGAAGAGATACAAGATTTTCATGCATCAATTGTCCCCAAATACCATTATTAGACTTAGCGTATATATATGGGTAGTGCGTAGCCAGGGTGTTAGTGCTAACGCCGAAGGTTTCTGCAGAATTCATGAACTACACTATTAGACGAAGGCTAGACCTTCGGATGAGTTGAAAAATAATTTTGGCTGATATGACTTTGCATGTTGCAAGTATATGTGGTCTCATGTGCTTGCATATCGGTCTAAATGGTCGATTGAGTGAACCAAAGAATGGTTTTATGTTAAGGCTGATACAAAGAAAAGAGAAGAATTTCATGGTATTATTATGAGTCCCCTGAGGATGAACATCAGATACAAGAAACCATTATACCATAAGGCCTTAAGTTCGGCTTCAACATAGTGGTGGACCACATCAACACTCGCGATCTAGTGGACTAATTTTTTGCATATCAAAAATTCCCTATGTTGCCTAGCTGGGTACTGCCGATGCTTTAAAAGGAAGATGAAGTGTTGAAGAATGACGTGTTGGAGACTTTACCGTATCGATTTAAAATGCACCCGGTGTTTAAGCACCCCTTTACCAACTGGATAGAACCTATTAAGGTGATGTGCAATGAAATTCTTGGTAACTACATAGTAAAAGAAGACCGACTAATGATAGCCACCTTCGAGGGTCGAGCAGAACGAAGGCTAAATAGAGCTATGGATGCTCTAGGGTATGAATACCCAAACAATTTGAAGATAGCAAAAGATGTTGATGCTAGTGTAAAAAGGAAAAGAATAGTTAGTGTTATGAAAAGAGAAGCTATTAGTTTGGTAAAAAAGCAAGCCAAGAAACAGGCTAAGAGGAAAAAGCGATTGAAAAATCAAAGAAAGTGGAAAAAGTGCCAAAGGTGACTGAGGATGGTGCTTCAGGGTGTTTGCATTTAGAATAAAAACCCCCCACCCTCAAAAAGGAAGAAAATAGATATACTTGTCAGTAAAGCCGAAGGTAGACTTTTGAAAATGTTTAAAAAGGACTTTGGAAGTGCATCAACTTCATCATTTGGGGTAACACAAATTCTGGAGGTAATGACATAACCTTTACCCTACAACATTTTAAGTCCACTAGGATTGGACCTGACCAGCTTATTATTGACTATGATGGGTAAATAATACAAAGGTGCATCAGCTAAGGTTGATGCTGAAACTATTGTTGGCCCTACTTCACTAGAAGATGCTGAGACTCTTGAGACGGAGAAGGCCACCGAGGAACCCCCAAAGACTTTAGAGCTAGAAAAAGCCAAAGCAAAATAATATTCTAAGAGGGAATCAAGAGAATATTTTGAATTTTACATCAGGCATATTGTAGCCATATAAAGGACCACGTTGAAGCCCTTGGGTATCTTGTGGGGGCAACCATGTTCGGCAGAAGTGACCCTGAAGGTTTGGTGTGCCTACCCAACTCGGAGGAGGCTTCCATAATGAAGAATGTGGTTCGTAACTTTTGATTCTTAAATCTTGAGCATGAGCTCTACATGCTAAAAAAATAGAAGATTGTCTGATGCTTAGCTTACATAAGCATTAAGGTAAAAAATCATACCTTATTGAATTTTCTTTTACGAAGTTATAGCGTGTTGAAAGACATTTGTTGTTGATAAAACTATAATGCTTAATATTGAGCAAGGCCCTAAGATTCAGAGGATATGGAAAATGAAGATTGATGGGACCTTGACCGAAGTTCAGCAGGATAACCAAAACATAAAAAAGAGCATGAGCAATATGTATAGAAGGTTGAGGAGCGAGATGGAGTGATTTTGTAGCTAAGAGCCATTATGAACAAAGAAAAATATAAATACAATGAGGAGATCCCCAATTCCACGTTAAACTTGTTGGCTTAAAAACAAATATTGAGGATAAAGATAAAGAAAACGCGAAGCATACAGATTCGTTGAGGGAGCTTCAAGAACACTGCTTCGGCTTGGCCACTAAGTGCTGCCAATGGTTGAAGGATATATTTACCTCTGTTGGCACAACTGTTGGGAACTTGTTCTCAAATGCTATGAATTAAGAACAAGGCAACACAGAAAAGGTTAATGGTTAATGCTCTTCATCCTTCAAAGCATTATTTCCCTCAGGATATAATGATCTTCAGACGAAGGTCATGAAGGATGTACCTTCATCATCACAGTATATATTAATGAAAGAAGAAGCATATGAAACATAAGGAATAACATAAATGATCATATGACATCATTAATATTCTTTCATCATATCATTATAAATAAATGTGAACAATATTGAATTACATTTATACCTTCGGCTTGACAGAAGGCAAAAGTCCAAGTGTGACACACGAACGAGTACAAGTCAGCGTAAACAGTACGGGGGTACTATTCACCTATTTATAGGCACAGGACACAGCCTATGAGAAATTACAATTATGCCCTCTACATTTACTATTGGCTTATAGAAAAATCCATGAGGACTGAACAGCCTTTTCCCTTTTAAGTCGGTTCCCTTTTCTACGATTTAGCCGAAGCTCCCTTCCGCACAGCTTCGGAGCGATGGCAACCTTCGTCACGATCAAGCTCCTCATCGTGTATGCTTTTATCATAAATCCAAAGATACCTATCCATAAACCATACTTGGAAGACATTGTTAAATTATGTTTGAGGACCTTCGGAGGACGAAGGCCCCCAACAGTAGCCCCTCGCAGTATTAATTTGTTTAAGATAAAGAATTCAGGCTGCGACATGGACAAAGGCCTTAAGCCGAAGGTCCGAAAAAACATCTTCCCTTTGCTAGAATAGCAACAGACAATGACAGACGGGACCCTCCGATTTGGAGCGTGTCGATCGTATAAATAAGAACTCACCCTGACCACATTTGGTACGCTACTTGCCTCTTGCTTTGTTTGCTCAATTTTTTAGCTCTTGCTTACCAATGCTCTCTTAGTTTCTCAGACTTCCTAAGCTTTGGTTTTAAAGATGCATTTTCGCCATTTCCGAAGAGAAGATGTCTCAGGACAAAAAAAGTTGCCGCTGAGACGAAGCTGACCGAAGAGGAGAAGCTCCTTGAGGAGAAGACTGCTGGATTTGTTGAGTCAATAACAAAAACAAATACAGAGAAGATTACTAAAGAGATATTAGAAGGCTTGTCTGAAGATACTAATGATAGCGACAGCTATGATGTGGAGAGTGGAGGCGAAGACTCTGAAGATCGGCCCTGGCGACCAAGTCATACAGTCTTCGGGAAATCAACTATCAAACAGAGTCATCTTGATAATATGAGAGGAAGGTATTTTCGAGATATGTCCATTGTGAGGGCCGACTTAGACAGAGCCGTTCCTACTCCCGAAGAAAACGAAGTTGTGATCTTCCGGAGCTTCTTCAAAGCTGGACTTCGGTTCCCGTTGAGTAGATTTATGGTTGAAGTTTTAAAGACATACCAGATTTACCTTCACCAAATCACCCCCGAAGCGGTTATTAGAATGGGGATTTTCGTCTGGGCTGTGAGAAGACAAGGTCTGGAGCCAAGTGCAAGGTGTTTCTGCAGTATGCATGAACTTTCGTATGAGACGAAGGCATGTGGTAAAGAACAATATCATAACAATTTCGGTTGCTATAGCTTCGTTGCTCACTCCGGCGCAAGCTACCCAGTGCCAACGTTTTAGAAGAGATGGCCCGGGGCCTGGATGGAAGAGTGGTTCTATGTGAAAAATGATTTGAAGGCGAGAGAAGACATTAAAGAGATCATCATGCGCCCCATCTGGTCCCGCTTTGGCCTCCGAAAGCCGAAGGTAGAAATTGATGAGGCAGCCGAAGCATGCCGAAGGGCCTTCTTCACAGCTTGCTCTTTTATTGGGACAAGAGACTTACTTCAAGAACATGTAACCTACAGGATATGGCCACTGATAGACAGCTGGGAAATGCCGAAAGAAACCATCACTAACCCTAGCGAAGGCGGCCTGGTTCGATTGAAATACACCTTCTGGTTTAGGGACCAGTTTGTTGAACCAGATGATGACTGCTGAAGTGTGTTGAAAATACTAGCGATGAGTTACTTGGAACATACTCCAAGTCCGAAGATAATGCACTATCTGCGGCCCTCGGGGGCCGAAAAAAGAAAAGGTTAAATATGGTTTTTGATGCTATTGGATTTGTGTATCCTGACTATCGCTACCCACCACAGGGGCAGAAAAGAAAGGGTGCGACTTCTGGAAAGGTTGCTGCTTCGGCTGCTCCAAGCGAGCCTGCGCCGAAGAGTAAAAAATTGAAGGTCCTTACTCACCGACCACGCTACATTGAACCGGCCGTAGTGCCTGAGTTTGGTGGGAATACTTCTTCAGCTGCTGATCCGAAAGAGCCAATTCCTCCTACGCAGAAGGCTGAAGAATCGGCTACCATGCCGAAGGCACCCTCAGCCGAGCAGGTTGAGGCAAAGACTCGTAAAGATAAGGCCAAAAAGCTAGAGACTGAAGGAATAAAAATGTTAGAAGTTTTCAGCCCTTCAGCAGAAGTACCAATGCCGAAGATACAGAAAGGTCTTGCGGCCACTCCCAAAAGAAGAAGGATGGCAAGTGTACTAGATGTGCTAGAAACGGTAAAGCCTTCGATCTTGTTCGTCTTGAACAAGATGGCGTACTTCTTCAGTGGCTTCGTCGATCTGCCTTTGAAGATCAGCTAGTCTGGCCATCTTCTCCTTCTACCTTTGTACTTGCTGATGAATTATCTCCATGTTTCTGATTTCTTGGTCCAACTCTTCCTCCTGGAGTGTTGGATGTCACACCCGGGTTTCGGGACACCAAGACCCGGGCACGAACATAATCACCAGGTGTGCCGGGACCAAGTCTCACACATATGATGAATCATGGCACAGGATCGAATGTCACGTCTTTACTACATAATAGAAGTTCTATACAAAATAAATAATTACATTATAAGGAGACAACGGTCCAGCAACCCAAAGTTGAATGGGAGACGACGACCTAGACCTCTCACGAACTCGTCACAGCATCCTCCAAGCGTCTCATCCTGTGGTACCTATTCTTGACTTGTGGGGGGGGGGTGTGAGACAGCAAGAGTGAGCTCACATACGTTGATAGCTCAACAAGTTGTGGGGAATAATGTGCATGAACTCGCCAAAGGTGGGAGCTCACGTGAAGTGTAAGGCTTACCAAAGAGGATGGTTAGAGCTGAGCATTGCTTTTAAAGTTGGTCAAAATTTTATTAGCAATTACTAAGTATAAGTAAATACCAAACCCAATTAAGTAGTAGAACAAAAGTAACAACATCACCTGTGATGCAATGCATATGACAAATTGAATTTAGTTCCATAAATTAATCATGTGAGTGTCCGAGCTGCTCATGACCATGAGCGCGGCTAGTATACCAGTTTTACACTCTGCAGAGGTTGCGCATCTTTACCCACAAGTCATGTTACCCATCTGCCAAGAGACGGCCAATCCCATACACCTCTATCGAGGAGGCGAGGCAGGGTAACACTACGAGGCCTTTACAAAGTTCCACTAGCTTCAGAAAACCCGCTACAGTTTATAGGAAGCTCCAATGCAGGAATCCCTCGTCTGACCACCATCGCAGCAAAATCAACCGAAGGACCTCCCTACACTGACCACTCCCCTACTGCCCTTGCCCCTTTCGGGTAAGGTAGTCCTCCACTAGCTTTCCTAGTTAGTCAGCCAAGGGCGTCCCATTAAACCCTTGTGGTAGCACTGTTTTCCCGGGTGGTTCTCCATGTTCCAATTAACATAATGATCTTATCATGAACAGTAAATAACAACTGATAACAAAAGTATAATCATGAATAATGTATCTCCATACCCAAAACCACATAAAGCAATAGCAGGTACTACCCAAAAATTCAGTGGTGAACAAGGTATAAAGATAGTCAAACTAGGGTATCCTATTGGGTCCCATCAAAATTAACCTATGCAGATCATTATGATTAATTAGAACATGACTGGGTAAAAAGAAGTGATCAAGGGCACAACTTGCCTGGCACTTAAGATTCTAGGTACCAGGATGATCTTCAGGTAGCTCGTAACCTCGCTCTAGTCGTAGCAATACAAACAAGCATGGTATAGGCAAAATTAACATCACACCAAACATAAGAACAAACTATATAAGAATATTCTACGTGTCGCTACAAGATCGTGGGAACGAGAATCACTAAATTCGGAGTTACGGTTAAGGATTTATGAATTTCTGAAGTTATTAACCACCTAGAATAGATTAATCCAAATAAACAATTTTAGTTCAAGTTTCATGGTTAAACAAAGGTACTAGTTGATAAACAATATTAATACAAAATTATAGAAACTGAAATGGGTCAATTCGGAGTTAGAATGAATTAAATACGGATTAAACAAGTTTATGGACTTATTTTTATACTAAAAACCTATTTCTTTATTAATTTCTGAATATCCAAAGTGCTCTAGACCGAGGACACTAATATCTGAGAGCCCAGGGTTAAATTTGCAAAACCCTACCAGACACAGGCTACTCCCTCGAGGACGGCGAGTTTATTAACAGATTTTCCAGGGGCTCTTTAACAAAATGTATCCGCGAAGGGGTATCGGGTGACCCCATCCATCGGATTAGGATTGGACGGCTGTGGATCACGCTAGGTACCCAGTGTCAATCCAGCCATAGGATCCAGATGCGACCGCCCAGATTCTAAATACTCAGATTCATCTCGATCCGTCCGATCTGCTACAGACGCACCAGATTATATCAGACTCCAATCGAACCGGACGCCATGCGGCTAGCCATCTTTCTCCTACCTCTATCTAAGCCGACGGCGCGCCCCAAAGGTCCCATGGTCCACAACGGCAGCGAGAAATGCTAGCAGCCGTCCCCCCAACACAGTGTGCCCCTGCCCTTGCGCCCAGCCAGGCTCGATACTAGGCTGACACCGCACTCCGCGATACGCCGAGCAGGCCACTGCTCCTACCCCGACCCATGCGTGCATCGACGACAAAGGGAGAGAAGGTGAATCCGAGGTGGTTCCTTACCGACAGTTTGTCCAGCCACGATGCTTCCGATGAGCACATGCAACCCATGACGCGGTTGTCCAGGAAGCGGTCGACGCGAGACAGGGGCGGAAGGCCGAAAGCGAGACCACCGACGGCGCAGTCAAGCTCCGTTTTCCAACAATGGCGGCTCCAGTTCTTCATCCGATGCGCACAGCCCTGCACTTAGCCAGTAATGCTCCCAGGCACGCGAGATATGGATGAGGAAGGTGCGCTCGGCTTGAATAAATACCCCGAGATGGAGCCCAGCCAGAACTGAATCCTGTGATCTCCGGCAGCGGCTTGCAACAGCTTCATAGCTTACCGCAATTCACGTTCAGGGAGAGGAAGTCCGATCGATCCCAACAACCCCAACGGCAACGGCGGCTTCGCGCGGTGTTTTCGGCCTCAGCAGAGAAAGATTCTGTTGGCCGGAATCTGTGTCAGCTGCGACCACGAGAAGCGCGCGTTCAGCCGGAGGACCCGACGAGGCGGCTCGATGATAGGATGAGAGCGGTAGGAGGATGAAGATGGAGTGCTAGCTTTTTCGTAACAAACACTATCTCGTCTGCATGGCGGTTGTGATGATAGAGATTGGGTGGTTGTGTACGAAAATCTGTTTCAGCATATTGTTAAGAGAGCACGACAAGGAAGGAGATATGGTCATGGGCTCCACACATCAGTGGAATAATTGAGGTAATTTAGATTATATAATTTGTAATGATGACATATGCGGCTAAAGGAATAAACAAATGGGAAACACATACGAATGGATAAATGGTCGGCTAGGACAAATTGGACCAAAATGTTGATTGTTTTATTCTTTTCGTTCTTTCTTTTTTTGTTCTTTCTATTTTAGCTTCAAATTTCAAACTCAAATATAAATGCATCACAATAAAACGCAGCATGAGATGCAAGTGATGTTTAATTATTTTTTTATTTAGTTTCTTTAATTATTTATCTATTTATTTATTTTGGTATTGTTTCCAATATAAAATGCACACACATTACTTGTTTTAGGGAAGCATGATATTTGAATATGTCATCAAAGTCAAAGTTATTCAAAAATGGATATTAACATATATTCTTTTCCATAAGTTATTTAATTTTGACTAGTTTTAAGGAGTGCTTTTTTATGTAGTTGAAGGGAATAATAAATAGATAGAAAGTCATTCTTTTATTTATGGTTCCCACCTTTAGTTCGAAGATTTGAATTTAAGTTTTGAATATCAAACTCTTATTGTTATTATTTGTTTACTTTAAAAAGATGTAGTTTATAATGGAATGAATTCATAATTAGAAGTTGTTTTATCTCAAATGTAAATCACAGAAATGTGATATTGCATGCCACATTGGACTAAGTGGCCTTCCTCTTCTAGCTTCGGGCCTCTCAGAGAGAAAGGTTCTCCTGATTTGGGACCAGTGGCTGTAGTGCCGCAGCCCCTGTCGCTGAAACTTTCTTCGGTGGCATGACGAGGGTCAGTGCTTGCCGAAGGTGGTCGAAAGAGGGTTCACCGGAGGTGGGCGCCAATGTTGGGAACTTGTTCTCAAATGCTATGAATTAAGAACAAGGCAACACAAAAAGGTTAATGGTTAATGCCCTTCGTCCTTCGAAGCATTATTTCCCTCAGGATATAATGATCTTTAGACGAAGGTCATGAAGGACGTACCTTCATCATCACAGTATATATTAATGAAAGAAGAAGCATATGCAACATGAGGAATAACATAAATGATCATATGACATCATTAATTTTCTTTCATCATATCATTATAAATAAATGTGAACAATATTGAATTACATTTATACCTTCGGCTTGACAGAAGGCAAAAGTCCAAGCGTGACGCACAAGCGAGTACAAGTCAGCGTGAACAGTATCGGGGTACTGTTCACCTATTTATAGGCATAGGACACGGCCTATGAGAAATTACAATTATGCCCTCTACATTTACTATTGGCTTATAGAAAAATCTATGAGGACTGAACAGCCTTTTCCCTTTTAAGTCGGTTCCCTTTTCTGCGATTTAGCCGAAGCTCCCTTCCACACAGCTTCGGAGCGACGGCAACCTTCGTCACGATCAAGCTCCTCATCGTGTATGCTTTTATCATAAATCCGAAGATACCTGTCCATAAACCATACTTGGAAGACATTGTTAAATTATGTTTTTGAGGACCTTCGGAGGACAAAGGCCCCCAACAACAACCATGGGGGAAATTACTTATAATACTAGGGACATTATCGAGGCCCTTCATTGTATTGAAGGAGAAGTTGACGCCTTCGAAGATGTGAAAAGTGCCTGAGGCAACTATTGTGCTATGATTGGGTCCCAAGGCATGAATTCAGTTATGGAAAAGGTCAGATGTTCCCACGTCAAAACTGTTGGTAGGCCCAACTTTGGCATAAGCATAGAAGATATAAAAAAGCCTACAAGAGAAACCGTCAACATTATGAAGCACTTTTTAACCCTTATCTGAAACAAGGCTGGAAGGGAGCTAGCAACAGCTGAAGCCTAAGGTTATAATAAGAAGGTAAAATATTATCTTTTTTATATTGCATTACTGTCCCTTTTTATTGCTTTATGTGGTGATGTATTAATGTTGCATGCCTTTTGCAGGGCAAATAGGCTACCAAGAATGCCGAAGGAGATAGAAGACAGATGATGGGTGCTAACACAAGGTTGATTTGTCCCTTGTGGTTCGGGTTGATGATGAGTGATTGTCAATGGGTAGCGTCTTAGGTTGAGACATGGACTAACCAAGGCATGAGTTATGTGTATGAAAACATGTCGGGCGGCTTGTGGTGTATAGGTGTGGAGCACATGGACAGTGGTCTACGGTGAAGGTGAAGGTCATGCAGGTTCGGGCCGATGGACTAGGAGCGATGAAGGGCAACCACTGGGACTTGACTGAGGGACCAGAGTCGCTTGGGTGAATAGCCAAGGTGGCTAACACCAGGGACATGCACTAGCGCGAGGACATGGCAGAGCGGCCCGTGTTGCCGCCACGATCGAGGACTGGTGGGACACGTGTCAAGGACATGGGGGACGCGCACGAAATGCGATACTGATGGGGGTTTGGTGGTTGAACCTCAAAAAACCACCCAACGTCATGGACAACTGGTTTTTGACCGAGTTTGGCCTCAAAACTCAGTAGTGGCGGTTCCGGCGGGAACTGGTGGCGGCACATGGTGGCACAACGAAGGGTGCATCAAGGCAAAGCAACTTTTTGTGGAGCACATGGCCGTAGGATCAAAACCTAAGAGTTGGTCCATTTTGCCCCTAGAGGAGTGGATAGACTAGATGTTAATATGGGTAGTTTAGGAAATAGGAATAACCCCCTATAAATAGAGTGGTAGGGCTATTTCTACAACCATCTCTTGGCATATCATGGCAACCATATCTCTTTGGATTAGGGTTTTAGCACTTGTAGTTTTCCATTCCCTAGACTGCTCTAGTTTTGTATCTAGAGATCCACATCGCTTTGAAATGTTGCATCTGTGATTTTGTAATCTTTACCGTGTAATCCAAGAAAGGGTTGGCAATTCTACCCACATGTTTTGTTGAATCAAACTCTATTCTTGTTTCCGCTGAAGTTCATGGTTTGGTTAGCTCTGATGTTCTTCCTTTCCCTTTTCTTGTGGATTTGCGGAGTGCCTTCAAGTTCTTGTGGCACGGGTGCTGTAGGGTATTGATTTGTGCCGAGATAAACTCTTTCAATCATTGCATATGCCTAGGTGGTGCAGTTCTTGGTCATGATTCGAGTTGATCCTGTTTTGAGTTTGTTTGAGAAAACCCCAACAAAAACCCATCACTCTCGGGATTTTGCATCTGTGCATGGATTTTCTGAGTTGCCCATACTCATACTTCATGAATAGACTTTTTTCTCCCTATGCAAACTGTCGACAAAGTTTGAGGTGATTTTGCCTTGGTTTTGGTGCCCGGCACTGCCGCCCCTATGCGCGGCAGTGCCGCACCCTAGCACTGCTGGCCTGACGCCCGACACTACCGCACCTTCTTCCTTGCGATTTCGACTCTGAGATTTTCTAGGATGTTCGGCAGTTCTTTGTATAGCAGTTTGGTCTATGCACTTGACACTGTATGGGATAATACTTTGTTATGTGGTTTTTTTCATCTTTTGGGGTTTGTGTGAAATTTTGGATCGAAGTCATGGTGCTATTCTTAAAGGAGAATTTTTAGTGGCTCCCATTCACCACCCCCTCTAGTTTCCTCACGTTCCTTCGATTGGTATTAGGGGCAGGTTAAGGATTTTTTTACCCTAATCTGTCTAAAATCCACGAAGGCGACATGGAACGTGGTGTTAGCAAACCTCTGCTCTTCAATTGGATGAACTACCTGTACTGGAAGATCCACTTGTCGGCATATATTCAGAGTATTGGGTACTACGTCTAGGAGATTTGTCTCGATGCTGCGTTCGATGTTGCGAGTGATTGAATCACTTAGATTCAGATGGAGTTCCATGATTCGAACAACAAAGCTCGCAACACTTTGTTCTTGTGTCTCTCACTTGCTAAGTTTGAGCGTGTTGGACAGTTGGCTATGGCTCACGAGATCTGGTCCACTCTCGAGAGATTCCATTAAGGCAACGATCATGTAAAGACCAAACTCTTTGAGATGTACCTACGAGAGTACGAGAACTTTGTGCAGTTGGCTGGAGAGACCATAGACACTATGTTTTCACGGTTCTAGTCGATTGTCAACAAGATGCATGCAAATAAGTCACAACTTCCCAATGATGATCATGAGAGAGCGCTCAAGTTGCTACATCCTCTACTTCGGAGGGTTTGGGAGGTGAAGTTCTTGATAATAATCATGTCACCCAACCTGTGGCAGAGGACGCGGTAAAATTAAGGTATTGCTAATGCAGTGATGAAACAATTAAGGTATTCACAACATGGAAGCTAGAGGGTGGACTGCGGAGGCAAGTGGGCACTATTGTATTGCTTTACCTGCCCAATTGTGATTGTTTAGGTTCCTGGAGCAGCAAATCTTGTAGTTTCTCAATGCACATCACTATTAGCGGTAGAAAAGATTAAGATTCAGAAATTTCGCTGCCAATATAGTTAGAGGATAGGGTAACATGTGGGGCAACATCGAGTGGTAAAAAATTTGAAAACAAATGTTCCTGCCTCTTTTAACAGTTCCCTAGAACTTCTTAGTGCATTCTCGTCTTCTCCTATGGAACTTCTTAGTGCAATCTTTTAACAGTTCCCTACAACTTCTTAATAGTTCCCTAGTGTTGGGGGCCTTCCTCCTCCGAAGGTCCTAAAACGTAATTAACCGTATGTCTTCAGTATGACACAGATTATTGCAGGAGGCTTCAGCTTCAGAATAGAGATCTATGACAAGAGTAGAGGTGAAACCTGAAGGTGACAAAAAAATGGGCGACAAAGCTATAGTCAAGGGACTTCGGCTCGGGTTGATGACGAAGATCAAATGCAACAGTCACCAAAAAAGGATAAAGACTATTTAGTCCTTAATGTTTTGTATTATAATTGTTGATGGTTGACAAGGACATAAATGTACTTTTACCCGGGTTGCGTCCCGTGCCTATAAATAGATGAACAGTAACACCGTATTGTTCACGCTCGATTGTATTCACTCTTCCGCATCCCCGCCTTCAAGCAAGCCAAAGGTATCAATCTAATATTAACATTGTCGATATTTATATATATTTTATGGAATGCAAGAATAAATGAATTATTAAGATATGATTATTACAATTATTCCTTCGCATTCCTACCCTTGTATTGATATGATGAAGGTACGCCCTTCTTGACCTTTGTCTAAGAAGCATTATACCCGTAAAGAGATAATGCTTCGAAGGACGAAGGTCCTTAATGATTAACAATTGTGTTATCTTGTTCTTGACTCATAGCACAAGTGACCAACATTGGCGCCCACCTCTAGTGAACTCACTTCCACAACCTTCAGCAAGCATTCACCTTTGACATGCCACCGAAGAAGGCAACAGTGCTAGGGGCTGACCTGCAGCCGCTGGATACAAATTAGGACGCTATAGGAGCCAAAAGAGAAAAGCCACTAGCCCGACTCTATAGGAGGAGCAGCTTGACTAGGAGATCATGGATTTAGAAGCAATCCATCAGCAAGTACAAAGGAAAAAGTAGAAGATGCTTCGGCTGGCTAATCTTCAGAAGAAGATTGACGAAGCAGCTGAGGAGATGCGTCATCTTACTCAAGATGACTAGGACCGAAGGCCTCAGCACAGGGAGCTTCTTTAGGAGAGCTCATTCAATGAAGACGAATGGTACGACGACTTTCATCATGGTAACTTTACTTTTGATGATGCTTCTCCTCTGGCAACAGAATTGCAGGCTACCCCATGGCCACAATCCTACAAGCCACCTCAGTTTCCCATGTATGATGGGCATTCGGATCCAAAGCAATTTCTGATGAGCTATGATGCAACAATATCCTCGTATGGGGGTAACGCTGCTGTCATGGCAAAGTCCTTCGTCATGGCAGTCAGAAGCGTGGCCCAAACACGGTATTCCTCCCTTCGGCCAGGGACAGTCACATCATGGCAGAAGCTCAAAGACATGCTACTCACCAGCTTTTAGGGCTTTCAGACGAAACCAGTCACCACCCAAGCCTTGTTTCAATGCACGCAAGACCATGAGGAGTACCTGTAGGCGTACGTCTGAAGGTTTCTGCGTTTGAGAGCTCAAGCGCCTACAGTGCCCAATGAAATTGTCATTGAGGCCATGATCAAGGAGCTTCGGCCAGGACCTAAATCCCAATATTTTGCAAGGAAGCCACCAGAAACCCTAGAGAAGCTCCTTTAGAAGATGGATGAGTACATCTGGGCTGATAATGATTTCCGCCAAAGAAGGGAGGAAGCATACAGGTTTTCTGAAATGAGCAAGGGCTTCGGAGGAAGACTTCATCCCAGGCTTGTTAGGTCAATCCATAATTCCAATGCCAATGATGAAAGGGCCAACAATGCTTAGAGCAGCCATCATAGCTCACAGTCTTCGGGTATGCAGCAAACTTCTTACAGACCACCAACTCCGAGAGGCTGAGGAGGAAGAAGCTTCAGTGGAGGAAGGTTCAACAATCAACCCAAGAAGTTTTTCTACCTTTTCTGTGGCGAGGACAAGGGTCACACAACTAGGACATGCCAAGTCATGATTCAAAAGAAAAAGGAAATTGGTGAAGCTGAGGTGCGGCAGAATCAGCCAAAGCAGGTCCTGCATACTGCTTCGTGCTACTCTCCATACATCCCAGAATACATAGGCAATCAACAGACTATGGATTCTGTAGCTTCAGCAAGTCACTCTCAAGCTTCTTGGGCTCATTGCCACCACCCCCATCAATGGCGCCTGCCCCAAATCATGATGAGCAGCCAGAAGGGCATCTTCGGCCTCAACAACAACGTGACCTTCGAGAGCAGTCTAAAGCTCGCACAGTTAATAGCACTGTGCCCGAATCCAGGCACATTTACTAAAGATGACACAATGTTTTGGCATAAAGAAAGCTCTGATTTGTTCTATTCCTACTATTTGTTGCTTTTATATTTCTGTTGCAAAAGACAATACAAGAAGGTTTTAACCTTCAACTCAATGTAATAAACCTGTGGTTACACCATCGAGTGTGACAAAACCAAGTTCCGAGGCTCCAAAGACGTTCCTAAAGGAGCGCAGAGTAAGTTCCGAAGCTCCAAAGATGTTCCTAAGGGAGCGCAGAGTAAATTCCAAAGCTCCAAAGACATTCCTAAGGGAGCACAAAGTAAGTTCCGAAGCTCAAAAGTCGTTCCTAAGGGAATGCAGAGTTAAGATGCCACCTAAATCAAAGGTGAAGAAGCTCAAAAGTCGTTCCTAAGGGAATGCAGAGCTAAGATGCCACCTAAGTAAAAGGTGAAGAAGCTCCAAAGTCGTTCCTAAGGGGATGCAGAGCTTAGCTCCAAAGTCGTTCCTAAGGGGATGCAGAGCTAAAATACCACTTAAGTAAAAGGTGAAGAGACTCCAAAGTCGTTCCTAAGGGGATGCAGAGTCCAGGTGTGTATTCGCATGGGTTTTTACCTTCGGCATGAACATCATTTTACATCATACCATCATATCATATCTCATAGCATCGCGTCAGCACAAAGTAGTGGAGAAGAAGGGAAATTGCTCCTTTGAAAATACTTATCGGATCATGAAAGAGTGTGCTGTAGCACAACATAGGCCTTCGGTAGACATATTGTACTACACAAAGCTAACCTTCACCAACAGCGGCATAAGAAAAATTCTCTTTGCGAAGCATGAAAAGAAGAGAAGGTGTTTTTTCGCCAAAGGCTCAAAAACGGTACATACGTAGATTTCATACATCGCAAAGAGATATATTACATTAATGTACATACAAATACTTGAAGTCTGTTTCTTACACAAAGCAACAGTCATACACAAGCACTACATGTTCAAGCATACAAAAATTTAATCTTCCTTTAGCACCCTTTTAGTAGCTTCGTTTAATAGTCTGTCGACGACTTCGTCAACGACTTCGTTAGCAACCTTCATTATATCCAAAGCTTCTTTCACAACCAGGCCGGCTTCGGGATTGTATGGCTCCGGTGGTGGTAAAAGGCTGGCCGCAATAAAGAATATGTTGGTGAATTTCGAAGCTAGAAACGAACAACGAAGCAAAACTTTAAATAAAAGTACCTATAATCATGGCGCGTTCAACAACTTCTTTAGCTTGTTTAGCCTCCTCTCGGGCGTTGTGAGATTCTTTCTCATTCTTTTTAATGGCTTCACCAGCCATCTCACGACTGCCCTTCATCCAAACATCAGAGTAAAACCTCCCGCCTAGCAAAGAAGCTTCGACCGAGGGGTCCTTGGTGTCGTCAGCTGATAAAATAGATTCTGGCTGGGCTGCGGCCTTAACATGTTCACAACCGGCCTTCTCCAAAATTGTCGCAACCCCTCGTGCACCGGTGAAAGCACCGAAATCCCCACGATCGCTGAGTTTTTCATCAAAAGCTTCAGCCTCTTCGCCGATCCACTGGATAACCCCTTCGGGCTCACCGCGAATAAATTTCTATTCCGAAGAGTATGCTCCCACCCTTGCAAAGCTATTTTTCAGCTTCTTCGCGCATTACAAGGATGTTTCGTAGCATCTCTCCTTGGAATCCTAAAGCTCTTCAACATTCTTTTGCACCCTTGATGTTTCCATTTCACTTATTTCTTGCTTCGCCTTCACAACTTCGAAATTTTCATTCAGTTCCACAAGCTTCTTCTTTAAATCTTCAACCTTGGCCTTGTGAGCTTTGGTTTGTGCATTAAGCTTGGCTTCACTGGTTTTTAGCCTATCCATTATGGAGAACAGTATTTTATCTTTCTCAAGAGCTTCATTCCTTAATGTGACGACCTCTGACCGAAGATTTCCATGTGCCATTTGGCAGCTTTTGTCGTCTGCTTCCTTTTGAGCCCTTAAAGCTTTACTTAGAATTAAGCCTTGATAACAAAAAATATATGTGAGAACATAACGATAGCAGGAAAACCTACAAACATAGTTTACTTTACAACCAAAGTATATTTACCTTCAAGCTATTATAAGCAAGGCTATCTGCAAGATCATCCTTTGACATTGCAGATAGGCCAAGCTCAAGCTTCGAGAATCCCATGTTCCTCATCATTTCCTGACAAATGGATATCTCTTTATTGTCTGGTAGGCAATAGAGAAAATCAACTTCATTAGTGCCGTTGTACACTAAGGATCCTTGATGATACTTTAGATCCCTGGCATATTGTCTAGCTTCAGCAATCTGCTCTTTCGATAGTTGCTTCCCTGAAGCATGTCGCACGATAAACTCCAGCTCTTCAGCAGGAGCTTCGGGAGCAGGAGACTTAAATTTCTCAGGCACACTTTCTTTTTCCACAGTTAGGGGAGCAGCCCCCGAAGGATATGCTTCGGCGGGAACTGAGGGTCCAGCCTCATAAGTAGAATGCGCCATACCAACTTCGCCAGGTTTCTTTAAGGCTTTGCCTTCTGTATCAGGTGCTAAAGCAGGAATTTGTACCTTCATAGATTCCATGACAGCGTCTAGTACGCTGACCATTCTCCTCCTCCTCGGAGTTGCTACAGGAATTTTTGATGCCTTCGGCAGCTCCGTCTCTTGCAGCGGACACAGAGTCTTCGGTTGCTCTACCGCTTTCTTCAGTTCTGGCTCTTCGGCCGATTCTATCCTAGGTCGACAGGAGTAGAGCGACTTGGCTCAGTTACGGAAGAAAACCCCTCAATAGGCCTCGACACTTCGGCCGTTTCAATGCGCTTCGGGCGATGTGTTAAAACCTTAACTTTTTTCGACTTTGGCGTGCTAGAAGTCGCCGAAGAAGCAGTCTTTTTTTCTTTCCTTGCTTTCGCGAAGGATAACAGTAATCTGGGTATACAAACCCGATGACATCAAATACTCTATTCAGCCTCTTCTTGCCTCGAGCCCCAAAGGTCGTTGTCATAGCATCATCTTTAGCCCACGAGTAGGCACCAAGCAATTCATCACTGGTTGCTTCAATGTCGTCTAGCCAGTCGTTATTTGGCTCATCAAGCTAGCTCCTGTATTTGAACGTGTACTTCAGGTAGATTAAGCCACCTTCGCTAGATCCAGCAGCAGCCTCCTTCGGCATCTCCCACCCACTTGCGAGTGGCCACACTCTATAAGCAATGTGCTCCTACACTAAGTCCCTGGTGCCTAAGTAAGTGCAAACTATGTTAAAAGCAGCCTGGCATGCTTGTATGTCATTCCCAAGGGTAGTAGATGGCCTCCTAATGCCGAAGCGAGACCATATAGGATGTTGAATAATCCCCTTAATATCTACCCTTTCAACTAGGTCATTTTTCATGTAGAACCAATCCTGCATCTAGGCACCCGACCATCTCTTCCGAAATGTCGGAACTGGGTAGCTCACCCAGAGCGAGGCACGAAACTGTAGCAACCGAAGTTGTTGTGATATTGTTCCTTTCCAGTGGCCTTCGTCTCATAAAATAGCTCATGGATGTTACAGAAACATTTTGCATCTAGCTCTAATCCCTGGCTCCTCATGGCCCATATAAAGATTCCCATCTTGATGATAGCTTCGGGAGTAAGCTGATGAAGGTAAATCTCGAAAGTTTTCAGGACCTCGACCAGCAGTTTATCCAGAGGGAACCAAAGCCCTGCCTTCATGAAGCTTCTATAAACTACCACCTCGTTAGCTTTGGGCAGAGGGACATTATTTTCCCCTCCAACCCTCACAATTGAAATATCACGGAAGTACCTTCCCCTCAATGCATCAATTTGCCCTTGCTTGATGGTTGATTTCCCGAAGACAACATGGCTTGGTCTCCAGGGCCGATCTTCGGTATCGTCATTGCCACTTTCTACATCAAAACCTTCACTATCACTGGAACCCTCAGATATCCCAGCTTACATCTCATGTGCAATTTTCTCTGCATTGGTTTTTTCTATAGCTTCGTAAAACCCGGACAGCGTTGGGTCAACAATCTTCTTCTCGTCAGCCATCAAATCAACGGTCATTGAAATGCCGAAGCTTGAAATCCAATTAAACTCGGCAAAGCAAGAAACTTTAAAATGACAAGCATAGTGTAAGCAACTGAAATGGCACAAGAAATGCTTTCAATGCAAGCTCCTATTTATATGCCTAGCACACCATGGTTTGGTGGGTCCAGCATGTTAGTGTCATTCGCTATTCTAGTGAAGGGAAGGTGTTTTTTCAAACTTTTGGCTAAAGGCCTTTGTTCACATCGCAGTCTAAATTTGTTACAAAGAAACAAATTAATACTGCGAGCGGCTACTGTTGGGGCCTTCCTCCTCCGAAGGTCCTCGAAAACGTAATTAACTGTATGTCTTCAATATGACACGGATTATTGCAGGAGGCTTCAGCTTCGCAATAGAGATCTACGACAAGAGTAGAGGTGAAACCCGAAGGTGACAAAAAATGGGTGACGAAGCTATAGTCAAGGGACTTCGGCTCAGGTTGATGACGAAGACCAAATGCAACAGTCACCAAAAAAGGATAAAGACTATTTAGTCCTTAATGTTTTATATTATAATTGTTGACGGTTGACAAGGACATAAATGTACTTTTACCTGCGTCTCGTGCCTATAAATAGATGAATAGTAACACTATACTATTCACGCTGGATTGTATTCACTCTCCCACATCCCCACCTTCGAGCAAGCCGAAGGTATCAATGTAATATTAACATTGTCGATATTTATATATATTTTATGGAATGCAAGAATAAATGAATTATTAAGATATGATTATTACACTTATTCTTTCGCATTCCTACCCTTGTATTGGTATGATGAAGGTACACACTTCTTGACCTTCGTCTAAGAAGCATTATACCCACAACGAGTTAATGCTTTAAAGCACGAAGGTCCTTAATGATTAACAATTGTGTTGTCTTGTTGTTGACTCATAATATTTGAGAACTAGTGACCAACACCTGGAACTCGAGACATTCTCAACCACTTTTAACATTTGTTTTTCAGATTTTCTAGCACTTGATGTTGCCTCACTTGTTACCCTATCCTCTGAATATGTTGGTAGTGAAATTTTTGAATCTTAATCTTTTCTACTGCAAACAGTGATGCACGTTTAGAAAATGTAAGATTTGCTACTCCAGGAACCTAAACTATCACAATTGGGCAGGTAAAGCAGTACAATAATGCCCACTTGCCTCTATATATGATCCTCCAGCCTCTGTGTTGTAAATTACTTTAGATTATGTTATGAATTTTTTCATCACTGCATTAGTAATACCTTAATCTTACCACATCCTCCACCACTGGTGCAAACAAGCCAAATAATGTCGGCACAATAACGGTGCCATATATTCATTAGGTAGATCCAATAGTAGACACATGTCGTTGTTGCATGTATAATGAACATATGATACAGAAGGTTTGAGGTAGAGGATAAAATTTTGGTGCGTCAAAACTTGTCTCAATACATTAATATTATTTACAAACATCATTATATTAGGTGTACTATTAGTTTTTTAATGTTTTCATAATAACATATAAATAAAATAGACTTTTACATCATTATGGATACAAGGATACATAGCCACTTTCCTAAATAAAATCTCATTTAGTGAAGTTGGAGCTAGTCCGCAAGCTAAACACTTTTATAAACTCTACAACTTTAAAGTTCATGAAGCGAGCTGTGTTAAACACCCACTATGGTATGTTCGGTTGCGCATGGATCAGATGCGTTTGAGAGGGATTTAATCCCCTCCTATTCAATTTAACTAAAAATAAATTTAATTTTCTTTAATCCCTCTCGAACCAAACAGACCCTAAATCTACAGTTAAACCCTAAATAAGGACACTAGTGCAATTACCCCTTTAACTATGGGCTAACTAGTTTTAGGCAGTCCCAATGCCACCCATTTTCATAGCATTAATTACCTTGCCACGTAGGTTGAAAATCACTAGCGTTGCAGTACAAAATTAATTAAATGACGAGGATAAAAACTAAATTCCATAGAACTATCCAATCAACCTAGCCAAGAAGTCCGATAATGGATCTAGGGGAACCATAACAAAACTTCTTATGGGGCAGGGATAAGAAAGAGAATAGAGCATCTTCAATAGCTTTGAAAGGGTTAGTTCTGGAAAATGTCGCTTCGAAAGTGCTTCTAACTAGAACCTTTTGATAGACCAGAAATCAGACATGAAGAGTTGAAGATAAAAGAGATGAGTTTTGATATAAAATATATTTTTATGGAGAAAAATATATCATGTTTTGAATGATATAGGGCTTTCCATTTCTAACTAATCTAGCGACCTATGGTCACATTGCTTTGATACCACTTCTGTCACAACCAGTTTTAAGGACAAAACCGAATGCATAGCATATGTGTGCCAGGATCTATTTCCACACATATGTTGACTTCACAAGTTTAATATATCAAAGGAACAATGCATGAAAGCGCAAATAAAGATTATATTAACATATTACACTTCGAGCAGACATAATGTCTTAACCTTTATTCATCAAAGTACAGCGAAACATGGACATCCTTCCACAGGAGGATGACCAGGGCCATTACTAGACTAGCATCCATCAAGTTCACCATCATATCTTCATCTCCAAACTTCTGATCAAAATTAAGCAAGGGTGAGCTCATTTATGGTCGGGGCTCAGCAAGTGGGGTGAAAGGTAACAAGGTAAGGCTAAAGTTTAATGCAGTTAGCATTTTAGTTGGTCAACATTTTATTATCAACACCTCATTACTAAGTATAAGTATATACTAAACCCAATTAAGCATAATTCATAATCAGCATAAGCTCAAACTACTTGAGCAAGTACCATCAACATAAAGCTCAACCTCATGAGCGAACCACTTAAGCATATCGCTTAAACAAAACTGATCACGATTTATTTCCATCTTCAAGTTCAATTATCATGTGAGGGTCTAGGCTGCTCTTAACCATGAGCACGGTTGATATATGAATTTTACACTCTGTAGAGGTGGTACAACTTTACCCACAAGCCGTGTATCCCCTCTAGCCTGGGTCGGCCAAACCCGTAAACACTTCCGAGGTGAATGGCTAGGGATCTACTATGAGGCTTTTAGAAAATACACTTAATACAAAGCAACCCGTGAAGGTTTCCACGTCAGTATTGGTGACCCTCTGGACGAGGTACCTTAGCCAAGATTACCACCCCTTGTTAACGTGAGCTGCCACCAAACCTCTGCCACCCCTCTTGCCCATCTTTCAGGTAAGGTTGCTAAGCACTAAGCATACAAAGCTAATTACCAAAGCCAGAACCCATGATAGCACTCGTGGTTGCACTGTCTTCTTGGGTGGTCACTCCGTGTTCCAATTATCACAATATGAACTTGCTGAATCATCGGATTAACAACAATAAGGTAAACTTACCATTTGGAACATTAATATGATTAAAGAGTGACATCATAAAAATAAAGTTGTAGCAATAGCACAGCTATTTGATTAAATCATAATCCCAGGTTAAACAAGGAATAAGGTTGAAAAGGTTAGAGGTATCTAAATAGGTAACCCATCAAATTATGCACATATCCAAAAGTAAACTTTATTAATTGTATTATATGGGATCAGACAGAATATGCAGGAGGAGAAGTCCACTTGCCTTTCTTATAGAAAACTTGAGATTCTTCCATAGAATAGATCTTGATTCTCAACTACTTGATCAATCACTGAACATCAACATAAACAAAGAAGCAGGAACAAACACCACTCAATAACATACAACATTCACCACATACAAAGCTAAAAGAAAGCATAACAAAAAGAGTATTTGCTTTTCAAAAACATTACACGCAAAGGTTATAATAAAATGGTATTATTTTTTAAAAAAATGTGTGATCTATATTTTATAAAACAAGACATAAGCTTAAAAATATCTTAATTAAAATATGAAAATATTAGGTTCACCACTTTAATCTTTTTATAAAAAGTCATATGTGATATGTTTAAGATTAAGGGTTCATAAGATGATAAAACACTTTATAACAATATTAAACCTTTTTAACCTTTTAGAAAAGATATATGTTATATATATCTAAGGTTAATGAGCTATGAAACATATTAAACACTGATTTATGAAACATTACAAAACATATTGTTAAACATTTGTTGATGAAAAGTTATTACACAAGCCTAATCGAGTTTTATGTGGAAGGGTGATTAAACAAATAGTTATATTTATTTTCATTAAGAAAATACATGGCCTAGATAGGTTTTTATGTCGCCGATAATTAAACAATTTATTATATTCACTTTTGCTTAAGAAAACACTAGCCTCTATTTTTATTAAGTTATATACAAAACAACATATAAACTAGCATTTTAATTATAAAAAGAACATCAACACTAATTACTTTATTTTAATACTTTTTTAGAAAAGCTATATGGCATATTACTATAATAAAGCATATAGTTATGGATAACTTAAATATAAGGCTAAATAAGTTTCATGTGAAAGGATATTAAATAATTATCATTTTATTAGGAAAACACTTAGCCTAAGTTTGTTAAGAAAACTATGTTAAAACATATATGCTATCATTTTGAATTTAAAGATATGAAGACCAATTCTATTATTTTAGCATTTTTTAGGAAACTCTATCTTAGTATGAATAAGCAATTTATATACACACATGCATAAAACTTGAATACAAAACTTATGTTTTATTTTTATAAGAAACATATGTCCACAGTTTATTTTAAATCTCTATTTAAGAAAGCTATATTTAAACATCTATAATGAACATTGCTATATTATGAAAACATGATATCTATTGAAAAGGCCATTTTAATATTTCTTGTATAACAACCGTAATTCAAATTAAACTATGAAAATATGGGAATAGTTGGAAACACTAATTAAAATACTTATCACATAATTATAAAACTAACAAAACCATTTCTAATTTATTTGGGATGCAAATGTACATTTTATATTAAACAATAACATGGATCTACACATCAATAGAGATAGACTAGAAGGGATAGCTCATACATTTATATTTTTGTATACATATGTCATTATAAATAACTATCTCTTGTTTTCTTTGTTACAAACCATAATCCTATAAATCTTTTTAATTTCTTAATTTCAAAACTACACATTGCAACAAACATAATACAATTAATTTACAAAAACATGTAAATCATTGCAACTATCAATTCAAACTGAATAGCACACTAATACATAGCTATCTAAATACTATTTAATTTATTTGGATATTGAGTACGCCAATTATAGCAAACATAATTCAAATTTATTTGCGAAAACATGTAAATTATTGGAGACACTGATTTCAAATATTTAACATAAATTTACGAAGTTAACAAATTAATATTTAATTATTTCAGTCTCACATGCGAATTTTAGAATGAGAAAAATTGTCGCATTGGTTAGCTCAAAATTAAACGTAGACGATAGGGGATAGCGTGTAAAAATTAGACCTTTTTCTACCTTCAGATTGCGTTGCAGAGAAAGGGCACCGGAGCAAGCTTTGACATCGGCACCAAACGACAACGAATGGTGACGAACAACGACGATTTCTGGTGCATAGGATTTCGGCGAGACAAGTTCGACAGCATCAACAACGAGCTGTGTTGGCGATGGTTGGGTGATGTAGAGGCGAGCACAGACACACACCATGACGGGAGGAGATGTGACGGCGGCGTACGAGATCGATTGGTGAGCAACTGTGTAGCATAGGCGAGCAGCGGCGTCCCAACGACGAGCTGCGGCGTGGCCCGACGCAGAGGGAGTAGGGCACCGGTGGAGGTCGGTGATGGTCGGCATGGGCTTGAGATCGACAGTGGGGTCTCTAGCTAGCTCCAATAATAGACAACGACAAGCAACAGGGTGTCGCAGAGGCCGGTGAGGCACGGATGTAGGGAGGCGAGGAGATGCCGTGCATGCGAGCAGTGCAGTGGCGCTGACCGTGACGGGGGCGGCAGCATGGCGGACTCGGACGCGGTGGTGCTTGGGTTCGTGATTTATAGGGACAAGGGAAGAGGAAGAGTTACTGGAAGGGAGAGGAAATTACAGCCCAAGATTTGATGGCCATTTAAGCTAAGAAACTGAAGAATTTACAACGCTATTAATGGCCGGGATAAATAGACGGCGCTGGAAGGTCATCTGGGTGGAGAGGAAACGCCGCTGTGGCTAGCTGTACCACCACGCCGAGCGCACTGCCGCAGGGCCGGTCGTGCTTGGCTGCGTGGGAAGGAGAATGTGGCAGAACCTCCCAAGTTATTGGACCCACATGCACTTGTCCTCATCTCAAAGACCTCAGACGGCTATGCATGTGCACTGGATAACTTAACAGGATCCGTTCGAGTGTCCCAAGGACCCCGGATAAACTACTTATAACCAGGATCACAAGATTAAGTAAACACAAATCACACACCAACATTTGCAACGGAATTTCTTTATTACAAAAAGTTACAAGTTACAACAAATTTACATTATATTTATCAGAGTGAATACAAAAGTGATTCAAAGAAATATACATTGAAATGTTATAAATTATTTATAAGCTTGAAACATATGCTAGCTCAATGGCAGTCCTCAATAAGAAGTATAGAAGAGCTACTTTAACCTATACGAAAGCCGAACCCATCGGCACTTAGCACCATCAACAACATCAGAAATTTAGTACATGCAACAACATGGGTTCGAAAACCCTAAGTACGGAGTGTACTTTCGCAAGGCTTACCCTTCTAAGGAAAAAGACTCTCAAGGATATGCTGGCTTTTGGGAATCAAGGTAAAGCTTATCAAGATTCAAAGACTCTTTTGCAGAAAAGCTTACTATGAGTGGATCCTTAAGATTTCATTTTACTCGTCAGGTTAAGTAATTACCTACATCTATATTCCTTTCTATTCTTAGAGCAAGAACTTGGCCTATACTAGCCATCTTTTATCACCCCTTCAGTTCACTGGATGCTACGTGTAGGTCAGTGACCATGTCGTCATGTCCGAGAAGTAACGGCGATCTGAATCGATTAATACCTAGCTGGGATCTCCAACCACACAACATATGTAGCACTTAACGTTTCATATGTCAACTCGCACCTGGGTTTCTCAAGACCAGAATGGGTTCATGCCAACCGAGAGCACAGATACTCCACAGTCCAGCCTCTTGCCACGTAGGGTACACGCTACTCTCGCCATCTCTCCACTCCCATTGCGTGGTAGCCTTTCTGGTATTGGTTCGACCGAGGCAAATCTTACCCATGACAAGGCATGTTGCCAGTTAAAAGGTCTTCGATCAGCAGGCCTACATCGGCTCAGTCCTTAAAAGACTAAGACAGAGACACTACACCGAAACTTCCTTCTCGTGCAAGTCAACTGCCTAGTATCGTCTTTGTCATTTACAACCCAAAGTTTGTACTTTCACCTATAAATAGATGAACAGTGCTCCTGTACTGTTCACGCTGACTTGGCATTTTCTTTTGCGTCACGTTTGTACTTTCACCTCCTTTCAAGCCGAAGGTACATCTGTAATTTGATATCATTTCTATTTTTCCATAATAATAAAATAGAAATGAGTTAATTATAATATATAATTGTTTATGTTATCTCTTATACTTCATATGATTCCTTCTTCATTATTATATCTTGTGCTGATGAAGGTATGTCCTTCATAACCTTCACTCGAAAATCATTATATCCCAAGGGAAATAATGCTTCGAAGGACGAAGGACTCTAATGTTTAACATCTTTTGTGTTGCCTTGTTCTTAACTCATAGCATTTGAGAACAACTCCCCAACATTGGCGCCCACCTCCGGTGAACTCTTTTTGACCACCTTCGGCAAGCATTGACCTTCGTCATGCCACCGAAGAAAGCTTCAGTGACAGGGGTTGCCGCTTTGCAGCCGCTGGACCCGAACCAGGAGATCTTTTCTCTTCGAGAGGCCCGAAGCCAGAAGAGGAAGGACACTAGTCCAACACCCCAGGAGGACAAGTTGGACCAAGAAATCAGGAATATGGAGATGCTTCATCAACAAGTACAAAGGAAGAAGGAGAAAATGGCTCGACTAGCCGACCTTCAGAGGCAGATTGACAAAGCTACTGAAGAAGTACGCCATCTTGCTCAAGATGAGCAAGAGCAAAGGCCTCAACATAGAGAGCTTCATCAAGAAGGCTTCTTCAACGAGGATGAATGGTACGAGGATTTCCATCATGGAAATTTTGCTTTTGATGATGCTTCTCCTCTGTCAGCAGAACTGCAGGCTACACCTTGGCCCCCATCTTACAAGCCACCCCAGCTCCCCATGTATGACCAGCACTCAGATCTAAAGTAGTTTCTGATGAGCTACGAAGCAACCATATCTTCATATGGAAGCAATACCGCAGTCATGGTGAAATCTTTCGTCATGGCAGTCAAGAATGTTGCGCAAACCTAGTACTCCTCTCTTCGGCCAGGAACAATCACATCATGGTAGAACCTGAAGGACATGTTGATCACCAGTTTCCAATGGTTTCAAACAAAGCCAGTCATAGCTCAGGCTCTGTTTCAATGCACATAAGATCACGAGGAGTATCTCTAGGCATACGTCCGAAGGTTCTTGCATTTGAGAGCACAAGTGCCTATAGTGCCCAATGAAATTGTCATTGAGGCCATGATCAAGGGGCTTCGTTCAGGACCTACTGCCCAGTATTTTGCTACAAAGCCTCCACAAACTTTGGAGAAGCTGCTTCAAAAGATGGATGAATACATCCGCGCTGATAATGACTTTCGTCAAAGAAGGGAGGAGGCCTATAGGTTCTCTGAGATGACCAAGGGCTTCGGAGGGAGAATCCACCCAAGGCATGTCAGATCAATCCACTCTACCCAGAATGACGATAGAGGAAGTCAGCAACAGAGGCCACAATATTCCTAGCAAGCTTCGGGGCATCAACAAAGCCATCTTCGGCCGCCAGCTCCAAGGGGCAGAGGCGCCAGGGGCTTCGGAGGAAGATTTGGGGATCAGCCAAGAAAAATTTATTGCTTATTCTGTGGTGAGGACAAGGGCCATACTACAAGGATGTGCCATGTCACTATTCAGAAACAGAAGGAAATAGCAGAAGCTGCAGCTCAGCAGAATCAGCCAAAGCAGGTCTTGCATACTGCTTTATATCACTCACCCTACATACCAGAGTATGTGGGTAACCATCCTGCAGCGTCTGTTGCTTCGGCTAGTCAGCCATAGGCATCCTAGCCACAGCCTCCACCTCCGCCACCACTACAACCAGCATATTCACGCGGCCAATAGCTAGAAGGGAGTCAGCAGACCCATCAGCAGAGAGACTTCAGGGAGGAGTCCGAAGCTCGCACAGTCAACAGTACTGTGCTAGAGTCGAAGCATATCTACTAAGAGATATCCTACCCCTGAATCAGTTTTTATATTCATTGTCATCCTCTTTCTTACTAAGGAACAATTGTTGAAAACTTAGTATTCTTGTCGTTTTCAATTCCTTGTAATAGCTTCGTTTTTGCCATAGTGAAAATATATCTTCTCCACAGACTTATAGAGTCCAAAAAGTCGTCGAGGCACAAAAAGCCGTTCCTAAGTCACAAGTATCTTCGAAGCTACAAAAAGTCGTTCTACTGAATGCAGCGTAAGTTTGCCGAAGCTACCAAAAGTCATTCCTAAGGAAGCGAAGTGTAAGTTTTCTACTCAAAAGTCATTCCAAAGGGAATGTAGAGCCAAATATCGCTGAAATATAAGGCGAAGTGCGAAAAGTCAATGCGAATACCGCCGAAATAGAAGGCGAAGAAGTTCAAAAGATGTTCCTAAGGGAATGCAGAACTTACAGCGAAAAGTCAGCGCTGATACACCGAAAAATAAGCGGTGAAGCCGAAAAATAAACGGCAAAGAGATTGTGTATTCCAATATGGGATGTGAGTGTGTGTCTTCGGCACAAAGTATCATTTTCGCATAGCATAACATCATCACATCATTTTGCATAACATAACATCATACATCATATTGTATCAATGGCACAAGAAGGGGACATAATGTTGACCTTCGGAGAATGCTTCGAAAAAGTGAAATTGTGCTAAGGCACAAAATAAGTTTTGAAGAGATATGGTTTTATCAGCTCTGAAGTGGAGGAGAAAGTCTTTTATTGACGAAGTATTAGTATTATGGCGACGCTTGGAGCATTTTTATAAAGCACTCTGATATCAAGGAAGAAAGTCTATTACTGACGAAGCATTAATGTTTCTGCGACGATTGAAGAATTTCTCACGAAGCATAAAAACTCTTCTTTACGAAGCATGAAAAGAAGGGAAGGTGTTTTTTCGCCAAAGGCTCAAAAACGATATGTACAATAAAAGTTTCATGCATCGCAAAGAAATGAATTACAAAGCCATTTATATATTACATTAAAAACTCATGAGCACCAAATATTACAAGCATAGTCCAGCAAATGTTAAATTAATATTCTAGCAATGTTTTTACAATATCTATTATTCTTCCTTCAAAACTTCATCTGCAGTTTCGGTCAGCAGTTGGGTAACGGCTTCGTCTATAATAGCTTCAGCCATCCTAACAATTTCTGCTGATGCCTTTGCTTCTGGGTCGGCCAACGACTCGGAGGGCTCTGGGGGAGGAGATAGTTCGGCTGCGGTAGAAAACGTAAATAAGTTTGAAGTCACAAAAATAAAAATAAAGTTAAAAAGCTATTAAGCAATACCTATCCGTCTTTCGAGTTCTGCAGCTTTTTCAGCTGCCTTCGTTGCTTCCCTAGCATCGTGAGTATCTTTTTCGCTCTTCTTTATTATTTTGTGAGCCATCCCTCGACCGCCATTTTCCCATATGTCAGTAAAGAATTTTCCACCAACTAAGCTTGCTTCGGTCGAGGGGTCCTTTGTATCATCAATAGATAAAGTAGCTTCGGCTTGGGCCAGAGTTTTCACATGATCGCAACCTGATTTCTCCAAGATAGTCGCAATTCCCCTTGCACTTGAGAAGGCGCAGACGTTCCCATGGTCATTTAAAATCTCCTCAAAGGCTTCGGCCTCACTGCTGATCCACTCAATTGGCCCCTCGGGATCGCCCCGTAAGAAGTTGTCTTCACTTGAATACGCGCCAACATTGGCAAAGCTTGTTTTTATTTTTTTACACATTCTATAGATTTTTCAAAGCATTTTTCTTTTGATGCCCGAAGTTCTGCAACTGTTTTTTCCTAGAAATTTTTCCAGTAATCACTGGCATCTCGTTCAGCTTCGGCAACAGCGCATTTTAATTTTGCTTCAGCGAACTGTTTCTGAAGGTCCTCAATTTTGCATTTCTGGGCTTCATCTTGGGCTTTGGAAGTAGCTTTGTCTTCTTTTATTTTGCTCACTAATGAATTTAATATTTTACCTTTTTCAAGACCTTCATTCCTTAGTTCAATTACTTCAAAACGAAGGTTGTTCAGAGCTATAGTGCATCCCTCGTCTTCGGCATTTTCCTGCGCCCTGAGGGCATTGCTAAGAATCAGGCCCTACAAAAGAAGTGTGGTATTAAGCATAAGCAAATAAACAAAAAATTTCATTTTTAAGTACAAAATTTTTTTATTCTCACACCTTTAAACTGTTATATGATAAGCTATCAGCCAATTCATCTTTCAATAGTGCCGAAAGCCCGACTTCCAGTGTTGGGAATCCGAAGCTTCTGCTCATCTCCTGGCAGACAGAAATCTCCTTGTTGTCTGGGAGACAATATAAGAAATCTTCTTCTCCGCTGCCGTTGAATACCAATGCCCCCATTGAATATTTCAGTTTCTGGGCATAGTATTGAGCTTCTCATTTTTCTTCTTCAGACGACCTTTTTCCCAAAGCGTGTCGTACAATATAATCAAGAACTTCGGAAGATGCTTCGGGAGTAGGAGTGGCAGTTTTTTCAGGCAGAATTTGTTCTGTAGCTTCTTTTTCCATTTCTTCTCTAGTTTCCAAGGATTTCTCCTTGGCGGGCTCTGAAGGCCCAGCTTCGGTCTCGATCTGGCTCTTTGCAGCCTCGGCTTCGGTTACTCTTGTCTCAGACTGCGTCTTTGGAGCTTCGGTAGTTTTCCTTAGAGTAGAGCTTGTCTTTATTGTCTCCAGCGCATCTAGTACATTGACCATTCTTTTCCTCTTAGGGGTCGTTGTAAGACCTTTTGTGCCTTCGGCACTGTCACTTCTGCCGAAGGGCTTGTAATTTCTGATATCTTTGTTCCTTCGACCCCTATATTATCAGCCTTCAGCTCAGCTAATTTGGTTGAGGATGTCTTCAGCATTGCAGCCGTCTCTTCAATCTTCTGCGTAGGCACAGGCTCTTTGGCTTCAGTAGCCGAAGAGGTCTCACCGCCAAATTCGGGCACTATGGCCAGTTCAATATATCACAGCCGGTGGGTAAGAACCTTCACCTTTTTCCTCTTTGGCGCGGGCTCGCTTGGAGCAGCTGAAGCAGCATCTTTCCCGGAAGTTGCACTCTTTCTCTTCTGCCCCCGTGGCGGGTAGCGGTGATCAGGGTACATGAACCCAATAGCATCAAAAACTCTATTTAGCCTTTTCTTTTTTCGGCTTCTGAAGGCCGCAGATAACGCATTATCCTTCGCTTTGGAGTACGGCCTAAGCAGTTCATCACTTGTAGGTTCGATACACGTCAGCCAGTCATCGTCTGGTTCGATAAAATGGTCTCCAAACCTGAAGGTATATTTCAGTCGAACCAACCCACCTTCATTGGGATTGCTGATGGTTTCTTTTGGCATCTCCCAGTTGACTATCAATGGCCATATCCTGTAGGCCACGTGCTCTTGGACTAAGTCCCAGTGTCCCGATGAAAGAACAAACTATGCAAAGGCCCTTCAGCATCCTTCGGCTGCTTCATCAATTTCTACCTTTGGTTTCCGAAGGCCGAAGCGGGACCAGCTGGGGCGCATAATGATTTCTTTAATATCTTCTCTCGCTTTTAAATCATTCTTCACACTACAGGAAACGCATAAAATTTCGTGGGGCCCAGATATTTTCGTCGGCCTCGTTACCGACGAAAATACAGAGTATTTTCGTGGGCCAGGGGCTATGTTCGTCGGCAGGCCGACGAAAATACTGAATATATGTTCGTCGGCCTCGTAACCGACGAAAATAGGTGTTATTTACGTGGGCCGAAGCCGTGCCGACGAAATACGTCAACTATTTTCATCGGCCCCACGAGGCCGACGAAAATACGACCACTATTTTCGTCGGCTCCAATACGGCCTGACGAAAATAAAAGACCTAAATCTCCGCGCCCGCACCTTCTCTCTCGCTCTCGCTCGTTTCTCTCGCTCGCTCGTTTTTTCTGTTCGCCGCGCCGCCGCACGCCTCGCCGCCACCGCACGCCGCGCCGCCACCGCACGCCGCGCCGCCGCACGCCGCGCCGTGCCCCGTCCCCGCGCCGCCACCGCACGCTCGCCGCCACCGCACGCCGCGCCGCCACCGCACGCCGCGCTGCCGCACGCCGCACGCACGGACGCCGCACGCCGCGCCGTGCCCCTTCCCCGCGCCGCCCGTTCGCCGTGGCTTGTCCCCGCGCCGCCCCTTCGCTGTGCCCCGTCCCCGCACTCCCCTCGCTGTGGCCGCCTCGTCGCCGTGCCCCGTCCCCCGCGTATCCCCTCGCCTCGCCCGACCCTCTCCGTGCCCGCGTCCTCGCCGTGCCCCATCGCCGTGCCCGCCTCCTCGCCGTGCCCCATCAGCGTGCCCGGCCCTCGCCGTGCCCGCCTACTCGTCGTGCCCCATCGCCGTGACCCATCGCCATCGCCGCCTCCTCGCCGTGCCTCCTCGCCGTGAACCCATCGTCGTGCCGCCCCTCGCCGCGCCGCCCATCGCCGAGTAACAAGGTACTTACTTAGTCGTTTTTTATTTTCATTAATTGTTATCTTGTTATCTTGTCATCTTGTGATTATGATTTGAGTTAAATTGTCGAGTTTAACTGTTGATTGCTTTAATTCAAATTCATATTTGTCTCCGAGATATTTTTTTAATGTTTAGAGTTTAGTTTAATCGTTAACCGTAGCGAACCTGTATGCGTCACCCGTTCGGGAACGACGAACGTCACATTGGCTTGTGAGGTTCGCCGTTCCGGAATTGTCCACGTATTTTGGACAGCCTGAGAGTGTAAGCCGATGCTTGTGATTTGTGACATGTGCCTTACGATTGACGCGGAATTTCAGTTTTGTAACCCAGTTGTTCTCCAACACACCATGTTCAGGCGTGTGCTTGGAGAGCAGCGGGGTTATGCTGCCGAAATTTCGCGGCAATCGTAGGATACACGTCATAAATCACAAGCATCGGCCTACACTCTTGGGTGGGTTTAGGGCCTTTACCTAATAGGGAGTTCACCTAAATAAGCCACGGACGATCGTTGATGTTCTTGACTTTTGTTTAGCCTTTGAAATGGACGGTGATCGGAGGGTGATGTATGACGGGTGGAGAAAGGATGGGGCACATTCGAATGAATGGATGGGTGTAACAAAGGATTTTCTTGAGCACGCTTTCAAAGATGCAACTGGTCGTCTAGTGAAGTGTCCTTGCAATCGCTGCGAGAACAAGTGGCCTCAGAAGAAGGAAGAAATGGAGAAACACCTTTGCAAAAGTGGGTTTATGCCGAACTACCTTGTATGGTACCGGCATGGAGAGTCTATTAGGACACGTTGACGCGGATGTGGAGCTTGATGACGATCATGATAGGATGGACGATATGTTGCATGATCTTGGTAGGGAGGTTGAAATGAACGCTGAGGAGCCGGGGCAGCTTCCACGCGATGCTCAAGAATTCTTCCGGCTACTCACCGCAGGAGAAGAGAGACTGCACGAGCACACTCAGATGTCAGTTCTTGGGACTCTCACAAGACTAATGGCGATAAAGTCGAAGCACAACAATTCAAACAGTGCTTACAACGACATCGTCCAACTTATGGGCGAGGTTCTACCGGAGAATCATAAGTTTGCCAAAAAATATGTACTTCGCAAAGAAGATGTTGGCTGGTCTTGGATGACATATGAGAAGATCGACGTGTGTCCCAACAGTTGCATGCTATTCTTTGAGGAGGATGACAAGCTGGACCGTTGTAAGCATTGTGAAGCTTCTAGATATGTCGAGGTGACAAATGATGAGGGTGAATTGGTAGTTACGAAGGTCGCAGCTAAGCAACTTCGTCGGTTGCCCATCATTCCTCGGCTTTCAAGGTTGTTCCTCAACAAGGAAATAGCTCTGCATATGACATGGCCAAATAATGGTGTACGTCTCGTCACTGATCCAGACATAATGGTCCATCCGTCGGACGGTGATGCGTGGAAGGCAATTGACAGAGTTTGATCCCGAATTTGCAAACGACCCTAGGAGTGTACGGCTTGGTCTATCGACGGACGGATTCACACCTTTCAATACCAGTGCAAGCCCTTACTCGTGTTGGCCTGTCTTCATTGTGCCATATAATCTTCCTCCTGAGTTGGTCAATAAAGAAGAGTTCATGTTCCTTGCACTAGTCATCCCAGGCCCCGAGCATCCAGGGCCAAAGCTGAATATGTTTGTTCGCCCTTTACTTGAAGAGCTGAAACAATTGTGGAGAGGTGTGAAGGCTTATGACAGCCATACTGAAAAGGAGTTTACCATGCGCGCTGCTTATTTGTGGTCAGTGCAATGATCTGCTGGCGTATGGAGATTGGTCTGGATGGTGTGTTCATGGTCGGTTGTGCTGTCCCATATGTATGAATGATACGGATGCATTCAGATTGAAGCATGGTGGGAAAGTGTCATTCTTTGATGCTCATCGACGTTGGACTCCATTCAAGCATGATTTCAGGAATTCGCTTACTGCATTCAGAAGTGGAGCCAAAATCAGAAATGGGCCACCAAAGAGGCAAACTGCACCGCAGATAATGGCATGGCATGCTTGTCTGAAGCAAGGAGAAAATGATAGGTTTCAAGGCTACGGGGAGGACCACAACTGGACCCATATTTCATCAATATGGGAGCTTCCGTATGCAAAAGCCTTGATCATGCCGCACAACATAGACTTGATGCACCAAGAGCGTAATGTTGCTGAAAGCATCATAAGCACATGTTTCGATGTGACTGATAAAACGAAGATAATATGAAGGCAAGAAAAGACATGGCTGAAATTTGTAAGAGACCGATGCTCGAGTTGAAAGTAAGCGATAAAGGGCATGAGAGTAGGCCGCGAGCTGATTACTGCCTCAAGCCAGATGAAAGGAAAGAAATATTTAAGTGGTTGAAGAATCTGAAATTTCCAGATCGATATGCGGCAAATCTGAAACGGGCAGTCAATCTGAAGACTGGTAAATTGATCGGTTTGAAAAGCCATGACTACCATATTATTATGGAGAGGCTGATGCCCGTGATGTTTCGAGGCTATTTTAAGGATGAGCTTTGGAGCATATTTGCAGAGTTGAGTTACTTCTATAGGGAAGTATGCGCAAAGACGGTATCGAAGAGGTTGATGCAGAAATTTGAGAAAGAAATTCCAATTCTTATTTGTAAATTTGAAAAGGTTTTCCCGCCAGGATTCTTCAATGTGATGCAACATCTAATTGTGCATTTGCCTTGGGAAGCTTTGGTAGGCGGACCAGTGCAATTCAGGTGGATGTATCCTATAGAAAGGGCGTTGAAAAAGCTCAGGGCGTCTGTTCGCAACAAGGCTAGAGTCGAAGGGTGTATTGCGGAGGCTTTTGCCCTTAAGGAGATATCTCAATTCTCAACCAGGTATTTCGCTCGAGCCAACAATGTGTTTGCGCCTTCAGTGCGACTTCATGTCGAAAATGAATCACCCCAAAGCACCCTTCAAATTTTTGCGAATCCGGGTAAAGCAGTTGGAAAAGGGAGTGTACGTCACATTGAAGCATCAGATTTGAACACGCTAATGCTATATATGTATAGCAATATTGACAGCACACAGGAGGCGTTCGAGTAAGTTTCCTCATAGTTACGTCCATTTTCTCATCTCATAATTTCTATAGTGTGTAATCTCCATGTTTGTAATATGTCCAGCATGTTTGATGAAGAATGTTGGAAATCTACTAGTAAACCTACGGCCATCCAATTAGAAAATCTTCGACGTGATGGGTTGAAAGGTGGACCAAACTTCGTGCAGTGGTTTCGTAATTATGTTAGTAATTGTCGTTCTCTCATTGTCCATACTTAATCTTTGAATTTTGGACTTGGAAGATATAATTGCATATACTAATTACTTGTATAGGTTTCCAAAACTCTGTGCACCCGGACTTGCAGCAAATGGCACATACCTCTGTGTCCGTCCGAAACTATACTCGCTATGATGTAAATGGATATCGCTTCCGAACCGCGAAATTGGAGAAGAGTCGACCATTGGCAGCCACCACCAATAGTGGTGTGTTGGCAAGTTCATATGTTGACGATGACAAAGTAGTGGACTATTACGGTGTTCTTCAAAACATTGTAGAGTTGATTTTCGATGGCCCCAAAGACTTAAAGTCGTGTTTTTCGAGTGCGACTGGTTTGATGCTCATAGTGGGACTCGTGTCGACAAGTATGGTAATGTCGAGGTGAAGCATAGCTCTAGGATTCCGAGCAGTATGAGCGATGTTGTCCTTGCAAATCAGGCAAAACAGGTGTACTACCTGCCATATCCTCACCCAAGCCTTAGGGCTTGGTGGGTTGCAATCAAAGTCAACCCACAAGTCGTCGCTCCAGAGAGTGCTGACTACGTGAGTACGAGCAGGGACAACGATGATGCTGTTTTTTCAACCAGAAGCGACGTCGAATCAAGACATAGCTCACCGATTCAATGTGACCAATGGAGAAGGACTCGAAAATCTCTGTTGCAATTCAAGCGACTTAATTGAAGAACCTAGGTCAAAGCGCAAACGACCTGTCGTCGTTAGAAGATCAGTAAGGATCCAACGAAATCAAGAGCGTATGAATAAACAACGAGCCGAAGAAGCATCATCGGATGCGGATGACTTTTGATTAGTATGTTTCTTTTAGTTAATCAATTAAGCTATGTATTCCAATTTCCACATTATTAATTTTCATATTATTTGTTTCATATACTGTGGTTTGACATTAATTTATCTACAGTTGAACATGTTCAAGCATAGGAGATCGAGGAGGAGTGGGGGCAGCGCGGCCAGCGAGGACAGCTCGGGCAGTGGGCTTTTTCAGGGCACCTCACAGAGCCAACAGAGGCAGCAGCAACTTCTCGACTGTCTAGACGAAGTGCAGGGTGAGGAGGGTGAGCAGGAGACTCCTCAGCAGGATGCTCATGTGCAGGATGAGGAGGGTGAGCAGGATGAGGAGGTTGACCCAATGGGGGCAGGCAGCGCGGGCGACGCGTCAGATGGTTCTACGTCCTTCAGGTATTATTATGCATATTAGTTTAACTAGTCACAATGCCAGTACAATGGGCGGGACACGTTGTCGTACACCCACCTTCCCCTGGACCAGTTGCACTCCTCGTTGCTGGCGTCCCCCTCTTCGGTTGTCCCTCTTATCGCCGGTTCTTGCAGCCCGGATTCCAGCTTCACCTGCACTTCTTGGCGTCCATGCTCGACTGCCACTTGCACTTGCTCTTCCTGGCCTCTGTCGAGGAGGAACACGATGGAGCTGGCTAGGATGAAGAAAGCCACCAAGGAGGTCACGATGCTCCTAACTCCAACCGGAGAGTGGAGCACCGTCATCTTGCCACCACCTGCTGCTATCGCCTTGTGACTGGACTCTGTCTTCATCCTCTCTTCAGGCGCCATTGTGCTTATTGGCTCTCCTCTTTTATGGCCACCTATCGAGTCTGTAGTACACTGGCAGGGCTACTAGCAACACTCCTGCTTGCACATGGCTATATGGCCCAGCTCTAGAAAAAAGTAGTGATACTGAAGCAACCAACCTTGAACACTGACCCTTGCTACAGTTACTGTCTGAATAACTGTATACAGTATACGTCGGTGATGTGCATCTCAAGCAACGAGAAAGGTGATGTGCTGATGGCCAGCACCCTCGCCTAGCACATGAATGATGATTAGCCTTTGCCACTTAAGCAAATGTTAAGTAAAACTTTCTGTTTACAGCCTAAGACAAGACCTAATACAGTGAAAGTGATGATATTCAGTAAGTCCAAGTAAACACTTAAGCAAAGAATACAATCTTGCATGAAGATTGCATTATGGAAGTAAAAGGACATCACCCAAGAATGATTCATGACTACGGTTTGAAATGTCCAGCAAAAACTAACCACAACATGTATGCATGGCTGTACCCATTGAAAAATGCACACGATACCATAAAACCATTGCCACATGCTATGACATAAATAAAGCAACCATCTTCAGGAACTTAGACATGGAGCTGTCGACCAAGTTGCATGATTTGCAGTAATGAAAGCACTCTTCACCAACACATAGCATCTAAATCCAAGAACAGAGTACACACCGAAGTCTGCCTGGGAATCAAGTCTCCTGACTGTTGAACCAACATGCCATGTCCCCATTGAGGGATTGGTGCTGAATTTTTAGTTTAATTGTAATCAAATAGGTGTTAGCAAAAAAGAAGGTAGGGCCTGAATCATTTAGAAATAATTGCTTCAGAGTGAACCTAACCGGCTTATCTCTGAACCACTTCAAACAGGACACTGAAACAGATATGAGCAGCTCCATAAAAGCTGAACCCAGGATGATTGCACTATGTCTCAGCCCAATTCAGCAGCTAGTACTGTAGTACATATCTCATTGCCCAACCACTAGTCCACTATCTTTGCCTTCAAAGTGGAGTAAGTGATGGCCCAGCAAAATCAGATCTGAATCTCAAGTGTCAACATCTGCAGCTAGCAATGCACGTACCCAGCTCATGGCCATGTCCCCTGACAATCAGTCTGAGAAGAGCACAACTGCACTCAAGACATGGACCATTTCTTCACCTATATATACAGAAGCTAGCAACCAAGACACCATCACTACAATCACAGCCACAAACTAAACATTTCCAAGCACCAGCCTGAGAATCAAGAAGAACCAAGCAGCAACCATGATCAATCCCAAGAAGCTTGCTCAGTTGGCGAGGAAGTGGCAAAGGGTAAAAATAGCTCACATATTGCGGGTTTCAGTTGAGAATGTATTCATGCAGTCCAAACATTTGACTGCCTTCTGCTTCCATTCAGCCTCGCCATAAGTTATATACCACTGATCAGTGAGGGCAACAACACATTCATCACCAGATCTAGACATGACCTTCTTCTCCGGCTCACTATACAAAACAGCTGTGCCTTCTTCAAGACAGTGAGCTTTCAAGGTCATTCTTTTTGCTTCAGCAAGCTTCTCCTTGTCGTTCTGGCTTTTAATCTTAAGATCATGGCAAACCTTCTCTGCTGACTTGTCTCCAAATTCAGGAATGTGGATTATTGGTATAATCTCATAAGGAAGAACCCACTCATCTTTCACTCCATACTTTGCTCTCAATGCTGGCTTTGTGACTAAATCTTGCAGTGCCATGAAATCATCAGGTGAATCACTAGGGACACTAGTCACAATGCCAGTACCTTTGTCAGTCAAGACAGTGAGCATTGGAAGAGCATATATTGTTTCATTGAAGGCAAGAGGAGATTTCAGTGGCAAACCAATCAAATCACTGCCAGCAATTTGTCTGTCCATACATTGCAGCAGAGAGTAGAATCAAAGCAAGCTGAGCCACGCTCGCTTTTTTTTCTTTCTTTTTTTTTGGCGCTTTGCTTTTTGAGCCATGTTGTTTTCCTCCTGCCTTTCCCTTTTTATAATCCCCTTGTTAAGGCTGCCCGATCCTTAAGGCTGCCCCTGTTCTCCTTCTCCCTCATGTAGTACCATTCCTGTTGTGAGGTAAATTCAGGTCACATGTGGGAAAAGAAAAAGGGGAAAGAACTCATCTTTGAGTCATTCTAGGAGAGAAGCAGCATGACGCATGAGAGATCGCAGCCACGGCAAAGGTGGCGCTCAAAAGCAGCGGCTCTCCAAGTCCAAAGTGAGCCGCTGCAGTAGCACCCTGAAGAAATAAACTTCGCTTTCATGTGATCTGTCACAATCCTTTTGATTGTCCCTTTTTTCTCTCTTTTACTTTGGGTGAATTGACGCGAATGCTCTTCCATCACGAACCGAAACTGTGGGTTTTTTTTAAAAAAAATTCTCCGCTAAGTAAAATGAATTTTAACATTGATATGGTATTCTGAACATGCTCACTGAAGCCCATCCGTTTCGAATATTATCTGTATCGGCGTGGCCAGATCTTGTTGGATTGCTGCTTCCTTCGTGCTGGTGCCCGTGCCCTCCTTCCTTTCTTTGGCAGATCAGAGCTTGAGACAGTCAGACAGGAGGCCGAGGCCATTCTATATTGTGGAAAGGGCCAACGCAGTTTGGTTATTTGGGAGACAGCCTGACGCGCTCGCTGTCCTTAAACCCACTGTGAAGCAAGACAACAAAATACCAAAGCAAGCAGGAACAAACAGAAAGTTCCATTCCATTCCATGGCATGGCACAGTGGTGTCACCCCGAGCCAGCCTACTGTGGCAGGCAGTAAGATCACAAATCACAGCGTCTCCAGATTGCAGTAAAAACTCAGGTTTCATGGAAACAAGGACAGACTTGAAAACAGAAAACCTCTAAACTAACAGATGTATGAAACATACAGATGCAAGCATTTATCTTTTAAAGAAATAAACCATCACAGTTTAATGTTAAATGAACTGAACTGATATCTGAAGTGTAAAGAAATGGAGAAGCTAACAGACACATGAGAAAAACAGTAATGCACATTTACTTCTGATCAAAGTATAACATCAGGAACTGCCCCCCCCCAACAAACACACACACACACACAACCCCTGTTCAATATTTTTGTCCAAGTTTTTTATAGGACAGAGGTGACGCCTTAATTATATATATAAATATTAAAAATTAGACTAATATTATTTATATATATAGCTTAATAGTAGTAGAGATTGATATTAGTTTCTAATCATTTCATCATATTGAATTTACTTGTACTTAGGTATAAGAAGAGCAATGCGCTTGGTCCGAGACCTGCCGCGGAGGCTCATCCGGCCGCATGGAGAATGGTGGGGCTTATTTCTATTGTGTTAATTTTTAATGTGAACGTGATTGCACTAGTTTACTTGTTTTATTAATTTTTGTAGGTCATGGGAAGACTTGACTTGGGACGGTACAGGCAGACGTCCCAAGGTGAACGCGGTGTTGGGTAGCCTCTGTCGCTTCTACTACCCTGGCATGGTGGAGCTGAATGGCGAGAGGTTCGTGGCTATGCAGTGGGCTGACTGGGGTCTAAAGGACTATTCGAGCCAGGGGAGTCAGGGGAAAGCAGTAGCGGAGGGGGAAGTTCGGAAAAAAACGAAGGACTTGTCAGGTGGCTGTGTGGGACGAGTTCTGGGTGAGTTTACTTTCGTATATAAGCAATTCATTGAATTATTGCTTATCCTAATCTTACTTTAACTTAAATTGTACATTGATATGTAGGGGAGGTTCCAATTGCCGGATGACATCGAGGATGATCAGGCTCAGTGGACACGTGTGAAGAGGCACTTTCGGAAGTGCGCTGATAAGATAATCAAGGATGCCATGTACAATGCTCGCATCGCGGCCGTCAACTACTACTACAAGAAGATAAAGGGTCAGAAAATGAGCAAAGCATTAGGGGCCAATGAGATCTACCTCACAGAGGAGCAGTACCTGGAGAGCGTTGTGGATTGGCTGTCGAAGGACATGGAAGCCTGGAGGTGGTTGGCTAAGAGATGGGCGTCGCCTGAGTGGATTGCAGAGTCCAACAAGCACCGTGCCAACCGTGGCACTGAAGGACCGGGGCACAGGTACGGCGCCGATGGACACCTTGGTACCGCACGCCGCATGGTAAGTATATAAATCAACTTGTATGTTACATCTATGAAAATTATATGGTTTAACTCTTCTTTTTCATGCAGGAAGCTAAAGTGGAGTTGCTCCAAGTTTTATGGAGGTTTACGTCCGTGGTCACCGTGGCCCTGATCCGGCGAACCCTGATGTGCTATGCAGCGAGGCGGCAAGGGAGAAAATGGTAAACAAGTTTGTATTTACGAATTAAATTGCATGTTTTGTGTTTAACTCCAACTCCAACTTTCTTTGCAGAATGCATATGGGAGGAAATGACTCAACGCCATGGGCCTGACTTCGACTGGATGCATTCAGACTTAGATGCCTCGGCGTTGTACCACAGTGGTGGGGGTAGAAAGCATGGCAGGTGAGGTGTTTGTGTTTGATTCGACGATTTCATTAACAAGAATGTGTCCACTTAATGGCTCAACTATGTGTATCATGCAGGTTTGCCTTTGGCACCGGCGTTGTGGAATATAACAGGACAATAGGTCAAGGGAAGGCATCGTCTTCGGGAGGGAGTTCTCGCTCCTCCAGGTCTGCTCGAGAGGCTCAGCTGGAGGAGGAGACTCGGGCAGCACAGGAGCAGGCTCGAGCAGCACAGGAGCAGGCTCGAGCAGCGCAGGAGCAGGTTGGACAGCTGACGCAATATATGGCTTCTTATTTTCAGGTAATCCGTCTATCTCATCACGTGTCGTCGTTGAATTCAAAGTATAATGTTGTGATTCTAACGTTGCATCCATTTGCAGGAAATGACTACTCGACTCGGCCCTGATATGAACTTGCCCGCTTTTCGCCCTCCCCAGGTAACACTATCTGAACACTTCAATTCCATAGCAACTCTTTTTTTATTATCAAAAATGGCTCACAGGCACAAGGATGGGGACAGTGGCCAGGACAAGCTCCAGCGTCGCAGCCACAGTGGACCGGTGTTGGGTGGACGCAGGCACCTCCAGGCACTTGGACGCCTCCACCCCAAGGATCGCAGCCAGTCCCGAGATGGGTGCCACCGGTCTCCCAGCCACCGGCGGGCTCTCAGCCATTTCAAGCGTGGATGGCACCGCCACCGACGGGGTGGGTGCCACCACCTATGGGGTGGCCAGCACAACAGTACCCGTGGATGCATGCACAACCTCCTACTCACCATGGATCACAGGTGACGTTCCATGTTTAGTTTTATGCAAATATTGACCAAACACAACAATGTATATGTATACAGCCTTATTTGAATGATTGATGAATTGCAGGGTTCAGCGTCACATGCTCATGGATCGGAGGGTGGTGTTGGAGGGAGTGGCCACCATCCTGGTGGCGGAGGAGGGAGTGGCCAAAACTCCCATAGCCCACCGGAGTGATCAGTGAGGAGAGAGTAGTGAGTAGTTATTAGCTTATGGACTTATGGACTAGAGTTTTGTGAATTGTGTATTTGAATGGACAATGGACTTTTGGACTTATGGAAACTCTAGACTTATTTGAATGGACTATTTATGTATATGTGAATGTGTTTTGTGAATTATGTATTAGGCTTGTGAATCTGTATATATTGTGATATTGTATATTGCTGTGAATTATTAATAGGTGCAGAAAAATCTGTTTTGGGGGGGGCATCAATTTTCGTCGGCCTCGGTGGTGGCCGACGAAAATATGTTCCCAGGCTATTTTCGTCGGCCACCACCTAGGCCGACGAAAATACGCCAGGATATTTTCGTCAGCCACCACCTAGGCCGACGAAAATATCCTGGCGTATTTTCGTCGGCCACCACCGGCCGACGAAAATAAATTGTCGACTCACTATTTTCGTCGGTCTTGCGAAAACCGACGAAAATAGGTTATTTTCGTCGGTACCGACGAAAATAGGCGTCTATTTTCGTCGAACTTATTTTCGGCGGCTATTTTCGTCGGCCTGCCGACGAAAAACTATATTTTCGTCGGTTTAGGCTTATTTTCGTGGGTTTTTGGCCCACGAAAATTTAGGCGTTTCCTGTAGTGTCACATAGAACCATTCTTTCATCCAGTCTCTGGGCCATTTTTTTCGAAATGTTGGCACTGGGAAACTTGAGCCTGAGCGAGCAACGAAGCTATAGCAACCAAAATTGTTATGATACTGTTCCTTACCCAAGGCCTTCGTCTCATACAAAAGTTCATGCATGCTGCAGAAACATTTTGCACTTGGCTCTAAACCTTGGCTCCTCACAGCCCATACGAAGATTCCCATTCTTATGATGGCTTCTGGAGTAATATGGTGAAGAAAACTCTGGTATCTTTAAAACTTCAACCACAAAACTGCTTAGGGGGAATCGAAGCCCAGCCTTGAAGAAGCTTCGATAGATTACGACTTCATTCTCTTCAGGAGCAGAAGCAGTCCTGCCTCTGTTGTCAGCCCTCACGATGGATATGTCTCGAAAATATCTTCCTCTCATGTTATCGAGATGACTTTGCCTGATAGTCGATTTTTTGAAGACTGTGTGACTTGGTCACCACGGCCGATCTTCGGAGTCTTCGCCCCCACTTTCCACATCATAACTATCGCTGTCATCGGTATCTTCAGATAAGCCTTCTAGAATTTCTTTTGTAATCTTTTCTGTGTTGGTATTTGCAATTGACTCGATGAATGTAGCGGTTTTTTCCTTAAGAAGCTTCTCCTCCTCGCTCAGCTTCGTTTCAGCAACAGCTTTCTTATCTTGAGACATCTCTTCGGAAATTGTGAAAATGTGCTCTTAGAGCTGAAGCTTAGAAAATCTAAAAAACCAAGCAAGCGTTGGTAGGCAAGAGCTAAAAATTGAGCAAGCAGAGCAGATGGCAAAAAGCGTACCAAATGAGCTCGTGGTGTGCTCTTATTTATACACCTAGTGCGTTGCAGGGTGGAGGGCCCCGCTTGTCATTGGCTGTTGCTATTCTAGCAAAGGGAAGGTGTTTTTTCGGACCTTCGGCTAGGGCCTTCGTCCATATCGCAATCTGAATTTATTATTCTAACAAATTAATATTGCGAGGGGCTACTATTGGGGGCCTTCGGCTTCCAAAGGTCCTCAAAAACATGATTTAACAATGTTTCTGGAGTATAATACATGAACAGGTATCTTCGGGCTCGGATTAGAACCACAGTGTGAAGAAGCACAAAGAATACAAAGGTTGGCGCAGAGCCGAAGCTATGTGCAGGAGAGCTTCGACATGATAGCAGAAAAGGAAACCGACTTAAAAAGGAAAAGGCTATTCAGACCTCGATGGGTTACTATAGAGCCATTAGCATATGTAAAGGGCATGAGTAATTTTACATGGGCTGCGTCGCGTACCTATAAATAGAACAGTGCTCCCGTACTGTTCACGCTGACTTAGCATTTGCTTTTGCGTCACGCTTGTACTTTCACCTCCTTTCCAGCCGAAGGTACATCTGTTTGATATCATTTCTATTTTTCCATAATAATAATATAGAAATGAGTTAATTATAATATATAATTGTTTATGTTATCTCTTATACTTCATATGATTCCTTCTTCATTATTATATCTTGTGATGATGAAGGTATGTCCTTCATAACCTTCGCCCGAAATCATTATATCCCAAGGGAAATAATGCTTCGAAGGACGATGGACTCTAACGTTTAACATCTTTTGTGTTGCCTTGTTCTTAACTCATAGCATTTGAGAACAAGTCCCCAACAATGGCCGTGATGGATTCACCATCATAATTCTTTTCTTTGTAAAAAATCCCATCTAGTATGAGGCATCACCTTTTGTTTTAAAACAAAACATTTTTGTTTTCTGAAGCAAGGCTAAGCATCAGAAAACTTTAAATAAATCAGGTAACAAGGAATGGTAACCAATTTTTCAAGGAAGGGAATGCATCAATTGTTTAGCACACAACTCCTATCACCTAATGCATCAAACAAGGTGATAAAGTTTTTAAAACAACAAGGAAAGGGATAATGCACCGAAGCTTGCTTGGGATAACACTAGGTTAGTGTTTGTTAGATGACGTCCACTTGGCGAGCATCTCACATCCTGGCGCTTGATCCGATCATCCAATCTTCAAGTTCATTCATCAGTATCACCTTGTGAAGAAGCTCACGCTTAACGGTATCTTGTGGTCGACTAGGCTCTTGTCCTCTGCATCACGTGATCAACTAGCGCACCTAATGAAATGCACAATGTGTATGTATGAATATAAGGAGAACTAGCACAATACTAGATGATGTTACACAGTAGAGGATTAAACACTAACGAATAAGGCATTATAATCAATCATAAGCAAACACTAGATATCAATATAAGACTAAGTATAACATTCGCGCTTCTTCTACTTATCTAGTGCTAGCCCAAACATCACGAAACAGTAAACTAAAAACATGTGCTATCATCCTTAGCTAAAACATAACATTTATAATCTAATAAAACTCTGACTCACCATTATAGGACATCCATGACTTAGGATAAGAATATAAGCCACTCAACTAGTTTTTATAATTATTATTCTAGACTATTATGCATAATACACCAACTAAATAAAATATCTTATTTATCCATAATCTAACAAGTAGAACATTATCATACAACATAAAGTTCTACGAAATTGCTTTCCTAGCAACCAAAGATCTAAACCGCTTATCCACACTCTCCACCAGCAGCCCTTTGGTTTTTACAAAAATAGATTTATCAAGGTTACTTGCTTCATAATTTTTGGTAACCATAACCAAGGTAAAAATAAACATTTAGTCATGACTACTAATCTAACTAATCAATATCTGAGTATGACATTTACTAATCACTGACATAGACCGATTATACTAACTATTAACGTAGAATATCAACTTTATCAAATAATTAAAATAGGAACAAACACATTGAAAGTCCTGCCAGTTAGCTGATTAAAATATTGAACTTATTTGTCACGCCATTAACTAGATCATACATCGTATCCATGTTTACCACTAACTTTGCGTAATTATGCATCTAAAATCTAAACCTCATCAACACATGATACAACCATTTCATAATCACAAATATCACAACACATGTATGCTAACTTCAAAGAATCATCACAACCAACAATTCTATTTGATCAATCAACCCAATCAACTAACAAAAATAGCGAATCAGCTTACCTAAAACCAACTTGGAATTCGCTGAAATGACGACAATCACAAGGTCAAGAATTCCATCGTATATTTTACGAGTGTCACGCCAGAATCGCTTCTTCAAACAACTCCGGGCTTTCTCGATGACGCACGGAATGATGACCTCCAGGGTCGAGCGTGATAGAGAGCTTCAGATCCTAACGCAAGTAGCGTGCAATCGAAAGATAGATCGTTGGGGTCAACGAGCATGTCGCGGACGCGACGTGGATCGATGACGATGAGCAAGGGGGTGTCACAGCACATGAAGGGCGGCACGAAGATGTTGGGTGCCGACTATGACGTGCGTGCAGATTCCTAGGTGTGATATCCTAGCCCCTGGGATGGGATATCCTGGCACAAGGCTTAATAGAATTAATAGAGTAATCATATAAACAAGATGCATCTTCTTTTTTGGAAGCCTATCTCGAAAGAAACTCCAAGTTAAGTGTGCTTGGCTTGGAGCAATTTGGGATGGGTGACCGACCGAGAAGTTTTATCAGGTGCGCATGAGTGAGGACAAAGTGTGCATAAAACACCCATGTTGGTCTGTGGGGACAATATATGATCCTAGCGAGCTGCCAAGAGTAAGTATTATCGGTCCAGGGATTAGACGAGGTGTTACAAGTGGTATCAGAGCCGACCCTCGTGGTTTCACGGGCTTGTGTGGGTTAGGGGTTTGGGTATATGGCGCATGTGGGCCCTGAGTGGTCACATGGCATGGCATATGACGACACTAGACACACAGCCTGTCTAAGAGGGGAGGTTCTTGGATTGGTGTTGATCGACGAGGACGTCAGTCTTCTAAGAGGGGTAGATTGTGATATCGTGGCCCCTGGGATGGGATATCCTGGCCCTAGGCTTAATAGAATTAATAGAGTAATCATATGAACAAGGTGCATCTTCTTTTTCGGAAGCCTATCTCGAAATAACCTTCAAGTTAAGCGTGCTTGGCTTGGAGCAATTTGGGATGGGTGACCGACCGGAAAGTTTTCTCAGGTGTGCATGAGTGAGGACAAAGTGTGCACAAAAGACCCGTGTTGGTCTGTGGGACAATATATGATCCTAGCGAGCTGCAAGGAGTAAGTACCGCCGGTCTAGGGATTGGACGGGGTGTTACACTGGGACTCGACGAGCTAGACAGAGCAGAGAGCCGACCCCTCGTGGCATCAATGACAGCGCGACACTGGCGAGACCCCATGTCCGTACGAGCCGACGACATGGACGAGCAGACAAGACGGTGCATGGATGAGGGAGGTCAGCGGCGAGGCAGCCGGTGAGGAAGCTCGGAGATCGCAGTGTGATGTGATGACCGGAGGGCGCGAGTCCGCCAAGGACACGACTGCCGGAGCACCGGCTTGGAGAAGAGCATGCGCTGTCGAAGTTGTGGGAGGAGCACTGGTGATGATGCTCGACCACTAGAACACGACGCCGGCATAGGGAGGCAGGCGACGCTGGTTCTTGGAGTTCGGCGACGAGGTGAGCCAGAGCGATAGCAAACTCGGGAGGATGGACGCATTTGTCCCGCGGGCAGAGGGAGAAAGAGCGGCCGACGAGCAGAGGCCCTGGGCACGAGCTGAAGCTGAAGGCCGAGCAGAGTGGCGCCTGGCAGTGTGGATAGAGCTGGAGCTTGGACATGGAGGTAGCAGAGGGGCACGATAAGGAGCGCCCATGGCGAGCGTGCAGGTGAACAGCGCCTAGCCGAGCAGCGGTGGATGCTGGGCGAGCTAAGATGGTGGCCAGCGTCGCAGCTGAAAGGAGGCCAAGCACAGGAGAACGAAGGGAGCAGAGGATGGCTGGACAACCAAGCTTGAAGAAAAGGGCACGGACTGCTCCCAGGTTGTAACACCTCAAATCCATCAATTAAAATAATACATTATTAGTTGCTAAACTAAGTAGAGAGTAAATTAAAAATTTATCAATTGTTTGATTGCATTCATTATCGGTGCATGATTTCTTTGTTTGTTAATGAATTGCAACACCTTTATTTTAATTTATCCACTTTGTGAAGCTCTATTTACTTAAATAATAAAATTGCCTAAAAGCTTATTTATAATGTATATTATTTAATAAAATATTGTTATTAGATTTATTATACTTTTTGGAATATTTAAAATATAGTTATTTATGAATAATCTAAAGTTTTTTAAAAAGAGAGAATGAATTTTCGAAATAAAAAAAAAGAAAAAACAAAAACAACATGCGTGATCACCATCTCTAGCCGATCGGTCCACTTACCACCGTCACACACATTTCCCTCCCACCCTTCCTTTCTACCTATGACAAGTGGGCCCCACCATTCCAATTTTCAAGCTTTGAAAACCAGCCATCTCACTTACGTACGTGACCTACTCTATTCCTTACGTGTGGACCCCACCCAAATTCATGTTTCTAACTTTCCCTCCGTTCTTCTCTTGCTCGCAGGATTTGGACCAGCGCGCCGCCACCAGTTCAACACAGTGTTCGTGCTTGCATCTACTGACCTGGCTCCTTCTGTCTCACTGTCGTATTGCCTTCAGTGGAGGCGTACCTGACTTCTCCCATGCCCACCCGGCTCCTCCTCTCCTCCCACTAACATGCCCACCCGGCTCCTCCTCTCCTCCCACTAACGACTGCAGTTTCCAGTTTCTCGCCATTAATGGCCACCGCTGGCCCTTCGGTTTATCTTCCTGGCGTCTCTGCTCCCTTCCCTTCTATAAAACCCCGGCCATGTCCTCCCTCAGCATTCCCGGCAGCTCGCTCGCCCCACTCCCTCTAACTCCTTGCTCACCTGAAACCACGTCGTGCGACCTCTATCCTCCGACCACCTACACCATGAAACTTCTCGTCACTGGTGTAAAGCCCAAAAATTTGTACAAAAATAAATAAATAAATAAATAAATAAAATAGTAAATTGAGATATCTCAAATTATACTTGAGCTTTGAATTTTGAGGACTCAATTCTAAAACCAAGAATGAATGTAGAAAAGAAGTAATAGAAAGGTTTTCTGTCCAATTAAATGATTATTCATTTCATTAAAATGAAACATTATAAGCATTTATTTAAATGAGTATTGATATATAAGGATAGTATTAAATTTAGATGACTGAAACCTAAACTGGACATTTAAAATTTTAAACAAAATTTGAAACTCAGAAAAATAAATAATAGGAGGTTGTCTATTTATTTGAGTGAATACTCCTTTCATCAATACTATACTTAGAGGCATTTATTAAAGTAAGTAATAAATAAAGAAGGAAAAGAAACTTTGCATCCATTATGGAATTTGGGTAATCTAAGAAAGTTTATTCTTTCACTTGAATATATATGTTTTCAAATAGGAGATTATATAGAAGATCCTTGTATGAGTTAATTCATTGAATAAATACATTTATAAATATCTTCTAAAATATTTAAGCTAAGGTATATTTTAATAAATAATAAATATTAGAGATTAGTTTTTTAATGTACATTGTGGTGTATTCAAAATCATTTTTCATAGATATGGTCAAATAAAAATGAATAAAATTATGGATTTGTGAATATATTGAGTTCTTTTGTTTGTTCATAAAAATTGAGTGCAAATTCAAGACCAAAATTTTAAGAAGTTGAAATTTGGGATTTAAATATAAAAAACAGAAAAGAAGACCAACCTGCGTCATGGGCCGAAACCCTGCTTGCCCCATTCCCAATCCCTCACTATGCTTGTGCCAGCTCCCTCCACCGCCAATAACGGGTAGGCCCCACTACTCTGCCTCCCAGTGGCCACATGGACTCGTCCACTGGAGGAGTACCTCGCCGATGCGTGGGCCTAGCCGGCAGTCTTCTTCCCCCTCCCTATCTTTCGTCCGTTTCGTGCGCAAACAGATGGCAGAATCCTTCGTGCCGCATCTTCCGCGCGGACTTGATCCTCGGCTAGCTATATAATCTGGCGGCCGCGACTTCTCGGGCCACGCCATCCTTTTTCCACACCGCGGTGGAAACCGCGACGGCCTCCTCTACCGTGAACTC